>OX451738.1:1047988492-1048449738 GCA_948472305.1 Vicia faba | reverse complement strand
CCGTTTTTTAAAACCTCGCTAGCAACCACAAAGCAACTTCCACTCCTTCATCACGTCCATACAAACTAACCATCTGCAGCTTCTTCTCCGTTTTCACCCGGCCAACAACGAACACCCCTTCAACCTCTCCTCACTCCTTGCTTCTACTACTCACAGTCGGAACCCTCTTCTCTTCTAATTCCACTGTACGAACACCAAACTTTCAACCTTCCCACCACGTACATCACCTTCCACCATCGTGCAACATACCACAACCTCCCTACACAACAACACTTCTATCACCTTGAAAAAACCTCCACAGATCCACCATGTAAATCGTCCAAACCTTCTATTCTAGACTCATTTTCCGACACCCACACCACACAAACTCCAGGTCTCACACTTGCTTTTTCAGATCCGCAAACAAAAAAGCAAAGTGAATAATATAAGAAAAAAATAGAAAAGATTTTTAACAGCTTTCGTCTTCATACGTGATACTGGCTTTTTCACCTTCACACCTCTTCAATCCAAGCTCTCGTTTCAACTCCGCAACTGTTTCAACAACAATATCAACTAGTCGTCAAAGCTTCAACAACAACGATGCGGCATCATCAAGCTGACTCGATTAGTCTCTTCGGTTGGTAGTCGATATGTTTTTCAAGTCTCTTATAATTTTGTGTGTTTTGTCTTATAATTTTGTTGTTAGGAAGCAAATGCTAAAACCCTAACAAAACTAAGAAATCAAGAGAAGATAATAAAAGTTATAAAGGTTAAAGATAAACTAAGAAAATATAATTTTTTTCATTCATTTAAAGATCTTAAGAATATTCTAGAATCATTACAAAATAACAATTAATATAAAAATATTAAATAAATTATATTAATCTCTATCATTGCGGCTGAATTCACTTGAACCTTGTCCTCAAGGTTCTAAAATTACTTTTGGATCCTATTGATTAAATTGAACAATCATAACATGAATTGTCCTAACTCCATGGCTATTCTCCTCTCCAAATTAGACCTGCAAGCAACAGCTGTTTCAAGAAATATTGCTGCCTTGAGCCATATCGAAAGAAAACTCATAACTATGGCATTCTTCTCCCTCGGCATTATGCTCACTAGTGTCTCAAAAATGAGTCTCTTTTCCTGTTCTTCGTGTGCTTCAATCTCCTTTCTCCCTTTTCCAAATATCTCCAAACCTATGAGAGATTTATGTGAATAAAGCATTATAATAGGACCAATACCACATTATTAAACCCTATAGGCATCATAGCAATTAGAACTCTTTGAAAAGAACCAATTCTAAGAACGATAAGATCTTCAGTCCACCAATTAATAATTGGCCTTTGATTAGAACCAGTGGAAGAATCACTCTTTCATTTCTACTACCATCACTTTTACCAGATGAACAAAATTGGCCCTCTTTCAATGCTATATATGTCACTGCATCTATGCATCTACTAACCCATTTTGCTTTCTCTGCAGTTGGAAAAAGCATTTATGATATATGTAAGATAGATATTGCTCCTGACATACTCTTGAGTGCGACATCATTTAAATAAGAATCAGTTCTTTCGGCCAAGTTTTCGACCGAATAATCTACTGTCATCTCAAGATACTCGATCACGCAGCGTAGCATATCAATATTTTCTACGTTTATTTCAAAGTTTATACTGCAACAGAACTTTGATGCGAGTCCAAATGCTTCTGTTCCACCAGGGATGTCAATGAGTTCAATCAGCAGAATGCCCGAAGTAGCATCACTAGATTCTGAAATGAACTTCATTATGTATCCACTTTTTGAAATTAATGGAAACTTGTGTAATGAATAAGAAGTTTCACCAATTTGAATAGTGACATCACTTGGAATCTCCTGAGAATAATTAAATTCACTTATTCTCTTCACTTTGCACAAATCTAAGATAGATTTTACAATTCTCCACATAATGTTTGGATTCAAATTAGTTTGTGTAGCAAAACTAATTTGACTGGGATGACATTAATGAATCCAAGAAACACATTCCAACTTCATCATATCAGCACTGGCCAAAAGAGCCAGTGCGTTCCACTTAGCAAACTTGTTAGCATTGTTCTTGAAGTCAATAGCCAAAGTTGCACCTTTGTGTCTCAAACTGCTTCCTCCAATCAACACTAGAATAGTTTGGATGAAACTCATTCAAAGCATTCCAAGTAAGGAAATAGCTGTGGTTGTTGACATCAACAACACTATGCACCTCACAATTATGATTCAGGATATCTGAAACCAACCACCAAGCCTTGCTAGCAAACCTATTCTGCGCATATCCCACAACAACCATATTCAAAGAAACCAAATCCTTATGCGGTATTCTACGAAACATCTTAAACTCATCATCTATCTTCCAACATGAAATTATGGCAACAGATACTTAATGTCACAGTGAATGTTATGACACCGTATCTGACAAATTGTACACAAACCAAACAGTAATTTAAAAGACAGTAAAGAACACAATCAATTGTTAACCCAGTTCGGTGTATAATGACACCTACATCTGGGGGCTACCAAGCCAGGGACGAAATTCACTATAAGTGGTATTAATTTAGGAATAAACCAACCAGTTTATCTCCTTCACTTAAGACCTACCCAATGCGACTTCAATCTAAGTCCTACTTAAACCTGAGTTCCTACTCACTCCCCCTCAATCACAGCAGTGATACTAATCTACTGATTAATAAGATTATGAAGACATTCTTCAATACACACGCTTGATTTTGCTTCAAAGCTTTAATCAAGAGACACAACACTCGTGCTTCAAAGCTTTGAGTGATAAACAACCCTTACAACCAAAACCTACTCCAAGTCACTTATCAAGTGATAATTGCTTGGCTCACAGTAATTACTAAAACTAGTACTCCTACAAAAATGCCTTATTGATCTTCTGTTTTAGCGCTGCCCACCATTAGAATTTGTGAGAAATATATATGCAGTCTATTATTCATTTTCGGGCTTCCATAAAAATAGCTAGGGTTAACCAAAGTTAACCTAAAGACTTGGTCTTGGGCTTTCATCATAACAGATTAGGGTTAAGCAAACCTAATATCCACGTGAGCATCTAATCTAGTCAACATACTTCAACTCAGAGCAGCACACCAGATTCCTGAAAAATCTCAGGAACAATAAATTTGCACAACAACTTGATCAGTACAGGATGTCTTAACATGGGTTATGACATTGGTTATGACATCATGTATCCTGCTCACTGATTTTAGTAGAATTCAGTACATATGATCATAGCTTAATCATCATGATATTCACTCATACTGAGTTGTTACTGTAGAACATTCCTTCTGCAGAATTTGTCTTTATCCCAGAATGTTATGACATCAGTCATGACATTCGCAAATATGGTTTTACCAAAAAATAATGCCAACAAGAAAACACTTACAAACTCCCCCTTTGGCAAATTTTTGGCTAAAACCCCTAAACAATTAGAGATTAGAATGCAGCAGAATTTTTAATAACAGCTAATCTAACTACCAATATCCAATTATACCAAAATAACCACAAATACTTCTCCCCCTTTTTAGCCATAAAGAGGCCAAAGGATCTAGTACTTCAAGTTATATATTCAAGAAAAAGAAATCCAAAATACACATAAACATAGAGAAGGTAGCAGCATCAATCTTTACAACTCAGCAAACACAGGCCTTCAGGTACTGTCATCCCCTGAGGAAGCACTATTTTCAGCAGCATCTTTTGGTGAGCTTCTTGCAGAACCATCATGTTGTTCTTCATCAGCATCCTCTTCCCTCATTTGTTCTTCATTCTCCTCCTGTTCCAGACTAGCAATCAGCTCTTCAAGAGTCCTTTTTTCTTGCATCAAGCTCTCTGCAGGTTTCTTTTAGAACAGTTATAACATCAGCTTTCTTGGAATGAGCTTTGACATTTGATGTCTCAGCAGATTTCCTAATAATGTTAGGGACATGTGTTCCCTGAAACAACTTATAGTGAAAACCAAGTGCAGGGGCTCTTTTGCATACAGAGTCCTTTTCAACCAGAATATCAGGAAACTGATCAATGATTATACCACACAGGAGAGAGGGAAAAGCAATATGGCCTTTAATAGCCTAGCTCTCAGCATGTTTCATTGTTTTATCAAAGATGTAGTTTCCATAATCAAATTTTGTTCTGGTTCTAACGGCATAGATAAATCTTCCCAAACCAGTGGAGATGGTGGATTTGTGGTTGGTGGGAACCCAGTTAGCTGCACCAATTTTGTGTAGTATGGCAAACTTCATACTCAGCTTGCTTGCAGTTAGCTTCCCTTTCAAAGGCCAGTGCTTGACTTGCTTGGCAGTGATGGTTTGACAAACCTGATTGTCAGTAAGTTCAAGCTCAGGCTGAGCTTCATCAGGCCTCCCTGGGTATTTGTTTATCATAGTAGGAGAGAAATTTACCTTCCTTCCTCTCACATAAACATTCTTAAAATCAGCTGACTTTCCATCAGCACATCCACCAGACAAATTTACTATGAATTCTTTGACAAGAATCTCATAGCAGTTGGAAAACTTGACCACTGTTTTCATCAGGCCAGCAACCTTGATGAGATCCATGACTTCCTTACACTTAATAGCACTTCTGTTCAGCTCCCTCTCTAAAGCAATCCTTTTCAGAAACACATACTTCCACCTGCTTGCATTTTCTGGATGGTGAAAGGAGATGTTGTCAATGGCAACCTCAAGAACCTTAGGCAGTTTGCTAGAATAGGGTTTCTTCCTGAGTGGAATGTCTAGAACATTTCTCTCAACATCAAAATCAAAGTCTGATTCCTCATCAGATTCAGAGGGTTCAGGAGCCTTTCTTTTCTTGGCTATAGGTTGTCTCAAAGGTTTTGAGAGACTTCCAACAGATACCCTAGCTTTTACTTTACCCTTCCCTTTGGAAGTTCCAGCCTTTTGATCCTTCTCAGCTTCTTCTCTAGCCATGTTCTCAGGCCTAGCTTTCTCATGAATAACTTCAGTACCTTCTCTTTGGAGGGGCTTTGGGAAGCACTCTGCTTTTCTTTTCTACTCATCATCCTTCTTTCTATGCTAGGGTTGATATTAGCAATTAAATCATTGTCAGAAAATTCTTCATCAACATCAATGACAAGAGGTTCAACAGCCTTGTCAGTAGGGGTCTGGTGATCATCAGGTTTCTCTGGAGATTTCTCAATGTTGTCACCTGGTATCTCAAGAGATTTCTCAATGTTGTCATCAGGTGTCTCAACATTCTGAGAGACATTGGGATCACTTTCTAAATTAGGGCTAGCAGTTTCTTGGTTCAATGGTACAGATATACCAGGAACAGAGTGATTCTCATTAAGAATCCTAGTGACTAGTCTGGCAATAGCTTGATGCACATAAGCAGAACCTTCTCTATTTGCTATCTCTGGAGGAACAGAGGATGATGGTTGAGAAGATTTACCAGAGGGAGAAGCTTGTGATCTTCTTGCATGTCTGGTTCGCAGCTTCTTGACCTTAGTAGGATCAGCTGCCATTGTACGAAGTGGAGTTACCTCAAGGACATCAGCATCCATGGGGTTTACGATTGCCCTAGGTTCGGTGTCAGCGGGTGAGAAAGATGCAGTTGCCTTTGATGAAGATGATGACACAGATTATTGAGACATCTTGAGAGATTGAGAATACAAGTGACAGCGAGTGTGAAATTTTCTTTTGAGGGAATGGAGAGTGATGCAGTAAACCGAGATGAGGGAGATATAAATATGTCTATTCCTCTTCTTAAACTTTTGGAAAGAAAGAGGGAAACAGATGATTATCCCAATCAGAATAAACTTGATTAAAATATCTCTTTCAAACCTTGTATTAAGCAAAATTAATTGCTACATCTCTTCATATTGGCAAATACCCATCTTGCCCCTTAAATTCTCAAACTGACTAGCATCAAGTGCCTTGGTAAGAATATCAGCCAGTTGTAGTTCAGTGGCAACATGTTCCAGCTTAATCACCTTCTCCTTCACAAGATCTCTAATGAAGTGATGTCTAATGTCAATATGCTTAGTCCTGCTGTGCTGTATAGGATTCTTGGATATGTTAATAGTACTCAAATTGTCATAGTACAATGTCATGACATCTTGTGTGTCATTATACTCAGTCAGCATCTGTTTCATCCAGATCATTCGAGAACAACTGCTACCAGCTGCTATGTATTTAGACACTTGTGTTGAAGTATCAAAGGATGTCTCAACCTCATATGGGACATTTATTTTCTCATGGTGATCATCAACTATGACATTTATAGACTCCATCATAACTTTGGTCCTGGAATTGAACACCCTATATGCTCTGCTGTTGGTAGAGTATCCTAGGAATATTCCTTCATCACTTTTAGGGTCCATCTTTCTCCTTTGTTCACGATCTGTCAGAATATAGCATTTGCTCTCAAAGACATGGAAGTACTTCACTGTAGGCTTTCTTCCTTTCCATAGTTCATAAAGGGTGGATGATGTTCCCTTTCTCAAGGTGACCCTGTTGTGGGCATAACAGGCTGTATTTATAGCTTCATCCCAAAAATGAATAGGAAGCTTCTTGGCATGTATCATTGCTCTGGAAGATTCCTGTATAGTCCTGTTTTTCCTTTCCACAACATGATCACTTCTGATTCTGACAATGCATCCTTCTTTTTCTCTTTGAATTCTTTTGCACAATTCCTGCATGGGACCCATCAGATCCATATGTAGAAGTTCTAGCACCTTAGAGGTGGTCAGATGTCTTGTCTTTAGATGTGACATTCTAGTTTTTTTTCAACCTGACATTCACCACAGACTCTCCCTTCATCAATTTGAAGCCTTGGAATCCCTCTGACAGTCTCCATGGATATGATCTTTTTCATCCCTCCAAGTTTTTGGTGCCACAGTTTCACTTCCTTTTCTTCTTTGGCTATAGAGCACACAAAAGAGTAGTTAGTGTTCTCAGACTCCCATAAGTAACAGTTGTCTTTTGATATGGATCCTCTCATTACAACTTCTTGTTTTTCATTAGTTACAAGACATTCAGACTTGGTGAAGTTGACCTTGAATCCTAGATCACATAATTGACTGATACTTATGAGATTAGCAGTCAAACCATTTACCAGCAACACTTCATTTAGGTTTGGAACTCCAGGGCAATCCAAGTTACCAACTCCTTTGATTTCTCCTCTAGCACCATCTCCAAAAGTGACATAACTAGTACTATGAGGTTTGACATCATTCAGCAGATTCTTGATTCCAGTCATGTGTTTAGAGCATCCACTGTCAAAGTACCAATCTTCCTTGGCAGAAACTTTAAGGGAGGTGTGAGCTATCAGGGCTGAAGTCTTTTTCTTCCACTGTTGAGTGTATGGTTCCTTGTTAGTCTTAGGGTTGACACATGGGGTCTGATTAGGATATCCATATAATCTGAAGCAGAATGGCTTTATGTGACCAAACCTCCCACAATAATGACATCTCCATCTTTTATACTTTTTCTTCATATTTCTCTGTTCTTGATGTTGAGTCCTATGTTGTGACATCTGCTTTGACATTTGTTTATCAGGCCTGGTCTTCTTCTTGTCTACAGCAGATTTCTTTGCAGCCACAAATCCTAGACCAGACATGTCTCCTGCATTTTGTCCAGCCTGAAGGATTTCTTCCAACTTGTCAGTTCTAGTTGTTAACATCTTGACAGACTTAGTCATCTGATCAAGTTTGGAGTTCAACATTAGAACTTCACCTTTGAGATGACTTATAGTAGCAGTGTCTGCCTTCTTCTCAGCCTCCAACTTCACTATAAGCTTTTTCTGTTTCTCATTTTGCTGACAGACTTCAGCACTTCTGATACATAGCTTCTTGTAGGTGTCAGCATGATCTTCAAATGTCACTTCCTCATCACTAGAATCATTATCAGAGTTACAAACACCAGATAGTGTAGTAACTAGTTTAGTAGATTCTTCTTCGGAGTCACTTTCTGAGTCACCATCAGACCAAGTAACAGACATTCCTTTCTTTTGTTTCTTTAGAAAGGTAGGACATTCAGCTCGAATGTGCCCATATCCTTCACATCCATGGCATTGGATTCCTCTGCTTTGATTTCCCTTTTCTTCAGACTTAGTTCTTCTGCTGGAGTCATAGGATCTGCTAATGTCAGAGGAAATGTTCTTGACATTTGACCTTGACTTTGGTTCCATTCTCTTGATGAGTTTGTTGAACTGCCTTCCAAGCATAGCTATGGCTTCTGATATATTCTCTTCATCACTCTCCTTGATTTCATCTTCAGTAGTGGATACAAGGGCTATGCTCTTGTTTTTATTATCAACATTCTCACTGATCCCCATCTCAAATGTCTGAAGTGACCCAATGAGTTCATCAACCTTCAAGTTGCAGATATCCTGAGCTTCCTCTATAGCAGTCACTTTCATTGCAAACCTTTTAGGAAAGGATATGAGAATCTTTCTCACCAGCTTTTCTTCTGACATATTTTCTCCCAATGCTCCTAAGGAGTTGGCAATTTCCAAGATGTTCATGTGAAACTCATGAATGGTCTCATCTTCCTTCATCCTTAGATTCTCAAATTTGGTAGTGAGCATCTGAAGTCTTGACATTTTTACTTTGGATGTACCCTCATGGGTGGTTTTGAGAGTGTCTCAAACATCCTTGGCCAGTTCACATTGATGTACTAGTCTGAATATGTTTCTATCAATTCCATTGAACAAGGCATTTAATGCTTTAGAGTTACCCAGGGATAACTCTTCTTCTTCTTTGCTCCATTCTTCCTCAGGTTTCAGACTAGTCGTCCCATCTTTCCCAGTTATTGTGGGATGGTTCCATCCTTTATCAGCAGCTCTCCAAGATTTATTGTCCAGTGAATTCAAGAAGGCAATCATACGAGGTTTCCAGTAGTCATAGTTTGATCCATCCAGAATAGGTGGTCTGTTCCCAAATCATCCTTCCTTGTCCATAGCGCCAGAAAATAATATCCCTAGATCTCACCCAGAAAGACAGGCAGGGTGCCTGCTCTGATGCCAATTGAAATTTTGGCAACAGATACTTAATGTCACAGTGAATGTTATGACACTGTATCTGACAAATTGTACATAAACCAAACAGTAATTTAAAAGATAGTAAAGAACACAATCAATTGTTAACCCAGTTCGGTGTATAACGACACCTACATCTGGGGGCTACCAAGACAGGGAGGAAATTCAATATAAGAGGTATTAATTTAGGAATAAACCAACCAGTTTATCTCCTTCACTTAAGACCTTCCCAATGCAACTTCAATCTAAGTCCTACTTAAACCTGAGTTCCTACTCACTTCCCCTCAATCACAACAGTGATACTAATCTACTGATTAATAAGATTATGAAGACATTCTTCAATACACACGCTTGATTTTGCTTCAAAGCTTTAATCAAGAGACACAACACTCGTGCTTCAAAGCTTTGAGTGATAAACAACCCTTACAACCAAAACCTACTCCAAGTCACTTATCAAGTGATAATTGCTTGGCTCAAAGTAATTACTAAAACTAGTACTCCTACAAAAATGCCTTATTGATCTTCTGCTTTAGCGCTGCCCACCATTAGAATTTGTGAGAAATATATATGCAGTCTATTCTTCATTTTCGGGCTTCCATAAAAATAGCTAGGGTTAACCAAAGTTAACCTAAAGACTTGGTCTTGGGCTTTCATCATAACAGATTAGGGTTAAGCAAGGTTAACCTAATATCCACGTGAGCATCTGATCTAGTCAACATACTTCAACTCAGAGCAGCACACCAGATTCCTGAAAAATCTCAGGAACAATAAACTTGCACAACAACTTGATCAGTACAGGATGTCTTAACATGGGTTATGACATTGGTTATGACATCATGTATCCTGCTCACTAATTTTTGTAGAATTCAGTACATATGATCATAGCTTAATCATCATGATATTCACTCATACTGAGTTGTTCCTATAGAACATTCCTTCTGCAGAATTTGTCTTTATCCCAGAATGTTATGACATCAGTCATGACATTCGCAAATCTGGTTTTACCAAAAAATAATGCCAACAAGCAAACACTTACACTACATGTAGCATAAAAGTTAAAAACAGAATCCATAGCAAAAAAATTGGACTCAAAACTAGCATTGTTTTGTGTTATATCATTTGGAATTTGATCCAAAGAATAACCAACAGAGAACTTCACTGCTATTTTCATTATGGGAAACCCAGTAGCCTTAGAAGCAAGAGCATAAGACCTAGAAGCTCTCGGATTCATCTCAATCACCAGAACCTCGACATCGTCCTGGTTAACTGCAAACTGAACATTAGGATACTGATTGACTACAGTATAGCCGCTCAACATAGTCAAGTTAAAATACTGCAACTGGCCCAAATCTCGTGATCCTCTAACAACAGAAATCAAGTCATTTATTGAAGATAGTGACTTAGTAAACCAAATATGCAAGTTTCTAGCTAAACAATCATAATTTTCTTGTGAAAACTGAGAGAATTGATCAAAGTTAGCCTTTGCAAACTCTGAAAGTTCATATAATTTATAAGCCTCGTAAAATTCTCCAAACATAGCATGATCAATCCCTAGAGACTCTTATTGAGATTGATACAAAAGCAATTGACAACAGCAAAATCATGAGTGATTCTTCTTGCTTCACAGTTTCATCTAAATAAACATCCTCAGATTCCTTTAGTGATTCTTCAGACTGCGTATTCTCAGTAACTTCTAAGTCTGAAAAGCTTGAATACATGAAGAATTTATCCTCTAACTCCATTTGAGGTTTAGGTCTATAATGAAGTAATTGTGGCCTAGGTGAGAGGTGGTTCTTTTTATAATCATAAGGTGACATTGATGGATCTGCATCAACAGGATCTATTATAGCATGCGTGTATGAAACCGGAGGAGCGGCGATGGGTGGGCTAAGCTTAACAGTAGGTTCAAGGTTTACAAAATCAGGCTCTACAGAAACATATTCAAATGAGGATTCAGTGTGAATCTCATTCAATTCACATTTCTTCATTGAACTTATCTCTGATTTCGATTCTGATTCTACCTCTCTAAATGGATCATGATGTATTTTATCAAACAACTTGCGAGCAAAAGCATAAATGTTTACCTTGGAATGGGGAAATGGAGTAGTCATGGAATTGTCGATGTTGAAAGTATGACCCGGTGAAACTCTTTTTCTGTGCATCCTTCTTTTTCCTCGTTTGTGTTTTCCATTCTTAACAAATAATAAGGAGGCGATCCGACATGGTTTCTTTTTCACTAGATTTGTTGGATTTGGATTGGGTGAATGAGTTGGAGCACAACTGACTGTTGTTTGGCTGTAATAGTTTGCCCATTGCGAGTATTGTAGTTGATACTGCATGGTAGTTGCTGCAGAACCTCCATTGTTCCACATTGGCACTTGATTCACTACGCCAAAAATGGCTTTTAACAGCGCACATTAGACAGCGCTTTTATACAAAAGCACTGCTGTAATCGGTGGATCTGGAACTGACTGTTTAACGCTGGTTCGCGAAATGTCGCGGAAGCAAGAGTCGCCACCGTCTTTTATTTTCTCCAAATGGAAAGGACAAAAGCACAGAAAAATTCCTTATAGAGATTGCTCTCGGTTCGGGAGGTAGATTATAGAAAGGGAAGGTGTTAGCACCCTTTCTATCCATGGTTATCCATGGGCTCTTAGATACTTGCTCAATGTGTTTTCAAAAATGGTTTGTTTGCTTTTCAATTGTGGGTTTTAAAAAAGTTTCTTTGAAAATTTCAGTTTGACTCTTGTATCAGTCCTCAAGAGTGTTTGAAAAGTTGCTTTCGAAAGCTTTTTGAAAAGGTGTCGGTGTGAAAAGTATTTTTTGATTTGTTTTGAAATTTAGAGCAAGTATCTAGAGTCGTCTACCTACCCTAAGGAATTCGTCTGTGTAAATGTCCTTAAAGTAGTGCCATCCCACCATTGAGAGGTAGGTAGCACCACCGTTGGAGGTGTTCGGGTCAATTCGAGGGTTCGGGACATGGTGATCACCGGAGCAATAGGAAGACACCTTAGAAGCTACCCTCATGCCAGGTTCCTGGATCATGAGGACTTACTAAAACATCCTCTACTCGACGACCACCTTTCGAGGGGCAAGGCAACAGTGAGGCGTACCCTAGGGGTGGTGTGTGATTTGTGTGTCGTGTTCATTTATTTTTGTCTTGTCATGCATTGGTGATCTACGCGTTGCTTTTATTTTGACATTCATTCTTTCATGCGATAGTTAACAGTTAAAAGTTGCGGGAACATAAAAATCCTACGCTATTACAAAGGCGCGGGTCCACATCGCCAAATTAATCCAGGACCCGATTTGAAATAAAAAAATAATGCGGAAATATAAATGTCTAATTAAGCTATTACATGGCTTTGGGAGAAGTACATGAATATTCACAAAAAGAAATAAAAACGCGGAGAGAATTAAAATCGGGAATGCGAGGGCATTGGACCCTTTTAAAGAAATTGAATTAAAATTACGAAATTAATTAAATTAAATGTGAAAGGAAGTTATTTTTGAGTTTTTTTTTGTATTTATGGATTCTTAATAAGAAAAATTAAATTGGAATTAAAACCTAATTCTAGTTATTTTTAGTTTATTAAAAAATGTGAAAATTAAACCTAAAGTTAACCTAATTAATTAATACAATTTTATTCACAAAAATAAATAATTAATTATTAATAATGATAAAAGAAAAGAAAAATAGGATAAAAGTAATTAAAAACCCTAATTCTACATTTTTTAATTTATTACAAAAAATATTAAAATTTAACCCTAGAATTAACTAAATTAATTAATACAACTTATTTATAAAGAAAACATTTAAATAAAATATGTTTTTATATTTTTGTGACTTTCTGATTTTTTGTTATTTTTTATGTTTTATGGAAATATATTAATTTAAAGAATTAAAATTAAATAAAACAAAGAAAATATAAAGAAAAAAGAATGAAGGAAAGCAAACCAGTGGGGGATGTTGACCCCAGTTTGGAGGTTTTGTCCTAGTAATTAGGCCCATTAAGCTTGGCCCTTTCTGACTTTTCAATGATCATGTGTTGATGCGTTGACTGAGACATTCCATAGACCTTGAATCTTGGCCACTGGATGGATGTTGTGGGACAAGTGGCATGCTGGAGCGTAGGGCGCATGGAACTCTTTTGGATTGAAACTGCATGGAATCACATAGAAGCAAAATATATTAAGAGAGTGAGGGGACCTGGGAATCGAACCCAGGTCACAGTGCTTATGTGACAACGCAGCTACCACTTGTACCAAGCGCTTTCTTTGTAATATTACTGGAATGCAATTAATATATAACAAAATAAACGCTAATGCTGTTAATTCAAAAAAAAATGCGCTAAACTTGAATAGACCAATGGCCGGTTGACAGCATGCCTTCTTCTTCGTTGGTTCGTTTTTCCCTGAAAAAAAAACAGTTAGATAGCGGGGGTTTTAAACCCCCACTAAATGAAGAACAGAATAATAGCGATTAGGAATTGGCCCATGATAAATTGAGCGCGAGCATGCCATGTTAATCGTTATGAGCTTCTGATTCTGATGGCCCTGGTCTCATGTCCCAATTTTTTCAGAACAAGAAACCCCCAATTCGTGACCTCTGAAAACCTAGAAAGCTTCAATGGTAACTTTGCATATAGGGCATGAAAATCCAATTAAATAACATCATTAGCTTTAGAATGGTTAGATTAGTCCAAATCAATAGAAAGAATGCAATGAAGATGCTTATAAATCGAAACACGAATATGCATAAAGTATGAGAAATTTTGAGTTATATATACCAATTCTTGATGCTATGGGCGTGGAAAAAGATTCAGTCAGGTTCAGTGATGCCTCAGAAAGCTTTTTTCAATTGGTTAGAAGCCTTGAATCCAACTCTAATGCAGTTTTCAGTTTTCACTTTTTTCACAAAAATTGCAAAAGTTGTTCTTGATGTGTGGCGCAGCTTAGAGGTTCTTGTGCATTAGGTTTTGATCAGTATATGTATGGGAATGGATTAGGGTTGAATCTTGAGCAAAAGGATCAATGCATTGATGTATGAGATATTTGATTTTTCATGCATATTTTTCCAAATCTTTTCCATGAATTTTTGATTCCAATCATGGCCAATCTTTCCAATTTTGTTGTGCACGAATCTTGAATGACCAATGGGAGCAAATGCTGCATAAAAAGATTCACATACATTTGTTTTAGTATTTTTTTCATATTTTATTTTATTAAATGAATTAATGGTAATTAAAAATTCAAATAAATAATAAAAAATGATGAAATAAATCCCCTTTGGGCCAAATGGTCGTGCATGGCCTTTGGATGATGAATCTTGGAAGAAAATGTGGCCCATTAGCAATTTTAAGGCATTTGAAGCAAAGTTGACTTTTCAAAATTCCCAAAAATTTCCCAACTTCCACAAGGCATATCTTGCTCAATCTTTAAGCTTTGATCATGTTCTTGGACATTTTGGAAAGGTCTTGAAGTCCTCTAACCAATGCCTTTGGTCCCATGTCATTTTGATTTACCAATCTCAAGTTATGGTCTTTGACTTAAAGTGCCTTTTTGTTGACTTTTGAAAATGACCTATATGTTGAAATTGATAACTTTTTGTGAGAGCATTTCTTGGACTTGAAGTGTGAAGAGGAGTTGTAGGAAATGTTTTTCTCTTCAAAATGAGCTTTGGATGGAATTTTTCTGATAAACCATGTGGAAGTTATGCCTTGGTCAAGTTACAGTTGACTTTTTCAACTGTCCAAATGTGGAAACTTTTGCATCTTGAGACTTTTTAAGCCATGCCTTGAAAATCATGATCAAGAATTGATCAAATGATGTTTGTGGCTTCAAAATGAGATGTTGACCAAAAATTTGAACTTTTGACTATCAAATGACCATTTTGCCCCTGCAGTTGACTGCTGAGCAATTAGGGTTTTTGACTGTGCAATTTTGTGCTGTAAGTCTTGAAACTTGGCATGAGGATGCTTGACCATGTTTATAGGAATGTGGGACTTGATTGGACCCTTGGAAACTTCATTTTCTTTGTCAGAACCAAAACCCTAGTTTTTGACTGTTATGAGGCCCTTGAACTGTGCAACCCTTGGGGAGATTTTGAAGCATGCTCTTTGCCATTCTTGGAGAATATGGGAGGGAAAATTTTGGGGTACAACAGTTGCCCCTGTTCAATCTTCTTAGACCTGAGGATGCAGATTGGCTGACGTGCCTTTCGTAATCCGAAGGTGGAAGATGATTGAACACTAGAGTGCCTAGAAATTTGCGCTCACATAGTAGCGTGATGGGGGGAATGGGCTTACAGATTCCATTTGGAGATTGATGAATAGGATGATGGGCTTACAGATGCCATGCTAAAAAGTGATGGATAGGTGGATGGGCTTGTAGATGCCATCTGGATGTCGATCGCATAAGAGATTCCTTAGCGAGAACTTGCGTACCTGAAAAAGAAAGAGGATTACCTGACCTGTTACAGGAGTTGGTCTTCAAACTCTTCGTATAGACGCGCCCTGACTGGTTACAGAAATTGAATCTGGAGCTTCAAACGGTGATGAATGAACCAGGGATGGTTACTACCTCAACGGGATGGTGAGAGAACCTTGAACGATTACTCCCTCAACAGTAACGCTGAGAGAACCTTGGATGATTACTACCTCCGCAGTAACAGGGAGAGAACCTTGGGTGACTTCAACCTCAACAATAACGCTAAGAGAATCTTGGGCGACTTCAACCTCAACAGTAACGCTGAGAGAATCTTGGGCGACTTCAACCTCAACAGTAACGCTGAGAGAATCTTGGGCGACTTCAACCTCAACAGTAACGCTGAGAGAATGTTGGATGTCTTCAACTGGATAAGAAACAGGGAGATCTTAGGGTCGATCTGGCTGAACCAGAGAAGGCCTTTGACTGGATAAGAAACAGAAAAATCTTAGGGTCGATTTAACTGAACCGGTCTAGGTCTTGAAATCTTCAACTAGATAAGAAACAGGGAGATCTTAGGGTCGATCTGACTGAACCAGAGAAGGCCTTTGACTGGATAAGAAACAGAAAAATCTTAGGGTCGATTTAACTGAACCGGTCTAGGTCTTGAAATCTTCAACTGGATAAGAATCAGGGAGATCTTAGGGTCGATCTGACTGAACCAGAGAAGGCCTTTGACTGGATAAGAAACAGAAAAATCTTAGGGTCGATTTAACTGAACCGGTCTAGGTCTTGAAATCTTCAACTGGATAAGAATCAGGGAGATCTTAGGGTCGATCCAACTGAACCAGAGAAGGCCTTTGACTGGATAAGAAACAGAAAAATCTTAGGGTCAATTTAACTGAACCGGTCTAGGTCTTGAAATATAGCTGAGAACTTAACTGGATCTTTCCTGAAAGGTAAAGGTCATTCATATGCAATGCATGATATGGATCAAGCAATGATGTTCTCAACATAAATGAGATTTGTAAGATATGATGCATATATGCATGCTATAGTGTATGGAAATGTGATGTTTATGAACGTATGTTTTCGTCCTAGGAAAATAAATCCTTGAAGGATGCCGGGAAGTCATATCCTGGGCTGATGTTGGAGAATAATGCTTTGTTGTCTCTGCTGGGGATGATAGTTGCAAGAATACCGGTAGGAGAAGATAACTCCGTTGGGGGATAAACTTGGCGAATAGAACACTCTGCGGGGAGAAAATTACTCTAGCGATCTTGCTGGGGAGTAATACTCTATGGGGAGAGAGATACTTTGCTGGGATGTTGATGGTAACTTCGTTGGGGATACCGTTTTTATGTTGGAAGTGTTAATAGACTCCGCTGGGGATAGGAAGACTTCGTCGGGGACGATCTTTCCGTGGCTTTTGGCTGAGGATAACCCAGTTATATCCTGGTAGGGAAATAACCTTTGAATAAAGCCGGGAGACGCGTTCGTGCTCTACGGGGATAAGCTTCCAGAATCTACTGGGGATAAGCTTACTGCTTAGGGAGATGGATTCCAACTTTCCTGGGGAAGCTGGATTGGACTCTCTTGGGGAAGTTTTGAATTGTATTGGGGGAGTGTCTCTGATGACTTGTTTGATAAACCGCCGGGGAACAATCTTTAGACCAAGACTACTGGGGATGCTTGTTAGGAATGTTTGTATATTGCGCTGGGGAATGTTGAGATCTGCTGGAGGAGACTCAATTTCCTTAAGGATGTTGTAACTTTGCTTGGGGAGAGTGTATTGACTTGCTGACGCACTCTCTGGGGAATTAAGATATACTGGTTATGCTCTTCAGCTGAACCTACCTTGATACTTTGGAGGACAGAACAATCAGATTGCTTAGACCACTCTTTATTGCCCCTGTTTCTAATATTACCTGTAATTAATCCTTTGTTTCGTATGCAAATATTCATGAGTTAGAAAATTATTGTCAATGCATATATCACAAATTGAACCTTGGACGTTATTCGCAAAACAAAACAGAAAAGGAAAAAACAAAAGGCAATTTGTCTGAAAAGTGATTTTTGTATTGATTTTTGAATTTGCCTGTAAATAGGCGTTCTATGTACAAGAGGCTGACGTCCTAGTAAGAGAACGCCGCCGAACAAAAAGAGTTTATACAAATTTATACAAGAGAAAATAAAACAGTTGTGTGAAATGAATGATCCACTGGGTTTCAACTCTGCTATTGCCTTTATATCTCCGAGCGTCTCATCACTTGATGACCTTAGTCGAGGATGAAGCTGATTGATCGATACCGTCTGAACTTGATGTAGATACTGGATTTTGGATGCAAAGTGATCCAATGAGACATAGTATTACGCTTTATCCCTAATTTTTGCCTGGACCGCCCTTTCGGGTTTTCAGTCAACCGGGATACCCATTTTTGCCCAAGCCGCCTTTTCAGGTTTTCGACTTGCCGGGTGTACAGTTTTTTTCATTTCATCCCTTCATTTTTCCCGAACCCTTTTGGTTCGCTGGGAAGCCCTAATTTTTGCCTAGGTATGTCAACCTAGCGGGTCTTTTTTCATGCATAGTATCTTTTTACTATGTCTGCATTGGCGGGGTGAGGAAGGTCGTCACCATCCATGTTGGTTAGAATCATGGCTCCTCCTGAGAACACATGTTTAACCACAAATGGCCCTTCGTACGTAGGGGTCCATTTGCCCCTTGGATCACTCTGAGGAAGGATGATACGCTTGATTACCAGATCCCCGACTTGATATTCTTGTGGTCTGACCTTTTTGTTAAATGCCCTGATCATCCGTTTTTGGTACGTTTGACCATGACAAATAGCAGCAAGTCTCTTTTCATCAATAAGGTTTAGCTGATCAAGTCGTGTCTGGATCCAATCATCTTCATTCAGATCTGCATCCTTCATTATCCGGAGAGAGGGTATTTGCACTTCAATCGGTAAGACTACCTCCATACTGTAGACCAAGGAGAAAGGAGTTGCCCCGGTTGATGTCCTAGCTGAGGTACGGTACCCATGTAGAGCGAACGGTAACATCTCGTGCCAATCTTTATAGGTCACTGTCATCTTCTGCACGATTTTCTTAATGTTCTTATTAGCTGCTTCTACAGGCTCATTCATCTTCGGTCTGTAAGGAGAAGAGTTATGGTGCTGTATCTTAAACTGCTTGCAGAGCTCAGTGATCATCTTGTTATTAAGATTGGTACCGTTGTCTGTAATAATTCTTTCAAGGACACCGTATCGACAGATCAGATTATGCCGAATGAACCGTGCCACAACAGTCTTGGTTACCGTAGCGTAGGAAGCTGCTTCAACCCACTTTGTGAAGTAGTCGATCGCCACTAGGATGAAGAGATGCCCATTGGATGCTGTAGGTTTAATCTCACCGATCATATCTATGCCCCACATCGCAAACGGCCAAGGCGCAGTCAGAACATTTAGAGGAACTGGAGGAACGTGCACCTTGTCTGCATAAATCTGGCATTTATGGCATGTCCGAGAATGTTGATAGCAGTCAGCTTCCATTGTGGACCAGAAATACCCTGCCCGAAGGATTTTCTTTTCCATAGTGTGTCCACTGGAATGTGTTCCGAAGGTCCCTTCATGTAGCTCTTCCATGATCCTTTCTGCTTCAGTTTTATCCACACAACGTAGTAAGGTCGAATCATGGTTTCGCTTATACAGAATGTCGTTGCTAAGGAAGAACTTCGCTGCGAACCTTCTCAGAAACTTCTTATCGTTGACAGACGCACCTTCAGGGTATTCCTGAGCTTCCAAGTATCTCTTCACCTCATGGTACCAAGCCTTCTCAGTCACCAATTCAGTTTCAAGATCACAACAGTATGCCGGTTCGTCCAGTTTCCAGATGATGATCCGGGGAGCCTCATTGTCCCATTTGACCTTGAACATAGAAGACATGGTAGCTAACGCGTCCGCTAACTGATTCTCTTCCCTCGGGAAATGTTCAAAGGTTATCTTTGTGAAGTGGGGAATCAATGTCAACACACATTCTCTGTAAGGAATAAGATTCGGATGTTTCGTATCCCACTCGCCTTTGATCTGATTGATCACGAGAGCGGAATCTCCGAAGACACTCAGAAACTTGATCCTTAGGTCGATTGCAGCTTGAAGACCCATGATGCACGCCTCATACTCCGCCATGTTATTGGTACAGTTGAAACATAGCCGGGAAGTGAGTGGAGTATGAGTGCCTTGAGGGGATATGATCACAGCGCCGATACCGTTACCCAAAGCATTGGAGGCTCCATCAAAGTGCATAGACCATCGGGATCCTTCCTCAGGTCCTTCATCCGGTCCAGGTACTTCACAATCAGTCACAATCATGATGCTCTCGTCTGGAAACTCGAAGTTTATTGACTGATAGTCGTCTACTGCCTAATGTGCCAAGTGGTCTGCTAATACACTTCCCTTGATGGCTTTCTGGGTCGTGTACTGAATGTCGTATTCCGTCAAGATCATCTGCCATCTTGCTATTCTCCCAGACAGAGCAGGCTTTTCAAATATGTACTTTATAGGATCCATCTTTGAGATCAACAAGGTAGTGTGAGTCAGCATATACTGTCTCAGCCGGCGAGCAGCCCATACCAAAGCGCAGCAAGTTTTCTCAAGCAGTGAGTATCGGGTCTCACAGTCGGTAAACTTTTTGCTAAGGTAATAAATGGCATGCTCTTTTCGGCCAGACTCATCATGCTGCCCCAGCACACACCCCATTGAGTTGTCAAGTACTGTCAGGTATAATATTAGAGGTCTCCCTTCAACCGGTGGCATAAGAATGGGTGGCTCTTGGAGATACTCTTTGATTCTGTCGAAAGCGGCCTGGCATTCATCATTCCAACGTACTACCTGATCTTTCTTCAGCAGCTTGAAGATTGGCTCACATGTAGTAGTTAGGTGCGAGATGAACCGGGCGATGTAATTCAGACGTCCTAAAAAGCCTCTGACTTCTTTCTCTGTCTTGGGAACTGGCATCTCTTGTATGGCTTTAACCTTGGCAGGGTCTACTTGAATACCTTTGTCGCTCACGACGAAGCCTAGCAACTTTCCAGACCTTACCCCGAAGGTGCATTTGTTTGGATTCAACCTTAGCTTGTACAACTTCAGACGGTCAAACAGCTTCTGGAGATGGTCAAGGTGTTCCTCCTCAGTTTGGGACCTTGCAATCATGTCGTCAACATACACTTCTATCTCATGATGGATCATGTCATTAAATAAAGCAACCATGGCACGTTGGTAGGTTGCCCCAACGTTTTTCAGTCCAAAAGGCATGACCTTGTAGCAGAAGGTGCCCCACTGAGTAACAAAGGTAGTCTTTTCCATGTCTTCAGGTGCCATCTTGATCTGATTATAGCCTGAAAAACCATCCATGAAGGAGAACACCTTGTGCTGAGCAGTATTATCCACCAGGACATCAATGTGAGGTAGGGGGAAGTCATCTTTGGGGCTGGCACTGTTCAGATACCTGTAGTCGACACACATTCTGACCTTACCGTCCTTCTTTGGTACCGGCACCACATTAGCAATCCACTGAGGGTAAGAGGTTACTGCAAGGAACCCGACATCAAACCGTTTCATAACCTTGGCTTTGATCTTCTCAGACATCTCTGGACGCATACGGCGGACCTTTTGCTTGACCGGAGGGCAGTCCTCCTTGGTAGGCAAATAATGGACCACAATGTCAGTATCCAACCCGGGCATGTCTTCGTAGGACCAGGAAAATATCTCCACGTAATCATGTAGCATCTGAGTCAACCGTTGCTTCACACTGAGCTCTAGGTTGGCACCAATCTTTACCTCCTTCCTGTCTGCCTCAGTACCCAAATTTATTGTTTCCACTGGCTCTTCGTGTGGTTGAATTGCCCTCTCTTCCTGAAGTAACAGTCTTGCAAGCTCACCAGGCACTTCGCAATCATCTTCACCTTCGTCTTCGGCTAAGTTGATCGGATTTTCGAAGTCATAACTGGCAGTAGCAGAGTTGTTACCAGTGAGATCCAGAGTGGATTGAAACCTGTATGAGTGAGTGTGTGTAAATACAGCTGTTTTTCAATATAATGAAAGGAAAGAAAGAAAAGGAGCATAAGATTTGAAATGCGAGAAAACATCCAAGATCTTTATTCATGATATATGAGATGACAATTAATATACCCTCACAAATGAAGCCAACGGTGCCTCGGGTAAGACACCAGGCCATAGAGTTTTAATTGTTTATTAGAAATAACAAAACAAAGAAGTTTATTACTGCGTAACAAAAGTAACAGGAGTATGATCTTTAGCAGTCCAATTGGTCAATCCCCCATCCGTCGTTGGGTAGATCCAGCTTTCAAACTCTGACTCTTCCACTTCATCTTCGTCCCCAATAGCATTCACTCCTGGATTGGTAATGAGCACAGGAGGTCTTCTGGTCTTTGCCTTGCGCACAGACTTCTGACCCTCTGCGGTAAAACCCAGTCCAAACTTGTCAGTTTTAGGTGTAAAATCAGGGAGCCTGCCCCAGTTAGCACATTCACCTTTCTTGATCACAGCCCGGGCATCCTTCAAGGAAGCCATCTTCAAAGGAACATCCTCTTCGACCACTGTTTCCGCTGCTGCCAATGTTGGAGGTACCTCTTCGAAGTGTTGAAAGGGGGTTTCAATAAACTCCCCGTCCATCTCAATATACCTGAAGGAATTCAAATGGCTCACCATATACTCCTCCTCTCCCTGCACGGTGACAATCTTCCCTCTGACGGGGTACTTGAGCTTCTGGTGCAGGGTAGAGGTCACTGCCCCAGCTTTGTGGATCCAAGGGCGACCTAGTAGACAATAATACGATGGACGGATATCCATCACATAAAAAGTAGAGTCGAATACTTGAGAACCCACACGAATAGGAATGTCTACCTCTCCATGAACCATCCTCTTAGAACCGTCAAAGGCTCTAACGATGATGTTGCTAGGTTTCAGCTCCAGGCCTTCACAATCCAACCGGTCCAAGGCCTTCTTAGGTAGCACATTTAGGGAAGAACCAGTGTCCACCAACACGTGCGCCAGAGTAGTGCCCCTGCATTCAATAGAGACATGCAGGGCGTCATTGTGGTCCTTTCCCTTAGCCGTAAGGTCAGCATCCGAGAAACCCAAACCATTGTCGGCTGTCAGATTTGCTACGCAATCAGTAAACTGGACTGCAGATGTCTCCTGTGGCACATGGGCCGTCTTGAGAAATGAAATCAAGGCCTTAGCATGGGCCTCTGAGCACAGTAGTAAGGAGAGCATTGAGATCTTGGAGGGTGTATGCCCCAGCTTCTCGACAACATTAAAGTCGCTCTTCTTGATTATTTTCATAATTTCCTCCATCTCTTGTTGGGAGGCCTCAGCATTCACAGATTTTGGTGCCTCCATCCGGGCAGGCTCATCTTCAATCCCTTTGCCCCGAGCATTAGATGACTCGGCGGCAGGGGAAACAACTTGATCAGAACTGGGAACAGGTACACTTGCAGGTGTTATAGTGAGGGGTCTTCGAATAATTGGTGGTGCAATGTCAGGCGAGAAGAGCCTGCCACTGCGGGTAACTTTTGCTGGACCAATGATATTGCTGATGCTGGTGCCAGTGTTAAACTCTTGCTTGATTCCATGTACATACACGTCTGCCCTATAATGCCAGGGGACAGCCTTATCAGATTCATAGGGGAGAGGCCCCGGAACAGTAATAACAACGGGTGCAACAGTCATGATTTGAACCGGCTTCCTCGGGAGAGCCTTGATCGGATTATTAAAGATTGTAACAACAAAAACTTCTTCCACCGGAACAAACTGAACAACAGTCTTCTTGAATAGAATCTCTTTGTTGTCCATCAGGCTTTGGATGCCCAACTTCAGCAAAGGACAACCAGAAAGGGAAACAGCACAGAAAAGGCAACCTTCACTACAACACGGAAATAAACCGGCCAGTAGTAGGTTCCTCTTAACAGTCATCAAGGGGGTAGCTACATCATTCACAGAAACGGCATATACATCTTCAAACGACATTCACTCCATGCTGGGGCATAGGAGCAGTCACCACATTTGGCCTCTCAGGCGCTTCAAACTGTATCTCTTTTGCGTCAATAAGGTCTTGCACCTTATTCCTTAAGGCCCAACAGTCATCAGTGGAATGCCCCGGGCTATCGGAGTGATAAGCACAGCGGGCATTTGGATTGTATTTCGGAGAGGCAGTATTCACCACTTTCGGGGCCTCCCTGACAGTTACCAAGTTGGTGGACAGCAACTGCGGCAAGATTTGTGATAGATTCATACTTAGCCGGGTAAACTCTCTTCTGGGTCTTTCAGCCCTTTGAGGATTGGTTTGTCGAGGAGCGGCAGCAGGTTTAGCAATCATCACCGCGTTGACAGACTGGCGGCGCTCAGGTTTCTCTTGTCTTCTAGACCCATATACAGCACTGGCCTCCTTCTTAAAGGGTTTCTTCTCTGAATTTGACGATGCACCCTTCTGAATTTTGCCAGACTTCATTCCAGCCTCTATTCTCTCTCCAGTCAGAATAAGATCAGTAAACCCTGCAGATGAGTTACCGATAAGATGATTGAAAAATGGCCCAGATAGGGTCCCCAAGAACATGTCTACCAACTCCCGGTCAGTTAACGGAGGCTGCACCCTGCCAGCCAGATCCCTCCACTTCTGTGCATACTCTTTAAAACCTTCGCTTGATCCTAGCGACATACCCTGGAGTTGGGTACGTGTAGGGGCAAGGTCGGCATTATATTGATACTGCTTATAAAAAGAAGTAGCCAACTCCTCCCAGTTACGAACTTTGGTCCCATCCAGCTGATAGAACCATTCGAGATGAGTCCCTGAAAGACTCTCCTGGAAGAAGTGGATCCACAAGTTCTTGTCCACTGAGTACGGTTGAATCTTCCGCACATAAGATCTGAGGTGTAGCTTGGGATAAGACGCCCCGTCATACTTGGTAAAAGATGGTGCTTTGAACTTGTGAGGAATAATCACACCAGTAGATAAGCCCAAGTCTCCGAAATCCAGCCCAGACACCTGTTGGATCTCCATAGCATTCAGTCTGTCTTCCAACTGCTTATACCGGTCTTCAGCCGGAGGATACTGTTCCTCATTGAAGTCAGTCTCGTTTTCAGAGACTACTGGACTAGGACCTTTTCCCCCTTGGGGACTGCTCTTGCCTACAGAAGAATCAGCCTCTTCATTCTGCAGAGTGTTGCCAAACCTTCGGCCCGAGTTAAAAAGAACAGTTCTCTTCTTCTTCTTCTTCTTCTCCTTCTTCAGGAGCAAAGCCTTCAGCTCTTCTTGGCCCTGAGCCAAACCCATGATCAGTTCCTGAAATTACGCGTTCTTCGCCTGAAGAGCCTTGATGGACATCTCGGTTGATGATGAGTCAAGATTCATGATGCTGAAATAAACAGCGAAGAATAGTAAGCAACCTAAAAAGAAGAAAACCTGCTATGCACATGATGAATGGAATGCGTATGATTTATGTTTTCAAAGACAATCGGGAATCAACTTTGTAAACAAAAAGGAACACACTTCATTAGATTCAACTTTGAAAATTTAAATTGTTCAACAGGTTGCCCTTAGGCGTTACATGAAAGGGAAATACTGAAAAGGGAAATAAAATTGTAAAAGAACATCCAAAGCTCCTTATTGATCCCATGGTCTCCTCTTCTCAGTACGGATGTATTCGTTCAGAGCCCGCTCATTCTCCAACTGCTTTGTCAGCTTCTGGATCTTCAATTCCTGCTCGTTGAACTTTTCCCGGTAAGAATCCCGTTCTTCTCGCAGTTGCGACCAAGACCTCTTTAATGTCTCATAATCAGTAGGTATCTGAGGAGGGAGGACAGTTGGAGGAACGCCATCTTTGTCAGGATACTCAAGAATGATAGGTCTGACGGCTTCGTATGGCATACCTAACTTCTGAGCACGGATGCGAACCCATTTGTAGTAAGCTTCCATAGGTAAAGAAGTCTTTGGCCCTAACTCTTGTGGGTCAGCTTTATGAACTTTGTCCCAAGCCTTGATGAACCTACGACGCAGCTCGTCACTATCCCCCTGAAACTCAAAGCTGATGTGAGGCACCAACATCTCATGAGGCCCTGCTCTTCTGGCTCTTCCAAACTGACGGAGCGCTAGACATGGATTGTATGAAATTCCTCCTTGAGTACCAATCAGAGGAACATTAGGGTATTCCCCGCAAAGATCAATAACAGCTACCTCATCCAAACCTCTGAAAGTCCAAATGATGTCTTTATCAGTGAGAGACATTAACCTATGAGCCCAACCTCTTCCTTCTTGGTTCTTCAGCACGAACTTAGGGAGGTGCGAAATAAACCACCTCACCAACAAAGGGATACAACACCATAGGGTTCCTCGTCTTCGGGCAGTACGAGCATAAAGTTGTTGCAGGATGTCACCCAAGAGAGTGGGCACAGGGTTCTGAGACATAAAGATCCTTATGGCAGTGACATTCATGAAGTTGTCAGGATTAGGAAACAAGACTAGCCCATAGATTAAGAGAGCTAGGATGTCTTCATATGCCCTAAAGTCCAAGTCATTCCAGAAACTGTTAGCTTTACCAATCAGAAACTTGGCCAAGAAACCCTTAACTCTGCTTCTAGACATCCAGTTGTCCATTACTTCTTGATGGGTCAAAGGAAGAGCTGCAGCAACCTCCTCAAGCCTGAGGGTCTTTTCCCAACCAGTAAAGGGAGTCTGATCCAAGATAGGGATGCCAAGCAAATCAGAGAATTCTTCCAGGGTAGGGACCAGCTGGAAGTCTTGAAAGGTGAAGCACTGGTACAGAGGGTCATAGAACTGGGTCAGGACACTCATCAACTGTTGATCCCGCTTTGCAGTGACTAAACTGAGAAGAGAACCATGCCTCTGGATGAAGGAAGTGGTATTTGGAATTCTGCTAACCAACTCTTCAAGCAACTCAGGTGAGTGAACAAAGTTGAACCGGATAGTATTCCTTCGCACAGGCATCATGATGTCCTACAAAACAGAGCAAAGGAGAAACCCTCTTGTCTTTGAAATTGTCAGTCCTTATGCAGGATGCATGCAATGCTCATGATGTTATGATGTTATGATAAAGCACACCACAAATAGATACAAAGGCAAACATGGTAAGGCACACAAGTCATACAAGACGAGCCCTTAAAGTTTAGGCCAGCATGAGGTCTAGGTATTACCCTCTTTCAGTTTGTTGGTTCATACCTGTCCTATCAAAGTAACCGGGTTCTTAGAGGATCCCAATATCATTGACTACCCTCAATCAGTCATAACTCCAGCATCGCAACCTTTTCTTGCGGCCAGAACCATCACGAGAGTTTAGCCTCAATGGGCGTAGCATACTGCTAATGTTATAATGGCCAAGTTGTGTCATTTAAGGTTCTAAGGTCTGTTGGTGCTTAATGACTCCTCAGAAGATCCATATTCTCCTCGTTGCAACACAAGGGATATCGGTACAGACCAAGGTGCCACACCAACGTAGCCACTGCTTCACCCATGTCGGTCTACGCCGGACAGGTCCCTCACAGTTTATGCTACCTAAACAGGGTATCCCCAGATCCAGGTTAGGATCTATGTAACTCCCATGCAACCCACAATTTAAAGCAAGCAAGTCAATACAATTGAAAACACAGTTATGAACTAATCCTAAGGTACACCTCACTTTATAAGTATTCCCCAGCAGAGTCGTCAGTTCTGTGATCGGTGGATCTGGAACTGACTGTTTAACGCTGGTTCGCGAAATGTCGCGGAAGCAAGAGTCGCCACCGTCTTTTATTTTCTCCAAATGGAAAGGACAAAAGCACAGAAAAATTCCTTATAGAGATTGCTCTCGGTTCGGGAGGTAGATTATAGAAAGGGAAGGTGTTAGCACCCTTTCTATCCATGGTTATCCATGGGCTCTTAGATACTTGCTCAATGTGTTTTCAAAAATGGTTTGTTTGCTTTTCAACAAAAATGTGAAAATTAAACCTAAAGTTAACCTAATTAATTAATACAATTTTATTCACAAAAATAAATAATTAATTATTAATAATGATAAAAGAAAAGAAAAATAGGATAAAAGTAATTAAAAACCCTAATTCTACATTTTTTAATTTATTACAAAAAATATTAAAATTTAACCCTAGAATTAACTAAATTAATTAATACAACTTATTTATAAAGAAAACATTTAAATAAAATATGTTTTTATATTTTTGTGACTTTCTGATTTTTTGTTATTTTTTATGTTTTATGGAAATATATTAATTTAAAGAATTAAAATTAAATAAAACAAAGAAAATATAAAGAAAAAAGAATGAAGGAAAGCAAACCAATGGGGGGTGTTGACCCCAGTTTGGAGGTTTTGTCCTAGTAATTAGGCCCATTAAGCTTGGCCCTTTCTGACTTTTCAATGATCATGTGTTGATGCGTTGACTGAGACATTCCATAGACCTTGAATCTTGGCCACTGGATGGATGTTGTGGGACAAGTGGCATGCTGGAGCGTAGGGCGCATGGAAGTCTTTTGGATTGAAACTGCATGGAATCACATAGAAGCAAAATATATTAAGAGAGTGAGGGGACCTGGGAATCGAACCCAGGTCCCAGTGCTTATGTGACAACGCAGCTACCACTTGTACCAAGCGCTTTCTTTGTAATATTACTGGAATGCAATTAATATATAACAAAACAAACGCTAATGCTGTTAATTAAAAAAAACGCGCTAAACTTGAATAGACCAATGGCCGGTTGACAGCATGCCTTCTTCTTTGTTGGTTCGTTTTGCCCTGGAAAAAAAAACAGTTAGATAGCGGGGGTTTTAAACCCCCACTAAATGAAGAACAGAATAATAGCGATTAGGAATTGGCCCATGATAAATTGAGTGCGAGCATGCCATGTTAATCGTTATGAGCTTCTGATTCTGATGGCCCTGGTCTCATGTCCGAATTTTTTCAGAACAAGAAACCCCCAATTTGTGACCTCTGAAAACCTAGAAAGCTTCAATGGTAACTTTGCATATAGGGCATGAAAATCCAATTAAATGACATCATTAGCTTTAGAATGGTTAGATTAGTCCAAATCAATAGAAAGAATGCAATGAAGATGCTTATAAATCGAAACACGAATATGCATAAAGTATGAGAAATTTTGAGTTCTATATAACAATTCTTGATGCTATGGGCGTGGAAAAAGATTCAGTCAGGTTCAGTGATGCCTCAGAAAGCTTTTTCAATTGGTTAGAAGCCTTGAATCCAACTCTAATGCAGTTTTCAGTTTTCACTTTTTCACAAAAATTGCAAAAGTTGTTCTTGATGTGTGGCGCAGCTTAGAGGTTCTTGTGCATTAGGTTTTGATCAGTATATGTATGGGAATGGATTAGGGTTGAATCTTGAGCAAAAGGATCAATGCATTGATGTATGAGATATTTGATTTTTCATGCATATTTTTCCAAATCTTTTCCATGAATTTTTGATTCCAATCATGGCCAATCTTTCCAATTTTGTTGTGCACGAATCTTGAATGACCAATGGGAGCAAATGCTGCATAAAAAGATTCACATACATTTGTTTTAGTATTTTTTCATATTTTATTTTATTAAATGAATTAATGGTAATTAAAAATTCAAATAAATAATAAAAAATGATGAAATAAATCCCCTTTGGGCCAAATGGTCGTGCATGGCCTTTGGATGATGAATCTTGGAAGAAAATGTGGCCCATTAGCAATTTTAAGGCATTTGAAGCAAAGTTGACTTTTCAAAATTCCCAAAACTTTCAAAACTTCCACAAGGCATATCTTGCTCAATTTTTAAGCTTTGATCATGTTCTTGGACATTTTGGAAAGGTCTTGAAGTACTCTAACCAATGCCTTTGGTCCCATGTCATTTTGATTTACCAATATCAAGTTATGGTCTTTGACTTAAAGTGCCTTTTTGTTGACTTTTGAAAATGACCTATAATGTTGAAATTGATAACTTTTTGTGAGAGCATTTCTTGGACTTGAAGTGTGAAGAGGAGTTGTAGGAAATGTTTGTATCTTCAAAATGAGCTTTGGATGGAATTTTTCTGATAAACCATGTGGAAGTTATGCCTTGGTCAAGTTACAGTTGACTTTTTCAACTGTCCAAATGTGGAAACTTTTGCATCTTGAGACTTTTTGAGCCATGCCTTGAAAATCATGATCAAGAATTGATCAAATGATGTTTGTGGCTTCAAAATGAGATGTTGACCAAAAATTTGAACTTTTGACTGTCAAATGACCATTTTGCCCCTGCAGTTGACTGCTGAGCAATTAGGGTTTTTGACTGTGCAATTTTGTGCTGTAAGTCTTGAAACTTGGCATGAGGATGCTTGACCATATTTATAGGCATGTGGGACTTGATTGGACCCTTGGAAACATCATTTTCTTTGTCAGAACCAAAACCCTAGTTTTTGACTGTTAGGAGGCCCTTGAACTGTGCAACCCTTGGGGAGATTTTGAAGCATGCTCTTTGCCATTCTTGGAGAATATGGGAGGGCAAATTTTGGGGTACAATAACTGCTATAAGTGAATTTAAAAAAAACACGGAAACTGTATACAATAATAAATAAAAGTGCTAATAAAAATATGACCTTAGACAACACTTTTAAAAAGCGCTGCTAAAAGTGTTGCTTTAGAAAACACTTTATTAATAGCGCTGGTAAAGGACCACTTTAGACAACGCTTTTTAAAAAGCGCTGTTTAAAGTCATATAAAATTTAAAAAAAATCTCAAAAGCGCTGCTAAAGGACCATATTAGCCAGCGCTTTTCAAAAGCGCTGTTAAAGGCCCATATTAGCCAGCGCTTCTAAAAAGCGTTGTTTGAAGCCATATAAATTAAAATTAAAAAATAGAATCAGTGTACTGTTTCTCTTTTCACAGCGAACATGAAAACCCTCTCCCTCTCATTCTCACGAACATAAACCCTTTCCCTCTCACAGCTCATCACTGTCCAACCAGCCCTTTCCCTCCGTCCTCCAACATCTCTCTCGATTGTCCTCCACCCACACCGGCCAATTCTCAAGGTAAGTTCTTTCTTAAAAATGTCTTTATCTCCATTGATGTCCAAACTGAGTTATCCTCTTATTGATAATATACTATGCTAACATCTAAGACATTATCCTCCTATTGATGTCCAAATTGAGTTATAGGTATGCATAACTAAGTTATAGGTATGCATTTTGATTTTTAGGTTCTTGGTAGGGCTTGATAACAGCAACACTTTTAGCATTATTGCATTTTCTGTATTTTAGCATTATTGCACTTTCAGGAACACTTCTAAGATATTATTGTTTTTGAAGTTTGGATTCAGTTTCTGTATGTTTCATTATTTCATTTTGTATTATTGTCAAGCATTATTGAAATTTGTATCATCTTTGTTGGTTTGTGATCAAATGTGATGAGAAGTTAGAAGAGGAAGCAATGTTATATATTATAATTTATCTATCACTCTCTCTATGTATGTGTATATGATTATTAAGTAAGAACTTTCTGAATGTTTTTCTGTTGGTTCTTTGTTTTGGAATAAAAAAGATGATGACGGGTTTTTTTTGTTATTTTAATTGGTTTCTGAATTGTTTATCATGTTTATATTCTCCATGAACTAGTATTTTTTTACTTGTTGGTTGCTTGGTTTCTTTACTTTTAATATTATTTTACTGATATAAATTTCAAAATTATTTAAGCATTATTACTCCTAAATACCGTGTTTCTGTTGGAAAGAAATATAATATGATAGAAAAGATTCATAAGTGATTTATTTCTCATACAATTTTTCACAAAAAAACTTGTCTAAGAACAAATTCTTAAGGTTTGTGGAGGATGCAATAGGATCGTTTGTTGCATGGCCGTCAAGCCTATTTTGCATAGATAATGAGGTTTGGTTAAAATCGTCTACTATTCAAATTTTTTAAGGAAATTTTACTTACTTTTTTTTTACATGGTAATGTTAGACTCCAACAAAATCCATTCCAAAAGATAAGGGGATTGGGCGGGAAACCGAGTCATTTGCATCAATTGAGGTACAACACAATTATATGACATCTATGCTATGAGAAATGTTAATTTGTGATTTTATACTTCCCCTAACTAATTATATGATAAATAGATTCATGTTAAAGATATTGCACAAGTCAGTAGGGGTAAGGCACCTGAAATTAGCAATATTTCCACACAAAAAAAGAATGTTGCTAAGAAGACCGTGACTAGAAAAAAAACTATTGCTCATTTCAGGTCGTGCTTTCGGACATATTTAGGAATAAAAGATATTCCGGATGGTGGTACCCACCTTATACCTATGAGTGTAGACATCTTTGGTTTTGAATACCTGGAAGCAATTGGTACCCACCTTATACTCCGATCAACTTTGTTTAATTAGATGAACAATTTATTTCCTCATTTCAATGAATATAGTATAATGTTAATGATGTTTTAATTTAAGGTATATGTATGACAACATTGTGCGCACGCGTGGATTAGAAGCAAGACTTTTCTTCTTAGCTCCCAACACTGTCAATTCAGGGTTAATCATAACAATACCAGATAATGTCATAGCATATGTACTCGGTTTATTCGTGGCCAACAAAGATACTGAGAAGTTGTTCTTTTTGCCATATAATACTGGCAACGGGTTAGATTTTCATCCTAACTTGATCTATTATAATTTTCCATTTTTGGTCATTGTTTAATCTTTGTTTAATCTTACATTGGACACTGGTTATTGGTTGCGATTAATCCTATGAGAGAAACTGTGTATTATCTGGATTCGTTATACAATGATTGGTCAACATATCCAGATTTGAAGTAGATGATTGACACGTAAATTTTTCGCTCCCAAAGAGATATTCAAGTTTATGTTTATGTTTATGTTTATGGCCAACATATCTGGATTTGTGTTTATGTTTATGTTTCTATGTGAGATTGTTCTAAACAGTCGTTTATATTTTATTATAACGTTCTACTAGCTTTTCACTCCCAAAGAGATATTCAAGTGCCAAAAAGTAGAGCCAACAATGTTATATGGATCGGAGTGGAGGTATATTTTCACAAAGAGATATTCAGTTTTGATTACATTAGTGATGATACTTGATAAAAAAATTTAAGGGGTATATCATGATATATATTCGTATTTTCTTTCCATGTATAGTATCCTCGTCAGCGTAATGGTATAGATTACGTCTATTTCATGTTGAGGTTTATGAAAGAAACTATTCTTTTGGATCGATTAGAGATTCCATCCACGGTATGGATTTCTAACTTAGGAATTACATACTATTTTCATATTTTGTGTTTCTCATAAAATGACATATTGTTTTAGCTAAATCACATACTATGTTATATTATTATATATGTAGTACTTCGAGGAATTCAATTGTGCACATTACTCAAAAGATCAATTGGATGAACTTATGGAGGAATGGTGTCAATTCATTATCGGGTTGAGAATTTTATAAGCTAAGGTATATTGTCATATTTCCTTTGATGAGAACTTTCGATTTTTGAGTATAAATTAAATTCGAATAAAGTGCAACGTTAATATTATCATGTTATGAATTTCGATCATTTGGTTCTTTTTTTCAAGTTTATAGGTGCATGTGTAGAAGATAGAGCTAAGATATTCATGTTGTTGTTGTTTCATGAGAATTCTCGAAGATAGTAAGATGTAGATGTAACATCAATTTTGAATTTTAGGATTTTTAACTTGTAGAATTTTAACTTGTATCATAAATTTTGTAGTTGTTGTTGTATATATCATCAACTTATATATATGTGTAATTTTTATATATGCATATTTTATTGGAATGAAGCTACCAAATATGGTGCATAATATGGTGAAAACCTGGTTAAAATATGGTTAAAATTCTGATTAAAATGCATTATATATATTGGATAGCGCTTTTGTAAGTCAAAATAGGTATTTTATTATAAAAAAAAACGTGACCAATAGACAACGCTTTAAGAGAAAAGCGCTGTAAAAACTCAAAAAAACGCTGCCTAAAGTGGGAAAGCACTGTCTAAAGTGGGGGAATAGACAGCGCTTTTAAAGGAAAGCGTTGTCTAAATCCTAACTTAAAAAATAACATAAAGCGTTATCTAAAGCAAAAGCGCTGCTAAAGGGGTATATAAAAAAGCGTTGTCTATTTTAAAAGCGCTGTCTAAATGGGGTGCATAAGAAAGCATTTTTAATGTAAAAGTGCTGCCTAAAGTGGGCATAAGAAAGCACTTTTACATTGAAAAAAACGTTGTCTTTACTTTTAGCAGTGCTGCTTTAGGCAGCAGTTTAAAGCGTTGTTAAAAGCAAAAAAAAAAGCGTTGTCTAATGTCTTGTTTGGCATAGTGATTTGAGTACCCATTGTTGTTTTGGTAACCTCCAGTAGTATGATAATCAATAGGATTGAAATAAGTGCTTGAATAAGTTTCAGATCCAGCATAAGACCTAGTACTCTGAAAGGAAGAAATAGGTTATAAATGAACAAGATTAGGTTGCGGCTGCTGATATCTGTTATAGTAGCCTGAGTATCCCGTATTGCTGCCATAACCATATGGATTAGAAGAATTTGCATATGATGTGTATGCATGGTAATATTGTGGTGCATAATATGGAAATGAGGGATAGGTTGGAGGGATGCTCCACTGATAAGAGGGTGTGAAATGAGAATACTCCATGAGAGAATTTGAGTGCAAGAATGAGAGAACCAATTGTTATGAAGCAAATTCTAGAACTTTAACAAAACCAAGAAACCAAGAGAAGATAATAAAATCTATAAAGGTTAAAGATAAACTAAAAAAATATAATATTTTTTCATTCATTTGATGCCTTTTCAATGTCTCAATAGACTACATATATGTACTCCTAATGGATAATTAACTAAAGCCCAAACTTATAAAATCCCAATTCAACAAACTTTAAAGATCCTAAGAAAATTCTAGAATCATTACAAAATAACACCTAATATAAAAATACTAAATAAATTATATTAACTCTCTATCACGTTCGTTTTGGAGTTTCTGATTTGATATCATTTATGATGCTGTCTTTTTTCGTATTTCTAGTATTATTCTGGTTTTGTAATAAGTGATGTAAATATGTTTGCATTTCATAGTGTTGTTGAGTTTGTTTTTCATTGCGTTACGAATTCGGATGCTCGAACTTGGTTTCTTCTAAATACGTGTTGAACGCATATATTATGTCAGTTGTGTGATACTATTTTAATTAAGTATTGTAATATTGTAAATATATGTGTGGTTGGGTTGATTATTTATGTTTTCAACATGTCCAAAATTGGGCCTGAAAATTGAATATGTGTTGCAATGCTTGTTGTTTTGATTCTTTTTATTTTGATATCGCGTTATCGGTAGCTTGGCTTTACCTGACGCGTCCTTGCGTGATAACTTGTATGTGATGTCATTTTGTATGTTAACTTGACATATGTGTTACATGATACATATGTTTCGATTCAGTTGTGATGAGTGCATTTTTGCGTTAGCAACTTTTCGGTTTCTTGTACATGTGTGCGACATTTTGCAATTCATTGTCGTCCTGTTACTTTACCTTTCCATTACATTATCCCCTTCACTTAATTGTACTTTATTTCATTTTGATTGTCTTTTTATTTAGTTGAGTAACTTGCTTAATTAAATAATGTGACACTTAAAATCAACCTTTCACGAATTAAAGGCTTGATGAAAATCAAGTTCATTTTCAAAACCAAACTAAAGCACTTTGCAAATAAAATCACTCGACGATTCAAAGACACTTTCAAGTAACTTTCAATTCAAGCGCAAATCAAAATCTTGGTAAACTCCAAGGTCTTTTCTAAAAAAATTTCATAATAAAACCAGTCCAAAAAAGAATTGGTTAGGACGTACTTATCATTTCTATTTTTGGAGTGTTTGGATGATAGTTGTACCTAGCTTCCCATTCAAACACTTGTCTTATGTTCAAAACGTAATAAATAATCAAATTTAGTTCGATCTTTAATGGATGGAAAAGAATGGTTTGAACGTACTTATCCCTCTGTTCTCCAAGTATTTGGATGATAGTCGTACTTGGCTTCTCATTTGAATGCTTGTATTCCATTAAGTACTTATAACTTAATTTTTCTCACCATTTTCATAAAAACAATTTGGTTGAAAAAGGAATGGTTAGGATGTACTTGTACTTATCCTCTCTATTTCTCGAGTATTTGGATAATTTTCGTATGTAGCCTCTCGTTCGAATACTTGTCTTCTTCCAATTACGAGTTATAACATTTTCCTCTCGAATAGGACGAATACATAAATCTGTGAGAACCCAGATTATGTTATTCATTTTTCATGCGATGCAAATGTTCATTTCTTTATGTTTTGATTAGAAAGAAATGTTTTCCATTTGAAGGCGATCTGAGAATCTTTCGCTAAAATCAATCAACCAATAAATATTTCTACCCAGAACTATGTAGTCTTGAGTTCTCCAGCGCACCTGAAGATACGTAGTGCAAGATTCAAAATCTCACCAGGCACATTAATAAAAAACCTTAAAATTTACCTTTTCCTTTCTCTTGTAAATAATTTGCAATAAGTAGAAGATCGCAAGTAACATACGTTAACATTCTATTGCAAAACTAACTAAATGGGTCCTTTTGAGTACAACGGATGTGAGGGATTCTAATAACTTCCCCTTGCACAATTGACTCATGAACATATTTTTGGTGGCAATGACCATATCGTCCTTCTTTTAGGGTTTGATCAATATTTTCCCTTTGCTTTTGGAATAAATAAAGTTTCATGCGGACTCTATTAGAGATGGCAAAATGGGCTATGGAGAATATACTACACAATCATGTTATAAACCTACTATGATTTATGAGTCTATATGTCCTTCTAGGAGAATATACACACATGTAATTTTTCACGTGTACAATAGCGCACACCGTAGGGCCTCAGCAAAACTAACCTGGGTCACACTCTTACTCTAACTCTCTCCATATTCCCCTAAAGATGGCCAACAAAACCAAAACCAACAAACTAAATACTATCACTAGAGACTTTATTAATGGAGGTATATTTAGGTCTTCCTGGAGGAAGTACGTAAGACATGTAGTTGCAGAAAACGTAATATCCCCTTGAATCCCCAGAGCTCCTCAAGGAAAAACATGGGTTAATATTTTCTTCTCAAAAGTGGGCGCCCTTGGACTCAACCCTCACGACGATGATTTGATGGTCATCACTTTGCAAAAATGGACTCGGGACATAAAGTGCATCCTAATTAACCTTGGTAGCTCCACCGACATCCTATTTTGGGCTGCCCTCCATAAGCATCAACTTAACCAGAATAAAATCAAAATATTCCAGGATTCTTTGACGGGGTTATTAAGGGAAAAATTACAAATAATAGGTAAGTCTAAATGAAGAAGGTGGATTGGTAATAAATAAAGCTAGACTTATAGCTCAAGGCTATAGGCAGCAAGAAGGTATTGATTTATCTTAAACATTTGTACTTGTTGTATGGTTAGAGGCAATCAAATTACTCTTGTCTTATTTTATTAATCATAATATCTTTATATATCAAATGGATGTTAAGAGTGCATTTTTAAATGGTGTAACTTCTGAATAAGTGTATGTCTAAAATCCACTTGGATTCGAGGATAAAATTCATCCAAGATATGTTTTCAAACTTAAGAAATCACTTTATGACCTTAAACTAGCTCCTAGAGCATGGTACGAGAGATTGAGTAATTTCTTATTAGAAAATGATTTTCAAAAAGGAAAAGTTAACACTATAATATTCAAAAATATATTCAAAAGTGATAACTTAATTATTCAAGTATATGTTGATGATATTATTTTTGGTTCTATTAATGGTACTGTTTGCAAAGAGTTTTCTGAGTTAATGCAGGCTGAATCTGAAATGAGCTTGATGGGGGAGCTGAAGTTTTTCCTTGGAATTTAAATAAACCAATGCAAGGATTGAGTCAATGTTCATAAAAAAGTACATTAAGGAGCTTCTGAAGAAATTCAAGCTAGATGATTGCAAGATCATGGCTATTCTTATGCATCCAACCTACAATTTGAGAAAAGAGAAAAGTAGCACCTAAGTTTGTCTGAAGCTATACATAGGCATGATAGATTGTTTACTTTACCTAACATACTCTAGAATTGAAATTTTGTTCAGTATTTGATTGTGTTCAAGATTCCATTCAGATCCTAGAGTGACTCACTTAACTGTTGTTAAAAGAATCTTTAGGCATCTAAAAGTAACAACTAATCTAGGACTGCTCTATCAAAATCCCTAGATTACAAGCTGCTTGGATTCTGTAATGCTAAATATGTTGTGGATAAAATTGAAAGAAAATTCACTAGTGAAAACTGTAACACCCACTTTTCCCACAAGAATAATTATAATATAATATACGAAAATACATCAGAGTACACAAGTAGGATGTCACATCTTTCAAAAATTCATAAAGTTTCAAGTTACTTTATTACTTCATTTCTCATAAAAGAATTATTTACACAGCAGAAATATCTAATTATTCATTCTCATAGCACTACGACTTTAATAATGACTGTTGTACCCCAAAATTTGCCCTCGTATTTTTCCACAAGAAATCACAGCTTCGGGCTTTTCTTGATTTTTTTCCAGACTGGCTCAAGAATCGGTCAAAAAGACTTTCTTATCAGTCAGACAAAATTAGGGTTTTCATTGATTTTAAAGCAGTTCAGGCAGATTGCTAAGGTTTGTTTGAGTTTGACTCAGGATTTGATCAGGCAGGCGCTTCTATGAAAATTAAGACAAGAATCAGGGTTTTATGCGTGCAGAAAGAATTAATCCTACAGTTCTATTCAGTTTACTCTGAGATTTGGATTGAGGCATTTGAATCAAGAACTTGCAGTGTTTTGTTTAATCAGTAAAGGCTAATGCATTTGATTTGAGATGAGATAAAGGCTGAGGTACTTAAATTGAGAATCTGCAGTGTCTGATTTAATCAGTAAAAAGATAAGTATCTGGATATTGGTTTGATTAACTGTGCATTGTTTAAATGGAGCGCCAGGTTTATTATTGATTCAATGATAAGACCACAATGTTTATTAATTATTTTTCTAAGTCAGAATAATTGGAGACTTCCAGTTATTTTAATTTAAGAAATTCAAATAATTAAATGAACATTGAATTGAAAGAAGAATTAACTGATAAAAAAAGGGGGATGTTTATTTATTTTGAATTGTTTGTTACAGATATTATTTAAATACTGTAAATTTATTTACAGTTATTTATATTAATACTATTACAAATAAATTAAAATGGAAATAAAACTATCCTAAAAAACCCCTAAGTCTTCAAATCTTCAGCTTCTACTGCTACTCCTCTCCATTTGATTTTTATCTGCAAAAAGAAAAGGAGAAGTCAAAAGCAGATAAATTTAAAAAGACAGACAGATAAAAAATGAATTCATCATTAAAGGTGACTGGCCGGAATCAGTTTGCCCTCTCTGCAAATCACGAGATTTCTCCCGGTTCACAAAGAGGGATGGAATGTTTTGCAATTTAAGAATGAAATGCACAAAAGTATGATTGCACAAATTCAAAATTGTCACACATGCTGCCTAGTTTCAAGTTTTCAACCAAAGGAACCAAATCAATTGAAAAGGGAACAAAGCTGCATAGTTCATAAAGTGCCAAACAAAATCCAAAGGCAAACTGAACTAAACTAGAACTACAAAGTTCCAATTTCAAACTTTCCACAAGCTGCCAAAAAGCTACCCAAAAGCTGTCAAGAAGTACAAAGAGGCATAAAATCCAGAAAAAAGAGATAATAGATATGCAGAGTAAACCAACTAGTGCAAGCAACATCAAGGTTACATCATTTTCAGACCAGACACCTTTTCAGAATAAGGACATCATAAGCAATAAAAAAATGCTTAAAAATTGTCGAGAGAGAGAGAGAGAGAAAAGAGGGGCAGAAGATAACATAAGAAAAAGAAGATAACAAAACTGTAACATTAGAACCATCAAGCTTCAGCCAAAAAACTCTAAAAACTGTAAAAAGTCTCAAAGCTGCCTCCACCCTGCTTCAAACAAACAACAAGCCTTACCTGTGTCAAGCTTAAACAAACAGAAAGCCATAACCTCAGACCTACATAACTCAAGCCTCAAGCTTCAAGTCCAAACCAGAGCATCAAACATACAAGCCCTTTTCAAGACAGTGTTAAGCCACAAAAGCCTAAAGCCTGCTAAAGCCTAAACCAAACACAAACTCACAACACAGGCCTGTAAGCACACTAAGCCTAAAGCCTGCTGAATATCAACCTGTCAAAGGCCAAGCCCATTCAAATAACACAAAGTTTATACCAGGGTCAGATCAAAGCCACCAAACCCTCAGAAAGGTTTCATCATTGGGCCAATAATACAACATAACCATCACTCACAAGCATACTCAGTATAACCAACATCAACAGGCAACTCAGAAGCCAACAAGAAGAAGAAGATAAAGAAGCATCTCAAGGTACACAGGAAACTCAGAAGCCAACAAGAAGGAGAAGATAAAGAAGCATCTCAGATTCAAGCATACAAGCAACTGAAGCAAGCATACAGAAGAGAAAAAAGTGATATGAACTAAGGTTCTCAAACATCATCATTGAACCAACACACAAAAAGGCAAAAAAATACAGAATACCAGGGTTTCCAAGCAAAGTGCGCCTCATCATCGCTTCCTCCGCCCTCAGCCGTCCTAGATGCCTCCAGATCCACCGTCCTCCTCCAACAAAGGTAGTATAACTTCTTTTCCTTCCTTTCGTACACCTCAACAGAAACAACAATAACAACATAAAATCAGAACATGCAAAGAGAATTAATGAAAATTCTAACGCATTACAACAAAGAGATCAAACCTTGTAGCTATCACTGAGCGACCATGGAGGGAAGAGGACGAACGGTGGCGCCTGTTGGCCTTGGACGGAGGGTTGCATCAGTGGCTGTGGCTCGAGGGATGAAGACGAAGTGACGAAGTAAACTCCGCGCCTCTGTGTGCACCAAACCCTAAAATCCCCTTCTGAAACAATAACTCAAACCCCTTGCAATTTGATTTGTGAAGCAAAGTGGGCCTTACCCTTCTCATCAGCCTAAGCCCATTCACGAAACCAATTGGCACCCCTCGTTTCCTTATTTCCATCAGCATCAGTATGGGCCAAACGTCCACCCTTGAGCCCATTTTCCTTTTTTTGTTTTAAACTAACATCCTTTTATTTATCATCCTTTTTTTTTATTTAAACTAATATATAATACTTTTTGTTTTGTTAAATAAAATAACACCTTTTTACAAAATATTATTAATTGTTACATTTTAGAAAATATACAAACATTAATTTTTTCTTAAATTTGAAACATTTTTCTTTTCTTTTTTATAAGGATATTCATTAAAATACATAAATATTAATATATATAATTAGGTTAATAGATTTTATCTAAAAAAACTCTTTTAATAAATCTTTTTGTACATAAAATACTAAATACAAATACACTAACATTAATACATAATACATAGAACTTAAAACCTTTTCTTTTTCTTAAACTTAAAACTTTTTTTTTATTTTAAATGTTTGTACATACTTAGCAAAAATACAAGAATACAATAATACATAAATAAAATACTCAATTTTCTCATTAAGTTAGCAATACTTAATAAATACACTTTCTCACTTGTAAATAAAACATACACCTACACTTACACAAATATATTAATACATTAGTATGTTTACATTTACTATTCTTATACATTGCTATACATTATATTTTACATTTGCGCAATTCGATTTGGTTGTAAATTATTTGGGCACTACTCTCCCATTTAAGTCTCATCCCCATTTGTAAATTTGTACCCCCACTCCCGGATACTATTTTGTAATAGCGTAGACTCTAAATTCTCGCAATTTATCGCTTTCAAATATACCATGGTTAGACCTAGGGTTTGTATGTACATAAAATCAAACGCTAGATAACCTAATACAAAACAAATGCATGAAATCAACACACAATCACACTTGCACCCCTAGGGTAATCCCGCTTGTTGCCTTCCAAAATGGGCCATGCTTGCACGTCGAGTTTCTTTGGAAAAACAATTCAAATGATCATAAGTCCCTCGATGACGCTTTCGAAAGTTGCCTAATCAAAAATGCTCATAGTCCCTTCAAACAAAATTGCCAAAGATACTTGGCACCATTGCATTCATGGTCCATACAATGACCCGCGCCTGTCTCGTTAAACATCCTAAACGCAAGATTTTCCACCAAATACAATGGTGGAACAAAATTGTTAAAGGGGTTAAAAGATGAGAAAAACCTTTGAGTAAAATTAGGGGTAGACAAACTCTTAGTTACTTGATCAAACTTGCAAAAACACTTGCCTACTTTTCAAAACCCACTTCACAAACACTTTCAAAACAAACTTTCAAAAAACATTTGAAACATCTTTTCGAAAGAGATACACACCTTCGTATATACTCAAACACGAGTCATTACAATGGTTACCGAAACAAAGGCGTCTATTTCAAAACATTTTTCAAAACACACACACACACACCATTTCAAGAAATCGAAAATCAAGGCAAGTGATCTAAAACCAAGTAACTAAGAGCCCATGGATAACCATGGATGAAAAGGGTGCTAATACCTTCCCTTTTCATAATCTACCCCCCGAACCCACGAAACATCTCAAAAGGTTTTTTGCTGTGCTTTTTAACCTTTCCTTAGGATAAAATAAAAAGTCGGTGGCGACTCTTGCTCAACCGAACAAGTGCGAATACAAAACGCAAACCTCAAGTCAGTTCTCCCACCGTATCACAGAACTGGCGACTCTGCTGGGGACCTGTCTAAAAGTGGGGTTACCTTAGGGTTTAGATCACCTTTACATTCTTGCTTTGATTGCCTTTATTGCTTTACTTTTTGGGTCCTTGTTTGGGTTTGTTGTAAATCCTACACCCGGATTTAGGGGCACCTTTTTAGGTAAATAGCAATAAAACTTTGAGGGAACTGTGCGGGGTATACCGACATGGTTGAAACAGTAAGCTATGTTGGTGTGACATATTTGTGAGTACAGGTAACCCTTGAGTTCAATCAAGGAGAGTACGGGGCCGCTGAGTGATGTCGTGAAGCACTAACGAACTCTTAGAACCTTACTTGACCATCCTAGCCTTTTTAGGGGTAGTGAGATGACCGAATTTGGTGCAGTCCGAAGTTGGTAGATACTCGATACTACACTCATTGAGGGTTGTTTTCTTGGAATATTTTGGTCGCCAGTTAAGTGGCTAAACCAAAACGATGAACACAGAAAACAATCCAATGATATTGAGCTCCTTAGAACCTGGTTTCTATTTTAGGACAGGATGAACCGACTAACTTCAAGAGGGTACTTACCTACAAACCCCACGCAAGCCTAAACCTAAGGACTTGTTTGCTTTGTGTGAATCTGTTTTCCTGTATATACACTTACTTGCTCTTGCATACATGTACATAACATCATAACATCATACCATAGCATTTTCAATAACCTTTTCAAGGATCTCGAGGGTTCTTTTGATGCAGGGTTACGTTGAACCAGACGTCTACCAAAGGGCAAGAGGTTTTCTCCTCTAAGCAAATGCCAATCAAAGATCATGTGCAACAACTTGAATCAAGGGCTATGACCCACTCGACATGGTGAGCTTGATTCTCGTGGAAAGACATCCACCGATGCATAGTTTCTCCAATCAAAGATCAAGTGCAACAACTTAAATCAGGGGCTATGACCCACTTGACATGGTGAGCTTGATTCTCGTGGAAAGACATCCACCGGTGCAAAGTTCTCCAATCAAACATCGAAGTTCAACCTCTAACATTCTCTTGTATTTACCCCAAGAGATCCTCGAAAACATTGCATATATATCACACATATCATTGCATAACAGGTTTCTCCCATACAGGTCTCCTTATCTTCCTACTGTTTATTTCAGTAAGATGGATATGGAACAAACGGTGAAAGATCTCCAAGCTCAAAAGGCTCAATTCCAACAAATGCTTCTGGCTATGGGTAAAGGGCAAGAGGATATGACAGCTCTCCTTCTCAAAGACGAGAAGAAGAAGTCCAAGAAGGCAGCCCACATCCTGAACTTGAGAAGAAGACCTAAGACCCAGGACCTTGCAACTCCATCCAACATAGGGGATAGTCTTGAAGAAGACCACAGTGTGGAGATTGTTGAAGAGGAAGCTGACTACTCCGAGGAACAATACCCTCTCGCTGATGACAAGTACAAAGAGTTGGAGGATCGCCTGAATGCTATGGAGGTCCAACAAATACCTGGCTTGGATTTAGGAGACATGGGTTTAGTTCCTGGATTGGTCATCCCGCCAAAGTTCAAGGTCCCTACCTTTGCCATGTATGATGGAGTCTCTTGCCCTAAGATGCATCTAAAGTCTTATGTTCGTAAGATTCAACCATACACAGCTGATCCAAGGCTTTGGATCCATTTCTTCCAAGAAAGCCTGGTAGGAGCTCAACTCGAGTGGTTCTATCAATTGGAGAGTTCTCGCATCCACATTTGGAAGGACTTAGCTTTTGCTTTCTATGAGCAGTATCAGTATAATGCTGATCTTGCACCAACTCGTGTGCAATTGCACAGCATGACCATGGGTTTCGACGAGAGCTTCAAGGGATATGCCCAAAAGTGGAGAGATTTGGCTGGCAGGGTGCAACCTCCTTTAACTGATAGGGAGCTGATTGACATCTTCATGGGAACTTTGACCGGGCCTTTCTTCAATCACTTAATTGGAAGCTCCTCAGCCGGGTTCACCGAGCTAATACTGACCGGCGAAAGGGTCGAAGCTGGCATCAAAAGTGGGAAGATCCAAGGAACTACATCCTCGGATACTCAGATAATTCCCTACAATGGAAAGAAAGAGTCCAATGCTGCGAACAGTCAAAAGGGTCGTCATGACCAACACGTAGGATCAATCTTGATCTCTAATCCTACGTCTGCTCAACAAAGACAGGGGCATCAGCATAAGGAGGTCGCACCTAAGAGACAATTCACCAAGATCAACATGTCACTGTCTCAGGCACTGCAACACTTGTTGAAGAGGGATCTGATTACATTGAGGGCTCCTCTCCGGAACCCAAATACTTCTGCTCCTACCTATCATCCCAATGAAAGGTGTGCATACCACTCTGACAGCCCGGGGCATGACACCAACAACTGTTGGCCTCTGAAGAACAAGATCCAAGACATGATTGATGCCAAGGAGATCGAGTTTGACCCTCCAGAGGCCCCAGCATGATTAATGCTCCTATGCCAACTCATTGAGATTGTGTTTGTTTCATTTTGAATTTTCAAAGTTGTAATCTTTTGTTATTCAAACAATTATCTTTTAATGTCAAACTTTGTTTCATTAATGCATTGCATATGTTTGTCTTGAATTCATCCATTCGTTTTCACTACTCTTATGCTTTCTTTATGATATTTAACTCTTGATAAAAAGCTGTAAGCCTTTAGAGGGAGGATGACGAAACAATACCGTAATCTCATACAGTATGCTTTTGAACAGACCTTGCTGATGATGTATAGGCATTTTCTTTCAATTCCCAAACACTGGAGTTATAAGGAAGATAATCCATAGTCAACCCCTTCGAGCCAAAGAAGTAGGAGTTTTCTGTTCTAAACAAATCAAAACCTTTGATATAAACCTGGGGCAGGGTAGTCTCTCAGTTAATTCAAAAGAAAATGCGCATTGAAGTCGCAAACTCTCAGTTCGTAACACAATGAACGATGTCAAAAAAAGAAGAAGAGAGCATTCCTCTGGAATCAAAAGACAAGGGTGGTTCCCTATCACATAGACAGTCAATCTCTCAAAATAGAAAAGCCCACTAAGCCAATACCTATAAAGGAGGCTTGAGAAAGCTAGGGCATCCCGCTGACGGTAATCTCGAAAACAGAGAACAGTCAGGCAAAAGTTAGGGATAACAAATCAAAATCAAAATAGAGAGGTCATTACAAATCCTCAACAACATGAAAAATGTTGCAAAAGAAAAAAGGATATGATGACTGTCTCCCAATTCAACTGGTGAACCATCACCCAAAAGTCGTTCCAAACTCAAATAGAGTACGACGCACAATTAACTGAGCTTAGGGTTGAAGAACATCACGAAGAGCGGGTGGGTACAAATACACTTTGAGCCTTTATCCTTTGTTTCTTAAACCATGAACCAAGCTACGTTACAACCCTTCAAAAGTCCTAATTGAAGCATGGGTTAGTTCGAAAGCATACTGTTACAAAAGGTATCCTGACTCCTGTAAGGCTTTGCTCTAAAATCTTGTGTTGATTTGTCTTATAAAAAGTTTTCTGCTAAAAAACGCATTTTTCAAAACTTTGAGACAAACATAAACTTTGCATTTCTTGAATATCACTGTTTTCATTTGGCTTTTTGTTTGACAGCGAAGAAATTCATACAACGAATGTTCGGAGGAACGAAAACTCTCTCAGTGAACAAAAATCACTTCAAAAGGATGACACTTTCGATGACGAGTCTCCTATCAACACAGGGGCATGACACGTCACCATCCAATTAACCTGGGACAGTCCAGTCAAGGTTTCAACAGATCTTTCAAAGTTCAGTTAACCTGGGGCAGTCCACTCAAGATTTCAAGAAATCTCTCAATTTGCAGAGTAATCTGATTCAAGACTCCTTCATCACCACTTGGGGCATTCGAATGTCAAAAGTGTTCAGCAATTCCTTCATCACCACTTGGGGCATTCGAATGTCAAAAGTGTTCAGCAATTCCTTCATCACCTGCTGGAAGTTGCAACCACCAACAGAATAACGGACAATTAAAACTCCCAATTTCTGACCCTCAACAAAAATCAAGATCTAGAGATAGTTTCAGATGTGACCCAGAGATGGCGACATTCTATAACTTATTCCAGATTTGCTTCTAGAAATAGTTTCAGATGTGACCCAGAGATGGCGAAAATCTATAACTTATTCCAGATTTCATTCTAGAGATAGTTCAGATGTGACCCAGATGTGGCGATATTCCGATACTTATTCCAGACTTGCTTCTAGAGATAGTTCAGATGTGACCCTGATTTGGCGACATTCTGATACTTATTCCATACTTGCTTCTAGAGATAGTTCAGATGTGACCTTGATTTGGCGACATTCCGATACTTATTCCAGACTTGCTTCTAGAGATAGTTCAGATGTGACCCTGATTTGGCGACATTCTATAACTTATTCCAGATTTCATTCTAGAGATAGTTCAAATGTGACCCAGATGTGGCGACATTCCGTAGCTTATTCAAGATTTCCTACCAGAAATAGTTCAGATGTGACCCAGAGACGGCGACATTCTATAACTTATTCCAGATTTGCTTCTAGAGATAGTTCAAGATGTGACCCAGACACGGCGACGTTCTGATACTTATTCCAAACTTCACCCAGAGATATTTCTGATGTGACCCAGACACGGCGACATTCTGATACTTATTCCAGATTCATCCAGATGCAGTTTTACACGAACTCGTCATCAGGAAACCCTACACCGGTTCCTTCTCAAACTCAAAAGATTCTTGTAATCCCCAACCAGAGAGCCTTACAGAATCTAATTCCCCTCAGAGTCAAGTTTCAGGATCCCCAACGGAGCTAAAACTTCCAACTATCAATCCCAAGCAGAGTGAAGACCCTTATTCTCAGTTCCTCACAGGATATTCGAATATTCCTCAGTGAAGATCTTCTCAAGACAGGAATCCCCAGTAGATTGGCATACAACCCAAGCTTATGATTCCCCAATAGTGGTCCCAGGACTTCTCATTTTCAACGATAAAAAGATTCTTTCCCTCCCCGGCAGCAGCCAAGGATTTATTTTCCCCGGCAGCAGTCAAGATTCTTTTGTCTCCAACCATCCAGGATTCATCTATCCTCAACAAGACAGCTCATCAGCTTACATGCGCATTCATCACATTCATATCATAAACATTGATATAACATACATTGCATCACGCATCATGACATTGCATACAACTAACTCTTTACCTTTTCAGGTAAGATCAGTCGACAGACAAAGATCATCATCTTCCGAGATTCTTTCTAGAAATAGTTCAGATGTGACCCAGACACGACGACATTCTGATACTTATTCCAGATGCAGTTTTACACGGACTCATCATCAGGAAACCCTACACCGGTTCCTTCTCCACTTCAAGACTTCTGAAAACAGTTTACAGATTTTTCCCAACAACGGATGTTAATCTATCGCTTATTCAGATTCTTCTCAACTTTTGAAAACAGTTTACAGACGCCTCCCAACAACGGATGCTACTCTATTGCTTATTCAAACCTCAACTCCTGAAAACAGTTTATGGATTCTCCAAACATGGATGTCAATCTATTGCTTGTTCAGACCCCCAGTTCAGAGATGTTCCAAAACATGGATTCCTTTCTAATACTCGTCCACTCACCAATGACATACAGTTCAAAAGCTTCCAGATGGCATCTCTAAGCCCATTCTCCTACCAGCAACCTTCAGATGGCATCTCTAAGCCCATCCCCCGACAAGATTCTGTCACATCCATAGATGGCATCTTTAAGCCCATCTCCACAACTATCCATCACACTTCCAAATGGCATCTATAAGTCCATTCTCGACAAAGTTCTGTCACACTTCCAGATGACATCTTTAAGCCCATCAGCAAATGGAATCTTTAAGCCCATTCCCTCTACCATCACATCACCGAGTGCAAATTTTTGGGCACTCTAGTGTCCAATCTCCTTTTACCTTCGAGTCGCGAAAGGCAAACTTGCCAATCTAACTCTTCAGGTTCAAGAAGATTGAACAGGGGCAACTGTTGTACCCCAAAATTTGCCCTCGTATTTTTCCACAAGAAATCACAGCTTCGGGCTTTTCCTGATTTTTTTCCAGACTGGCTCAAGAATCGGTCAAACAGACTTTCTTATCAGTCAGACAAAATTAGGGTTTTCATTGATTTTAAAGCAGTTCAGGCAGATTGCTAAGGTTTGTTTGAGTTTGACTCAGGATTTGATCAGGCAGGCGCTTCTGTGAAAATTAAGACAAGAATCAGGGTTTTGTGCGTGCAGAAAGAATTAATCCTACAGTTCTACTCAGTTTACTCTGAGATTTGGATTGAGGCATTTGAATCAAGAACTTGCAGTATTTTGTTTAATCAGTAAAGGCTAAGGCATTTGATTTGAGATGAGATAAAGGCTGAGGTACTTAAATTGAGAATCTGCAGTGTCTGATTTAATCAGTAAAAAGATAAGTATCTGGATATTGGTTTGATTAACTGTGCATTGTTTAAATGGAGCGCCAGGTTTATTATTGATTCAATGATAAGACCACAATGTTCATTAATTATTTTTCTAAGTCAGAATAATTGGATACTTCCAGTTATTTTAATTTAAGAAATTCAAATAATTAAATGAACATTGAATTGAAAGAAGAATTAACTGATAAAAAAAAGGGGGATGTTTATTTATTTTGAATTGTTTGTTACAGATATTATTTAAATACTGTAAATTTATTTACAGTTATTTATATTAATACTATTACAAATAAATTAAAATGGAAATAAAACTATCCTAAAAAATCCCTAAGTCTTCAAATCTTCAGCTTCTACTGCTACTCCTCTCCATTTGATTTTTATCTGCAAAAAGAAAAGAAGAAGTCAAAAGCAGATAAATTTAAAAAGACAGACAGATAAAAAATGAATTCATCATTAAAGGCGACTGGCCGGAATCAGTTTGCCCTCTCTGCAAATCACGAGATTTCTCCCGGTTCACAAAGAGAGATGGAATGTTTTGCAATTTAAGAATGAAATGCACAAAAGTATGATTGCACAAATTCAAAATTGTCACACATGCTGCCTAGTTTCAAGTTTTCAACCAAAGGAACCAAATCAATTGAAAAGGGCACAAAGCTGCATAGTTCATAAAGTGTCAAACAAAATCCAAAGGCAAACTGAACTAAACTAGAACTACAAAGTTCCAATTTCAAACTTTCCACAAGCTGCCAAAAAGCTACCCAAAAGCTGTCAAGAAGTACAAAGAGGCATAAAATCCGGAAAAAAGAGATAATAGATATGCAAAGTAAACCAACTAGTGCAAGCAACATCAAGGTTACATCATTTTCAGACCAGTCACCTTTTCAGAATAAGGACATCATAAGCAATAAAAAATGCTTAAAAACTGTCGAGAGAGAGAGAAGAGGGGCAGAAGATAACATAAGAAAAAGAAGATAACAAAACTGTAACATTAGAACCATCAAGCTTCAGCCAAAAAACTCTAAAAACTGTAAAAAAAGTCTAAAAGCTGCCTCCACCCTGCTTCAAACAAACAGCAAGCCTTACCTGTGTCAAGCTTAAACAAATAGAAAGCCATAACCTCAGACCTGCATAACTCAAGCGTCAAGCTTCAAGTCCAAACCAGAGCATCAAACATACAAGCCCTTTTCAAGACAGTGTTAAGCCACAAAAGCCTAAAGCCTGCTGAAGCCTAAACCAAACACAAACTCACAACACAGGCCTGTAAGCACACTAAGCCTAAAGCCTGCTGAATATCAACCTGTCAAAGGCCAAGCCCATTCAAATAACACAAAGTTTATACCAGGGTCAGATCAAAGCCACCAAACCCTCAGAAAGGTTTCATCATTGGGCCAATAATACAACATAACCATCACTCACAAGCATACTCAGTATAACCAACATCAACAGGCAACTCAGAAGCCAACAAGAAGAAGAAGATAAAGAAGCATCTCAGGGTACACAGGCAACTCAGAAGCCAACAAGAAGGAGAAGATAAAGAAGCATCTCAGATGCAAGCATACAAGCAACTGAAGCAAGCATACAGAAGAGGAAAAAGTGATATGAACTAAGGTTCTCAAACATCATCATTGAACCAACACACAAAAAGGCAAAAAATACAGAATACCAGGGTTTCCAAGCAAAGCGCGCCTCATCATCGCTTCCTCCGCCCTCAGCCGTCCTAGACGCCTCCAGATCCACCGTCCTCCTCCAACAAAGGTAGTATAACTTCTTTTCCTTCCTTTCGTACACCTCAACAGAAACAACAATAACAACATAAAATCAGAACATGCAAAGAGAATTAATGAAAATTCTAACGCATTACAACGAAGAGATCAAACCTTGTAGCCATCACTGAGCGACCATGGAGGTAAGAGGACGAACGGTGGCGCCTGGTGGCCTTGGACGGAGGGTTGCATCAGTGGCTGTGGCTCGAGGGATGAAGACGAAGTGACGAAGTAAACGTCGCGCCTCTGTGTGCACCAAACCCTAGAATCCCCTTCTGAAACAATAACTCAAACCCCTTGCAATTTGATTTGTGAAGCAAAGTGGGCCTTGCCCTTCTCATCAGCCTAAGCCCATTCATGAAACCAATTGGCACCCCTCGTTTCCTTATTTCCATCAGCATCAGTATGGGCCAAACGTCCACCCTTGAGCCCATTTTCCTTTTTTTGTTTTAAACTAACATCCTTTTATTTATCATCCTTTTTTTTAATTTAAACTAATATATAATACTTTTTGTTTTGTTAAATAAAATAACACCTTTTTACAAAATATTATTAATTGTTACATTTTAGAAAATATACAAACATTAACTTTTTCTTAAATTTGAAACATTTTTCTTTTCTTTTTTATAAGGATATTCATTAAAATACATATATATTAATATATATAATTAGGTTAATAGATTTTATCTAAAAAAACTCTTTTAATAAATCTTTTTGTACATAAAAATACTAAATACAAATACACTAACATTAATACATAATACATAGAACTTAAAAACTTTTCTTTTTCTTAAACTTAAAACTTTTTATTTTATTTTAAATGTTTGTACATACTTAGCAAAAATACAAGAATACAATAATACATAAATAAAATACTCAATTTTCTCATTAAGTTAGCAATACTTAATAAATACACTTTCTCACTTGTAAATAAAACATACACCTACACTTACACAAATATATTGATACATTGGTATGTTTACATTTGTTATTCTTATACATTGCTATATATTATATTTTACATTTGCGCAATTCGATTTGGTTGTAAATTATTTGGGCACTACTCTCCCATTTAAGTCTCATCCCCATTTGTAAATTTGTATCCCCACTCTCGGATACTATTTTGTAATAGCATAGACTCTAAATTCTCGCAATTTATCGCTTTCAAATATACCATGGTTAGACCTAGGGTTTGTATGTACATAAAATCAAACGCTAGATAACCTAATACAAAACAAATGCATGAAATCAACACACAATCACACTTGCACCCGTAGGATAATCCCGCTTGTTGCCTTCCAAAATGGGCCATGCTTGCACGTCGAGTTTCTTTGGCAAAACAATTCAAATGATCATAAGTCCCTCGATGACGCTTTCGAAAGTTGCCTAATCAAGAATGATCATAGTCCCTTCAAACAAAATTGCTAAAGATACTTGGCACCATTGCATTCATGGTCCATACGATGACCCGCGCCTGTCCCGTTAAACATCCTAAACGCAAGATTGTCCACCAAATACAATGGTGGAACAAAATTGTTAAAGGGGTTAAAAGATGAGAAAAACCTTTGAGTAAAATTAGGGGTAGACAAACTCTTAGTTACTTGATCAAACTTGCAAAAACACTTGCCTACTTTTCAAAACCCACTTCACAAACACTTTCAAAACAAACTTTCAAAAAAATATTTGAAACATCTTTTCGAAAGAGATATACACCTTCGTATATACTCAAACACGAGTCATTACAATGGTTGCCGAAACAAAGGCGTCTATTTCAAAACATTTTTCAAAACACACACACACACCATTTCAAGCAATCGAAAATCAAGGCAAGTGATCTAAAACCAAGTAACTAAGAGCCCATGGATAACCATGGATGAAAAGGGTGCTAATACCTTCCCTTTTCATAATCTACCCCCCGAACCCACGAAACATCTCAAAAGGTTTTTTGCTGTGCTTTTTAACCTTTCCTTAGGATAAAATAAAAAGTCGGTGGAGACTTTTGCTCAACCGAACAAGTGCGAATACAAAACGCAAACCTCAAGTCAGTTCTCCCACCGTATCACAATGACATTCTCCACAAAAGCTGTGGTTCAACATAAATTTGAAGTTAACATACGTAACAAATATGACAAATACAAAACATAAACAAATTCCCATAATATCACGTGTTACATATCAGAGCAACTATTAAGACTCGATCAAAAAACTCATACTCCAAGCACTACTCAGATACCTAATTATCTGTACTCCCGGGGGAGCACAAAGACAACAACAGAAAAGGTGTGAGAAATACATTCAATAAATAACGATGAATATTACATGCTAAGGAGTAGTAATTCACACCATTTCAATCATTAATCCACATTCCAAATATCATCTACATAACACAACATTGAATCAACAATAATAAAATCCAATGAGACTAACACCGACATAATGCATATGGTACTAATAGGGCATAAGCCCTCATCAACAGGCTGAATAGGGCAGCAACAAGGCATAAGCCCTCAAGATAACACCATTAAAGGACAACAACAGGACATAAGCCCTCACCAATGTATGCATGCAACACCAACATGCAACAATGTGAATATACAACTATAAGGCATAAGCCCGTAACATCTTGCCAATAAAGGCCACCAACAGAGCATAATCCCTCCCCAATACATGCAACGATAACAATACTGAATAGTAGCAACATACTTACATACATCCAACAATGCAACACCATCGTATCACACTTCATTAAACATTAAAAAAACATTTCAACAACATATTGTCATAGTATCACAATCCACTACGCATATTATCAATCCATCATGAACATTCAACAACAACAACATTACATATGATAACATCATAGTATCGCAATATAGTATCACAATATCACAACAACTAAGCATATTAGAAATTACTCATGTATATTCGACAACAACAACACTACAACAACATAACATCATAACATCACAACCACTGAACATGTTATCAATTTATCATGTATATTCGATAACAACAACATTTACAACAACATAACATCATAGCATCACAACAACTAAATATATCATCAATTTATCATGTATATTCGATAGCAACAATATTTACAACAACATAACATCATAGCATCGCACCAACTAAACATGTTATCAATTTATCATGTATATTTGATAGTAACAAAATTTACGACAACATAACATCCTAAGCAATTCCTTCATACATCATTCGTATAACCACCATATGTTAGGTCACATCACTCAACATCTACACCATACAAAATTCCCATTAAGTTATATGTTTCAATACAATTCCCATTGTTACTAGCCTTCATATATTTGTCTAAGTCATACTAGTCATTACGGACCAAAACAAACTACACTGCACGCGAAAACAGGAAAGAAATCGCAGAAATAGAACTTTCTGCACATCAACCTACCCATACGCGTATGGCCCTGCCCCCATACGCGCATGGCCTCTTTTTCCCCAACTGCCTGGGTATCAAACGCGTAAGGCCAAAATAACCAAATTCCATACGCGTATCATACGCGTACCACCAGAGGGGGTTTTCCCTGAAAACTCACCACACAAACCCCCATACACGTATGGCTCCATGTGATACGCGTACTGACAGATGGATGTGTTGGCTTCAATACAAGGCACGTACCTTATGCGTACAACCCATGAGGATGTCCCCTCATGCGTGTATCATATGCGTTCTAGTAGAAAGCCATGCTGGCTTGTGGACAGGGCGTGTACCATATGAGTACAAATTCTGGGCATGTCCCCCTTACGCGTATGGCTTCCCTCATACGCTTATGGCCAGTCTGCAACACAAAAATATTGTTTTTTTCACCAGTATGAATTCTGCTCTTTTGGGGCACTTCCAGGCTCCTAATTTTAACCCAAAACAATGTTTTCACACATAACAACTCATAGTCCTAATCCAATTTCATTAAACCATTATTTTATAACAACTTTCTGTATCAAAACCTCACTTTTCATCATCTCTCTCTATATCTACAATTTCAATTTAGGAACTTCAAGGAACAACACCACAACATCAAAAATTGTCAACAACAATCATATCATGGACATCAAATTATTCACAATTTACATATAATCACATAGGTATATCATCAATCAACAAAAGGAATCATAACACACCAAATATACACAAAACCCTAAGAGAAAAAGAAACCCTCAATATCCTCTCATGTTATAATAATTACCATTTAGAGAACTCATTCTCCCCTTACCTCAATTTGGAGCTTTGATACTTCAACAATGGTAGAATTCTCCTTGTCTCCATTTTGCCCTAGCTTCTCTTCTTTTCTTTTCACATGAAAACAATCCTCCCAATTCCTTCTACCACTCTCCCAATAATTCCTTATTATTTCTCAACAATAATAATAGTAGTAATAATAATAATAATAATAATAATAATAATAATAATATCATTAGGGAAAAATACACCATTTAACCAACAATAATATTTTTATTAATAATAATGGGATATTTCATCCTTCACAAGAATTATCATTATCATAATATTATTTAAAGCTTACTCCAATTATCGATTCATACTAAGTTCTCACACCCCCTTAGTCAAGCCGACACAGTTCTAAAAATCCAATCATCAAATGACTAAATATTTAAATGGAGTGTTACAGAAACTGTCAATTCATAGGTGAAAACCTTATATCTTGGGCTAGTAAAAGACAAGCAACAATTGATTTGTCTACAACAGAAGCATAATACATCTTAGTTGCAAGTTGTTGCCCATAACTATTTTAGATGAAATATCAGTTGGAAGACTATCAAATATGTAAAAGCAATATTCCAATCTTTTGTGACAATACTATTGTTACCTGTTAGACAAAGAATCCTATTCAACATTCTATAACCAAACACATACAAATAAAATATCATTTTATTAGAGATTATACTCAGAAAGGTGTAATGGATATATTATTCATTGATACTAATCATCAATGGACTGATATATTTACTAAGTTTTTTGCTATATAAAGGTTGGATTTTATTAAAAAGAATTTTGACATGCATTTTATAAAAGAATGGCGTTTTCTTATGAATGGATGATCAGAGTCTGAATGTGATTAGAAGCCATTATGATCATAGGCTCTGAACCAACTTCTAGTGAATAGTAGTCTCTAAAGCAACGCAACCTATGATGCTCAGTAGCTGATGATTTGTCTCAGATAGCATATAAGTGGAAAATCTGTAAACTTCTTTCTAACACTTGTCTCGCTTATTTGTCACGTATATGCAAGTTTTTCTAATGTGTGTATTAGTTGAGGTTTTTAACTGTTTAGTAATAATGAATTGTTTTGAATATTGTTTATCACGCCCATTTGTCATTAATTTTTTCTTTTAATCAAAACTGAAAAACATTTTTCACTCAAAACACTTAGCTCCGAGGATAAGTTTTAAAGTGTTACTCCAATTTTAGCCCTATATTTTTTTTCAATCTTATAATTTTTATCTTATTTCAATATTTTTCTTTTAAAAAATACAAATTTAAAATGTAAAATATATTAAAAAGAAATTAGATTTAAAAAAAAAACTCCTTATAAGCCCGTGAATCAAACGAGATGGGGCTAACGAGATGAACCTAACGGATTAAACCGAATTGTTCGTAAACCTAAAACTAACCAAAATAGAAAGCAATTTTTTTTTTATCTATTTTACAGTTTTGTGTTCTTGTAATGCCTTTGGTGTCAATGAGTACGGGAAGGGATGCACATGAGCGGTTAATTCTCATAATTAATCCATAACTATATATAATTATGTTATAACTGATTAAAATCAATTGTCAGAACTGATATTCATTATCTTAAAACGATTATAAACTAATTATCAACATGTTATATCCATAACAAGTTTTATAATTAATTTTAATATAAACATTTGTATACTAATTTTTTAAACAATTTAATTTAATTTTAGAATTTTTTTTCAAAAATGAAAAAATCACATTTTTTAATTTAAAAAAGCATTTTTTTTAGGAAAAATAAACTTTCCATTTTGAAAAAAAAAAATTGTATTTTTTCCCAAAAATATTTTTTTTTTCAGAATAAATGTTTTTTCCCAGATAGAAAAATATTTTGAAAAGGTATTTTTATTAAAAGAAACATTTTTAAAATATATTTTTATAAAAAATTAATTCAAATTTTTATTTTTATTTTTGAAAAATACACTAATTTGGTTTTAGTTTTTGATATGGATGTAAAAAATATGAATTTTGTTAAAATCATATTGGTAAAATATCCAAAATATGAATTTGTTTTAAATCATACTAATAATTAATCGGTTTTTATTAACCGATTTTGAATAGGGATATGAATAATTTAAAGAACAGGTTAATTTGAGCATCCCTAAATACGGGAACCTAGTTCTTAGCCGATAAGAACAACGAGCCACGTATGAGTACTAGTGATTTTATTTTCTTAAGCTTTTGAAGAACTGAACAACTTGATCCGAAATTTTTCCTAATCAAGCTTGTTGCTTGAGGACAAGAACCAATTTGAGTTTGATGGTGTTTGATAAGTGATTATTGCAATGTATTCCCTGTTTATTTTATTCTTGTTTTATTGTGTGTTTTTATCGTTTTGTTTTTCTTTTATGAGTTATGGTGTGTTATAAAAGGACATAAAATCGCGCATTCACAAGTCATCTCTGTACAAAAGACATGTGGCAAACACGATATGACCGTTTGAGCTGACACAGACCGTGTTAGCCCTTGAAACCCACCTAGTAATAAATTCTTAAGAAGAACGCGAGCTAGTCTTATTGCCTGACACGGTCATGTTCCCCAACACGAACCCCTCCCCCTTCTTAGACCACATTACTAGTGTCTAACCCAGTTTCTATAGAAAATTTTGGCATTCGAAATGGTTTTCCGACTTTTTGACTTCCAAACTTCCTCTTTCCATCCATAAGTCACCATTATGATTGTTACACGAATATATATGGATTAATTGATCAAATTATGTATAAACGGTGCCTCACTTGCTTGGAATAAGGGAAGTCACTTTTTGAATATTCGTTATTTCAATTTTAGCTTATAGATTTATGCTCTATAGATATTTTACTATTATCAAGTTGTAAATTCTAGATTTATTTATTTTAATCAAGTATTTATCTTTATTTTGGATTATTTAAGATTATTTCATTTTATCTCAATTGTTTTTTATTTATTTATTTATTTATGAATTATATGTCTTTATCTTGTTTATTTTCAATCAATCTCACCATCAAAGTAGTCTTTTAGGGACAAGGGGTCATGAGATCTATCTTATGCCAAACCCCAATTGGAATATTTGTTTACGAATCGTGAGAAAACATAGATCTTAAAGGTTATTTTAGAATCTAAAACCTTAAATATATTTGTGTCGACTAGCAAAAGCATAAGCAACCTAGACGTTAATCATGTACCAAAGAGTAGTGATTCAACATCTGATTGTGGATTGCTAAAAAAAATGATAACGAGACACAATTGACTAGCTGTATCGTTCTCGATTGGGAAAGTCGATTAGTTGCGAGAGAAACACGTTTAGATACACATGCCACCGAAGTGGGTGTAATGCATTTTTAGCTACTTCTCTATAGCTTGCTCTATTTTCTCATAATTGAAGTCGGAAAGTTAATTAGGTAATTTGGGATAGATGTCATGTAACTCATTTCCTACTTTTTGTTATATCGTTATTGTTAATTTTATTCCATTTGCACGGAATCTCTGAATATTCGATCATTTTGCTACACATCGTTAGGATAAATTGTGTACTCAAACTCATTTCCTTGTGGGTTCGATATTATTATATTACTTCGCATTGTCATACACTTGCGGCCTTACAGCATATCAAGGAACTCAAGGTCACAGAATATTTTTCGTCTGCGTGTACCAATAACATGAACTTTTCAAACCTTGTTTTTTTAGTTGAATAACTCCATCATTTTTCAGCTCCAAAGTCTCAAAATATTCTTTCCTTGAACACGTGTGCGAGAGCATCTTGAGTCATAACAAAATTCTTCTCCGACTCCATAATTGTCACCATTAGTGCATTAACACTTTCTTAACCATCTTCATTTTAGACAACCACATTTTAAACAAAATCACCATTGCTCCGTGTTTCGGGGAAATCCTTCTTAAAGGAGCCAATTTTGTGACAAGTGAAATATTTAAATTTTGACTTATCTAATACCTTGAACTTGGACTTGGACTTTGACATGGTCTTTTTTCCTTTTTGATTTCCTCCACTTTCACTCTTTCCTCTTAAGACACTTAAACATTCATCATTATCGGCAATCTAAAATTGTTTTATTTTGATAACTCATTTGGTCATACAACTGTTTAGACTTCATCCCAAGTGATAGAACCTTCATTAACTTAAATAAAGATATCCTAAAAGTGCTCAAAGAAATTAGGTGATAAGATTAACAAGAGAGAAACCTTGTCCTCGTCATTAATTTTCACCTCAACATATTGCGGATCATAAATGATCTTGTCAAATTCTTTCAATCACACCACAACAGATATATTACTAAACATACAAAAATAATAAAAAAATCATTTCAAACACAAACGGTGAGCAAAAGACTAGATCATATATAATGATTAAAGCTTGACCATATCTCAACCGCATTCTTTTCCCTTGCAACATCCCTTCGAACTTTATCCATGAGACACAATATAATGACACTTCAACCTTTATCCACTATGCTCTGCTTGTGTTAGACTTGCACGCATCAACACCTCATCATTCAATACTTCCACACTCCTTCGTTGAATTAAGATTACTTGAATATTCAATTTCCAAAATATAAAGTCACTGTGTGTGGAAAAACATGTATGTCCCATTTGGAACCCATTATTTTCACTTGTAAACTAATCCCTTTTTCCTATGATGGGTGCCATTTATTGTGAAATCTTTCACGTTTGGGACGAAGGTCAATGACAACCAACCAAATAGCGTAAGTGAAATAAATTTATAGAAAGAGGACTCTTTTTCCTATGATGGGTGCCACTTATCGTGAAATCTTTCACGTTTGGGACGAAGGCCAATGACAACCAACCAAATAGCATAAGTGAAATAAATTTATAGAAAGAGGACAGAGAAATTATTTATCCAATTTGATCAAATTGATTTATTTTTTAGGAGTAACCAACTCTATGATTCATTATACTACAAAACTACCACAAGAGATTACAAGATTTGTCAAAAGAAAATGGAATTCAAAATTTTTAAGAACAAATCTTTTTTTTACTCAAATATTTTACAATTCTCCAACTCTCAAAATATAAATGAGACAAACTCAAAGTGTTTAAAATATTTCCCAAACCCCTTTTATAACCCCAAAGGCTCCCATGTCAAACTTCAAAAATAAAATCCTAGGAAACTTCTACTATTACTTCTCGCTAAAATTTCTACACTTTATGCAATTCATACTAACAAGTGAAAGTGAGAGATAATCATATTTATAAGAACCCAAACACTAAAAATCTATTTTAGTCCCAAAAAACAATCCATCGTTGAACGAATCTGAAAAACAACCCATGCTCATGAAATAGCGCACGACCTCTGCCGACCACTAAAAAACATTAATGTTTTGTTGTTAATGTAAAAACATATATAATTCACATTAAAAATATTTTTTAATTGACATATAATTTTGACATGAACAGTTCAATGGCCAAGCATTCCAATCAAGATTTAAGTCCTCAAATTTTTGAAGTAAAAAAACACAAAAAAATAAATTTACTTATTAATATTAAATAAATTCAAAATTATTTTAAGTACTTAATTAACCAAACTGATAAATAAGAGAACTCTCCCATTGTCATAATAAATTAATTTACTTTCTTCATTCTTTATTATAATTAGTTGTTTAAGTTTTAATTTATTAACATTTATTATATAAATTCATCAATTATTTAATAAATATAAAAAGTAAAATTTTATTCATAATGAAGGATGGAGGGAGAACTTGCCCACACAATTTAATACCAACAAAAAGAGTCCCAGAATTTATGGGTAAAAGCACACTGAACATTACCAAAGCAAAAAAAGAAATAAATTGAACATCAAATGAAATATTATAAATTCAATATATATTATGTTTAATAAAAACAGTTAAGCTATTTTGTTAGAATATAATATGATACACAAACGATATTAAAATATATCTTGTAAGAGTATTATATATGGAAAAGGCTAATATATATATATATATATATATATATATATATATATATATATATATATATATATATATATATATATATATATATATATATATATATATATATATATATATATATATATATATATATATATATATATATATATATATATATATATATATATATATATATATATATATATATATATATATATTAGAAGTTAATAAATTATTTATAAAAATATTTTTTTGAAATTCATGCATTCAATATTTTAAAATTTTAAATATGATTTTATTATATTTAATTAATTTAATTTTTTTAACTATAATATATTTAGCATGTGTTTTTAGAATATATATTAGCATTATATTATAAATTAATTATTTCAGTCAACATAGTTATAAGTTAGGAATCTTGTAAAAAAGTTACATTATCAGTTTTATCGAATTTCGAGTGAACTAATTTTTCTCAACCGTTTGAAACTTCTAGACTTCAAAAAGTTTGACTCACACGTGTCTGATTGTCTTCTTATTCGTCTAACATCCTTTTGGCAACGGATAGATAACTTAGTTTTAAAGCATATAATTATTATTATTTTTTAATACAGGCATAAAATCTATAATATAAGAAAATACAATCTACTTAAAGTGTCAATTTTGTTATTTTGTTCTAATATCACATTACGTGGATATATTCTTTGCACTCAATTTTATATTTTATTTTCTTGTCTAATCTCTCTCTTTGCTGTACGTATTATTTCATTCCCTCTCCAATTTTTCATATTCATTGTGAATTCTGTAACTGTTCTTCGACCGTTTCAAAAACATCATGGCTTTGTCTAACCTCTCTCCTTGTTGTACGTATCGTTTCACTCTCTCTCCAACTTCCTATAATCATTGTGAATTCTGTAACTGCTGTTCAACCGTTCCAAAAGCATCATGTCTGTCATTGAATATAATTTTTTATTCTCTCACTTTTTGTTAAAGCTTCACCTCCCTCAAACCCTAGCGTTTTTTTCCTCTTCTCCCTCCTATCGGTTTATCATGGCACGACCAGTTTCGTGGTGGTTATGCATCTGTTCTGTTTTTCGCACAATTCTGTTGTTGTGGCAGATTTTTTGTACCACGCGTATTGAATTGTTGGTTTTCTGAAATTCTGTTATTTTTGTGTGCATTACAGGGCGATGATATACATGTTGTTGTCCCTGCGGCACATAAGTCGGTTTTTGATGAATAATTGTTGTTGGGCCATACTTATACTGTGTCCAACTTGTAGCGGTAGAAATGTTCAAGACTAAGCCATTGGATTGACTAGACTTTATACAAATCAAAATAAAAATCGTCACCGCACTTTATTGTTTCCAAAGGAATGGGAAAAGAGCGAATAACCCAAAAAGAGGGGGAAAGATTCAAGGTAAGGGGGTTGGTTATATAAAGGGAATGTATTAGCACCCTAAACATCTATGGTACTCCGCATGAGCCTCTTTGTAAAAATCTGTATATTTTGGTTATAAAAAATGTTGTATATAAATGGATGGTGGAGGTGAGAAAAGAAATATGTTTATTTTATAATTTTTTTTCACCTGCCGCGATTGCGAATCTTTAGTGCCTACGTACCACCTTTCGTGCAATAGGGGATCAGGGTACACGTAGTTCCTCTTTTAAAAATTTAAAACACAAATGTGTTGGTTAATTTTATGAGATAAAACATCATCGTCATTGTCCATGTGGAAAACATACCTACTACCCACAATCATGAGAAAGGAGAATTTTCATCATCTCAAAGTGGAGGATATGACTTGGATTTCAAAATCAACAATGCCTCACTCAACACCCAAGTGGAAAATATATCTCTTCACTATATATTGTAGAAGTATAGTTGTTTGCATCACTACAAGGATTGACAAGAGTTTAATCTTTTAAGAAAAGTTTAAAGATAAAAAGTCAAAGTGGCAAAATGGTTTGAAATGAGATTGATTGACTTTTAGTCTTCTCACAAAAAATGTCACGGTATTATTAAGTTGATTGGAGTTTATTTATGAAAATGTTTTGAAAATCCATGGACATAAGTCCAAGTTTATTATGAAAGTGGTTCAAGTTTAAAAACAAGAATAGTTTTCAAAAGGAGGAAGAAGATTTTTGAAATTAAAGAAGATGGGGAGAGAAGAAGAGACTATCCTAAAGCATAAGGTAAAAGTTAGGGATAAGAACCATCTAACCAACAAGAAGCAAATAATTGACATTATGAGCCAAGATAGAATTCTCATTCCTTGGATTAAAACCAATCAAGCAAATAAATACTAGACCTCTTGAGATAACCAAACTTCAAGTGTATTAAGTCTTCACAAAAAAATTGGGCAGAGTAATGGCTGTATACGGGTGAATTTCAGATTACAAACAAATGGTGTAATCACAAAATCCTGCACACAATAACAAACAAGCAACCCAATGTCTTGAGGTAAACCTCAAGAACTCCAGACAAAATAATCAAATAAAGTCACAAAGTCTCCAAGATAGGCCAAGGTTTCTAATCCTAAGTCCAAGAAAAGTCCCATGCTCCATAATGCCAAGGATAGTAACCAAATAGTCCAAGTACCATTAAAGATTTTTTTAGGGTTTATGTTGATTATTAAGTATCTTAAGAAAGGGAAAGAAAAGCTCAAGTGAGCAAAGTAAAAATGGCAAGAAAGTAAATGCTCAAATGAGCAAAGATGAAAATGGTATGAAATGTAAATGCTAAAAGTAAATGGTACATAAAGCATAAAAAGAATAAAAGCATAAGGTAAAACAAGTCAATAGTTAGTGGTTAGTTGGATGACCATCTTGAAGCTTGCATTTGGAACTCATTAGAGGATTGATAGAACCAAAGCCTCCACACAACAAGTTGCATTTGCTTTTTGTCAAGTATATCATCCATTTGGAATTATCATAAGTACCATTTAATGACCAACAGTGTTTAAGTGATCTGCGTTGACCAGAGGTGTTGTAGATCCATTAGAGGATTGGTAGAACCAAAGCCTCCACACAATGAATCTCAAGGTTATTGGATCAAAGAGATCAAATTAACATACTTGGGCTTGCAATCATAAGTTTGGGACACAAATGATCATTTATTCGAATCGGGATAAAATTTAGCGTTGTGTTAAGCAATCGTAACTGGACTTATATAGAAGTCGCACATATTTTGAGGCCGGTCAATAGCAATCTATGCACCATTTGTTTTGAGACATGATATAGGAATCATGCTCCAACAACATTTAGTGCAATAAGAGATGGATGAGATGAAGAGGGATGGGAAAAAAATATACAAACCACATTTGAATTAAATTTTAATCAAACTATTATTAAAATTATTCATCCATTTTTGTGGAGTCAAACTCAACGCCATGGATCCAATGATGTTAATAAAGTTTATGATCCAAAATCTAACCCAAGATCACCCAGAAAATAGTCACAAAATAATATCACATTTAATATACACAAAAAAAAAAGGTTTAGAAATGTTTAAAAAATAGAAAATAATGAGAAAAATATCAACTATGTTCAAATTAATCAAGAAATGAAAAGTAAGACCATAGAAAAATCAGAAAAAGGCTCAAATAATTTTACAAATTTTTTGGTAATTTTTTAAAGTCAGAAACTATTTTTAAAATTAAAATAAATGGGTAAAATAAACAAAAAATGGTAAAAAAAAATAGTAAAGTCAGAAACAAAAATAAAATAAGGTCACCAATATTTGTCACAATATCATTGGATCATTCCATAATTTTTTCAGATTTTAAAATTGTATAAAAGTATTTTTAAACATTTAAAACAAATCAAATAAATGTAAAATTCATAAAAAAATACTAAATCACAAAATTAAATTGTGAAAAAATAAAAATCAGAAAGAGAATAATCAAAAATATTTTTCTTAATTTTTTCAGATTTTTTGGACTAAAAATGAATTTTCTATGATTTTTTGAAATTTAAAACAATTAAAATATAAAAATCAGAAAAAAGAAAATAAAAGTAAAATATGTGGACCATTGGATGAGAGTCAAAATGCGATAGTAATCAAATTCAAGGGATCTGGCGCGCTGTGCATATCATGGTCATTAGTGAATATTGTACATAATCATTAATTAAATCAGAATATGAAAAATACAGATGGCGCGCCTTCATTGGTTGGAAGATGACACGTTGGTCATCTTCAACCTCCAGCCATCACGACAAAGAAAAATTCCATTCGCTTAGTCTCTTCAAGACAAAGACAACTACACCCTCGCGCCAAATTTATATAAATTGTAGCTCAAGCAATTTGGAAGGAAAGTTTTGAAAAGGGATTTGAAATTTCATGGTCAAAATGTGTTTCCAGTAAATGCTAAGTGTTGCGACTAGAACCAGGGCAATGAGAGCAAACAATGGTATCAGAGTTTTGAAGAATTGATGAAGGAATCTACCTATTAAAGTTGAGTTGCAGAGCTCTGAAACTGGACTTCTATGGAGAAATATAGGGCACGATTCTTGAATGTAATTATGTGGTTAGCTTCAGGGAAGATCAAGGAGGGTGAATTGATGGAAAAATTTGATTGAAAAAGGGTCGAGAATGGATTTTGAAGTTGCTAAATTCTGAGTTGTGAAGCAAGTTTGGCAGGATGATTCTGGCTATCTAAGCTTGGGACATTGAATGGGATAGTTCATGTATTTATAGGAGAAGCGAATGGGATCAAAAGGAAGAGTGAATGATGCGTTTTGGAGGGAAATCGTGCACACCTGATGCACGAGTGAAGTGTGATCCAAACTTCATTAAAACTTATCCAATTCTTGCGTTTTGATGTGCTAAACAAATATGGAACTTCACTAAACATGTTTAGAGGCAAAAACGCGTGGAAAATTGTGATTAGAGGCCACATTATGGATTTCAAATTCTGACTTGGTGAGAAATCCAATTTAAAAGTGCCAACTTCTGACCAATGGCATTTTCAACTCAAGGGGTCTTAGGGCATGATTCTTGATGCTTTAGAAAGATGAGGTTACAAGCTTTGGAATGGAAAAAGAATGGGGTTAAATGGATGCTTGAGATGAAAGTTGCATTGAGTCAAATTTGAAGAAAAAGGGTTGACTTTCCATACTTAGAAATATTTCAAATTCTTCTTCAAAAATGACCTATAATGTCTTGCATCCAAACATGGCCTTCCACTTGGAATTTGCTCTTGACCAAAAAATATGGCATGAACTAGACCTCTTGAATGACACTTTCAAACTTGAATCATTCAAAATATCCAAAATTTGAGTAAGTTATGACTTGTTGAAGTTGACAAAAAATTATGAAATGACCTATAATCTTTTGCATCTTTAAGGCAACTTCCATACATTTTCCCACTTTACACATAAAATAAGGTGTAAAGTTCATATCTTCAAGATCATTATGGAAAAAGAATGGACTCAAGGTGATAAAAACTGACCAAGTTATGATCATTTGAAGTCACTCATTTAAAATTGTGGATTCATCTAGAGGACTTGTAATCTTTCTTCTTCACAAAGTCTCTTCCTCATGAAAACTACTTGGAACCTTTGAAGTGATTTGTTAATAAGCCTTTGAAAAGAATTATGTATTTGTAATAACTCAAAAATACCAAAAGGTGAGCAAGATGTACTCCTTTGAAGTTCAAAACCCTAGCTCCTAGATCAAGAAATGCTTTGAGGAACTTTGACAAGCTTGAACAAACTTCTTGTACCAAAATTCTTGCTTTGTGAATAGAAGTTGTTGAGGATGATAATGAGGACTCATAGTCACCAAAACCACTTCCATATCTTAAAATTTGATAGAAATATGCTCTTGTGACCAATAGGAACAAGGCTTTGTCCAAACATGACAACTTCTCCAATCAACCCCTTGTACTTTTGAGCCAAATTTAATAACCTTGAAATGTGATAAACCAAAGCAACCTTGTCATGCCAATTATTCCAAATCCAATCCAATAGTGAGGTTTGAACTTCTCAAGCTATATTGACTAGGGCATGGAAATAAACTCATGAACCCATAGGGTAGCTTGTTAAATCTCATTTCCTTCACCTACATGGATAACAAGTAAGACAAAACAAGATTGAATTTTATTAGTTAGATGAAGAAAACAAAACAATATTCATGATCACAAAAGGAACATAAGTCAAGGTGCTTGGTAATTCCTCAAAAAGGGCAAAAACTAAATGTAGGAAGGGGAACCAATAATCCTAGTGTGATCTTATTGTGAGTGGATTAACATGGTATGATGAAGGGGTCTTAGGGGCAAAAATTGGGGTACAACACAAATTTAAGGTCCAACCGAATGTTTCGTCTTTTAGACCTTCGACTCACAGGTTTATGCTTAAGTTTACCAGAGGTACGTCTATTGGGGATGATAACAAACACGACATCCCTGCGAAATCGCTGGTATTTACTGGTTTTTTCTATATAATCAACGGTAATTATAATAGGGATGTCCTTATAGGTGAAAAAATATATTTCTCTTTATTTCATCTTTTGCTCGTTTAATTGAATTCGATATACTGTTTTTTCTATAGCATGCTTGTGTTTCTTTTTCTTATGCGGGTGTTTGTTTGTTTTTTTGCAAGACGTAATTGGAATGGTTGAGAGTATTGGGTATTCCCAGACACAGTCGGGTTCAAAAAACTGCAAGTTAATATGATGTTAATGGACCAGAGGTATGTAATCCAGCGCTTTCGGCTTTGTTATTATCTCATATATCATGTGAATGCATCTTAAGGTTCCTTTGTTGAGCGGCTTCTGTGTATTTATTTTTTAGCAACAACACTATGAATTGTACTCTTTGGGAATCATATGCCAAACATTTTATCAAATCCACACAGGATCGTGACAATACATCTGGCCCAACTGTGTTATAGCTGCAATATGCAAAAGTCAAACAAGAGGGTAACAAAGTGGTTAGTTCTGTTATTATATGACTTCTTATTTTTTACCACTAACACTTGCCTCGTGACTTTGTTTGTGTAGGGAAGTTTCCATTGTCAGTCACAAACACCTACAATATCCCGTTGATCTGCCTCGATTCTGGTTTTCCTCCAATCAAAGATTTCATAGACGGGTATATTCTCTGTACGACTTCGTAGGTATCCGTTGATGGATTGGAATTCTGCTGTTGTTGTATGAAATTTTTTTAATTCACTTATTCATCCAACATGCCTAAGGAGTCTATCACTGCTGTCTCCAGGCATATGGGTTCGGGTTCACAGCTATCATCCCAGAATTCTGAAAAAACACAACCCAGCGCTGCTCAAAGGTTACTCTCAAGTGCTCTTGTTTTTCCTCTTGGTGAAATAATCAAACTATGTGATGTATGATATAATTTGTTTGCTGCTGTTGTTTTTTTCCTATACAGTTGGTCACTTCTTTTTTCTTTTTATAGTTTTTGATTAATGTTGTGGCCTATTTATGCATATTACATTTTGTGCCACTGTTGCTAAAACAAGGACTCTGGTTACATCTCTGTTTGGGTGGTGTAATCGTGCATGCCATTTGTGTCCTTGCATTGCACGTGGTGACACTCCTCCGTTTGACTGTGATGCTGGTCATTCAACTGAGGCTGAGATCTATAGGTATTATTAAGAATCCTTTAGTATATGTAGTGGCCACGAAAGCTATTTTTGTGTATTTGTGTCATTGTATTTTTTATATTCGTTAATTATGGCATTGTGTACAAGATAGAGATTCAGGTTTTCCACGGGGGAAACAAATGTAACTTTGTGTTTTCGAATAGAGAATGTGAGCATCTTCTGGGTTTATCTGCTGCCCAACTACATCATACTATGATCAAAGTTTGGTGTCTTATTCCCCACCCTTTAATATATGAATTTTTGTAGTGTTTTGGTACTCATTGTTGAGATTTGTTCTATAGGATGGAATTCCCATTGATGATCCATTGGAATTCCCATTGGCACTGGATCCGTTGCTGAATTTGGAGATGGCATTTAAGGTGAAGTGGCAGCCGCGATGGAACAAATGCTCTATTGTGAGTATCCTTAGGGATGAGCCTTTTATCAGGCAGCTTAAGGCTCCATGGGACATAGACGAGGTATAATATTTTTGGCAGGTTTCTGGTATTTTAGGTTGTTTGATTATTTAGGTATTACACAACTTTTCTAATAATGCTTTGTTTGCCAGGATAAGGAAGTTGTTGTTGGCCCCTCCATAACATCTGATCCTCTGCAGGTACTTACCCTATTTCAGTTTTTCGTTATTCACATGTTATATTATAATTGTTGTTATATGCTTATATTACATATAATGGTTACTTCTATATTGTGCTTAGGTTAGGGACAGTGTCGATGAGGCCAACACAGGTGTGCCTGAAGATTGTGTAAAGGAAACGGTAATTGGTGACTCCCTTATTGTTTCTACATAAGTTTGTTTTGTATGAATGGTGTGAAATAAAACCTATTGTCTGATTAAATGTGTAACAGGATCTCGAAATCACCTCTAAGCATAACCCGGACCCAACGATGCCTATTGGTAAAAGAGACTTTCCTGGGGGGGTCAAGTGAATCAACAACCTCAGGGGAATTTTGTGATGGACAACTATCTTCTAACAATCTTAGGAAGACAATCAAGCTGGAGAAGAATGATTAGTCGCATATGTACTTTGTTGCGTCTCTTTGTTTCAGTTGGTTTGACTCTGCGTACAATCAATATCGGTGTTTGTTTTTTAAAAGTGTTTGCCTTTTCGAATTGGATTTGTAAATTTAGACTTGTGTGCCATTAAGTTGTGCTAACTTAATGTTGATACACAATTTCTTGCATTTGTGTGTATCTTTTGAATGATCATGTTTACATAATTTTACGTTGAAATTTTACAAATTTATTCCTCTGTTATCACTCGTATGGAGCAACGCCTTTTAGTCTATTGTTTTCAATCTGGATATTCTTGCATAACAGTAATGTTGATTTCAGACATGTCATTGTCCCGGCATATGCAGATAACTCTCTTCAAAGTGGTTTCAGGAATTCAACATATTTGCACAACACTTCCAGCATCTGCATAGCTGGAAAGTACCTGGCATGCAAATCTGTTATAGTTTTTCCCTGTCAAATCAGGACGATTCCCATCTAAGATGCTTGTGCAGATTTGCTTCTACTGGAAAATACTTACACTCTTTGTACTCGTCCATTAGAATTTGGGATAATATGCATACTCTTGCATATCAGTAATGCCAAGTTCTGACATGGCTTTGTGCCGCCATTTGCAGATAACTCTCTTCAAATTGGTTCAGGAAATCAGCGTATTTGCACAACATTTCCAGCATTTGCACTGCTGATAAATAACTGGCATCTTAATCTGTTATAGTTTTCCCTGTCAAATTAGGACAGTTCCCATTCAAAACGCTTGTGGAGATTTGCTTCTGTTGGAAAATCCTTACACTCTTTGTACTTGTACGGTAGAATTTGGGATAATTATGTTACTCTAATATTCATGTAAATTATATTTATGACAGTTGTGAGTTGTCATAGTTGTAAGTACATCAGGTGTTTTCAATTCAAATAATGCATCAGGCCTTTTAAAGTTAACTGAGTCTTATATATTGTCTCCAACTACAATTTTCTGATCTGAATCTTATATGGAATTTAAATGTGTCTAATATTATTAGAAACGCGTAAATTCTATCGTAGACGGTATACATTTTAATTTAATAACATTTGTCATGGGTCTCTGATAGTCGAATGTATTTTAAATCAGGGAAAAAGGTGGTATACTCCTCTATTTACCACTCAATCTGCATACACCTCTAATGTCTATAGCTCCATTGACCATCACCTATGATATTAATCACATATTCCATCTCTTTGGATCTAACATGTAACTCTGTTTTTCTAAACTTGTAACTCAGATTGATATATGTATGTATTGTTGCCTCTGTTTTTTCTAAACTTGTAACCCAGATTGAATAACACAACAATATTATCCACTTTTTGTTATATATACATATGCAGTATTGTATTGCCACTCATGTTAAATACTGCACACGTTAATACTTTTATTAGAGACAGTTATCAAATTTTAATTATTAGACGGTGTGGCAAGTGATAAAGAGGGGGAGTGAATAGATCACATCCTTATTTATCAAGGATTTAAAATCTTTTATCTAATTTTGTTAAAAGCAGCGAAAAAGTATGGTCTAGAATCAACTTTCCTCTATTTTTAACCAACTACTAGAAAACCGGACATACGATAAACTTGTTGGATTTTATTAGTATGAAATAGATAAATCTTAAACACAGATTGATTAATGTTTTTAATGCACTTATCACTAGAAAAATGTATCCAATGAATTAAAACTTGCAAGCAATTTTGTCAAATGGTTGGCGTATGCTTGTTTGATGATTAATAATGGTGATTTGATGAAAGTATTTGAACCACTATTTTATCATTAAACAAAAAACTCAGCAAGCCAATTGAATCACAAAATTGTGGAAAATGTAAAGAGATAGAGAGAAAGAAAAATAATACGTAGGCAGTTTGGTAAGGAAGTTCCCCATTATCGTCCTCGCATGTGGGTATGTCTCCCTCGCAATTCCAAAATTGAAATTGAGAACTCTTATATCAATTTTGCTGAAAGTTTGTGTACAAGGTTACACTACAAAGACAAAATGAAATCCCTATGATCTTATTCTTGTAAGAACCTCCACTTAATATGAGTCTATTCAGATTCCCTGCAAGATCCACAATCAATCCTCCATTTCTACGACCTGTTTGCAAAAATCTCCCTGATTTCCAAACCCCTCGCTACGGCTGAATCTGACTTGTGCGACTATGACTAACAAACCCTCAAGAACACACCCGTTCTTGAAGGATAAACCCTTGGTTTTTCTTCGAATCCCCCTTCTAAATCTTCAACCCAGCTGAGATCCCTTGAATGAACAGCTGAATGTTATCTCTTGATCTCTTGATCCAATTGAACAAAGATGTTTGACTTTCGTTGTTGTTGTTGTTGTTAAATTAAAATGATTGAGAAGATGATGAATATGAAGTATCTTTCAGGCTTCTTGTTGCTCAGTAATCGATGCTCATAATTGTAATAATGTGTCACCCCTGATTTGCTGCTGAAAACTTATATATGTAAAAGAAAATAGTTAGAGACATGAATTCGCATTATGAGTCGACACATGTTAGCATGAGTCGACTCATATTAGTTATACAACACAAAATGAGTCGATGCAAGTTGTTATGAGTCGATGCAAACTGATACTACAACATATTACAGAGCCAACCATTTTACATGAGTCGATACATAACACGTATGTGTCGACACATACTGAATTGAATTTTGCTTTTTGAAGATAAAACGTGTTATGTGTCGATGCATGGAGTTATGTATCGATGCATAAAAGTTAAAACTTGTTTTTCAGGGACATAAACATATCATGTGTCGATGCATGAAGTTATGTATCGATGCATAAAGGTTGAAAATTGTATTCCAGGAGCATCAAAATGTTATGAGTCGATGCATGTCATGGATGTGTCGACTCATACTGAAGCATAATCATTTTTATGATTCTTTGCTTAAGTATGTGTCGATGCAAAGCTCTTTGTATCGACTGATAACAGTGTTTTATGTGTAAAACACATTCTTAACTCTTTTTAAACATGTTATACTGTATTTTCACAATGCACAAATATAGGTAAATCATTTTCAACATTCATTGATTATTTCACACATATTTTGTATCATTCAAAGCTAATTATATGAACGGGTTGCTCACATTAATAACCACCCTATCCACTAAAATTTATAACTTCCAACCTTTTGGATTTTTGTACCGGTTCAGTTATATTATACTTATATTCCTATTTTCCATGTTGCAACAGTCAACACCAACAGTACATCGAGTTTTTAAGGTGATATCTTTGTGAAACATTCATTTCCTCTTCCTTCTGAAACTACGCTCTTGCGATGTTATCTGTTTTCTACCAAATTTTGTGTGCATAGTAAACTATTAGCAGCAACTCTGTTGTTTTACCAGTCCTATCCGTCATTTCTTTAAAAATACCAACATCTCTTGACCACTCATTCCACACATTACTTTGTCCTGAAGCCATGATATCGGATTATGTTCCAAGCAATCCCGCTCAATCATCCATTGCCAGACATAGAAGGAGAGTCATTTTAAAAGCGCGAAAAAATTCTCGTAATTGTCTGAATTCAACAACTAAATGTGAATCATCTTTGCCACCTTCTGTTTCAACAAATACATCGAATGCGCAAACTTATGTATCTTCTGCATATAAACATTCCATATATCTTTCTAATTCAACTATTGCTAGAAAGAGGAGGAAGCTAATTTTGGATAACAGAAAAAAATCACGTAATATGACAACCAACTCAACTTCAACAAGTAGCGGTCCAATTCATGAAATTCCTTCGCATGTGCCGCCCACTTGTGCGCAAAAAAATTCTTACATCAATTGTATCTGATATGACACGCATTAAAACATCAGGTATCCGTCTTCACCAACATCCTGTTTCCAGCAATTTTCCTGGTTTTGGAAATGCAGGGGCATTGCTCCAAAGTATCAGTCATGGAACTCAAACAAATCGTACCATCAATCATGCGTCTGCCTCAAGAGAATCAACTTCTCATTACTCTGTAGCACTTGATATAACACTTGAATCTCATCGATCAGTCGATGCACTGAACAATTCTAGTGACGGTATGAGCTTGACTGATGGTTCGGATGTGCAGTCGGAATCAGAGTATGACGCATTAGTAGATTCTCATCTATAGGATAGGTTACATTTTACAAATTAGGTTGTCAAAATGATTAGCTGATTCTTCATCAAATAACTCTTCATTGTATTTATTTTAGTAAAGCACCCCAACACCTCTATTGAGAACACCATTCAGGTTTGACTTGGTACCCGAAAAGGACTAACTACACAGTTTCATTCCTAACTTTTGTAATTATTTTTCAGACTATTCTGACATATGAGACAAAACACATAAATGTGAAAGTTGGCAATCATGTATGTGGTATGGTGAACACACCGGCAGACCGAAAACACCAATTAATCCCAAGTTCCACCGTTGCTGTCATGGTGGAAAAGTTGTATTACCTTTTATTCAGGACCCACCATCGGTATTGCAACATCTGCTATATAATGAAACATGCCCAGACAGTAAAAACTACCAGAACAACATTCGAACATACAACGTAATGTTTTCTTTAACGTCTCTGGGAATGAAATTAGACACAACATTCTCCAAAACAGGCGGCCCACCTACTTTAAGACTGCACTGTCAAACCTGCCATCGAATTGGTACTCTACTACCGGAATTAGGAAAACCTCCCAAATATGCTCAGCTATATACTTATGATACCGACAATGAAGTTGATAACACAATGAAGTGTTTTAGGTTTATTTTAATTAACTTACAAAGTATACTTCCTCTGTCACCACATTTCCAATCTCAATATTTGACATTTTTTATAATGTGTAGGGATAATAAGGTGATCCAAATCAACATTGTCAACAACCTGAAGATCATGTTAGATGAATGCAATGTTCATGCAAAAGCCTTTAGGATGGCAAAAGATGTTTTGAAGGTTAATTCGTACCTGGACTTAAAGCTGAGGCTAATTAATGATAGATTAGAGGACAGTCGTGTCTACTATAGACCAACAATATCCGAGGTTGCTGCCCTGATTGTGGACGATATTAATTCTACTTCTAAACGAGACATCATCGTTCAACCATGTGAAGGTGGCTTGCAACGAATTGATGAATTTCATCCTGTGTATTTGGCATATCAATACCCTCTTATTTTTGTGTATGGTGAAGATGGTTATAGAAAAAAATATACTTCACAAGTATTGCCATGATACGACAGTTACTGGTAGAAATCGTCAAAGCATAAAAGACTGGCTTTCTCATCATTTGCAGCAACGAATAAATGAGGCTAAAACCTTGCTTCACTCTAGACGTCTGTTTCAATAGTTTTTAGTTGACGGTTACGCCATGATGGAATCTGAACGGCTTAATTGGTTGAGAGATAATCAATCAAAGTTACGAGTTGGAAAATATAACAGATTTACTGATCAATGCGTTAGTGGTGGGCAACATCAACCACGAAAGAGAGGAAAGCGTGTGGTGCTACCATTTACATGTGTTGGAAGCGAGAGAGATATGGATCAACTTTATTTTGATGGTATGGCCATTTCAAGTAAATTGGGATTTCTTGATTTATTTGTTGCATTTACTTGCAATCCAACTTGGCCAGAAATCACGCGCGCATTGTCTGACACTGGATTACGGCCACGCGATCGACCAGATATTATTAGAAAAGTATTCAAAATCAAACTTGACAAACTGATGGATGATATTACCAAACGCCATGTTCTGGGCAAAGTGTTGGCATGTAAGTACTCTTCTTTATATTAAATCTCAATTGTGCAATAAGTTTATTTCCGACAACTATAAATGTTAACTAACTATTGCATTTTTTAGTTATGTACACCATTGAGTTCCAGAAGCGTGGGTTGCCCCATGCACACATTCTGATTTTCCTCCACCCGCAGGACAAATATCCAGCACCTTCAGACATTGATAACATCATCTGTGCTGAAATTCCCAACACTATTGTTCATCCTAAATTATACAGTTTAGTTAAGGCGAACAAGATGCAGGGTCCTTATGGGTTATCGAGAATGATCTCGCCGTGCATGAAAAATGGAAAATGCACTAAATACTTCCCTAAAAAGTTCATTGAACATACTATTGTTGATGCTGATGGCCATCCCTTATACAAAAGAAGATCACAATCACATGTTATAAAAAAAAATGGAATTACATTGGACAATCGACATGTTGTCTCGTATAATATGAGATTTCTTTTGAAATATCATGCACATATAAACATGGAATGGTGTAACCAAAGTACATCTATCAAATATCTTTTCAAATATATACATAAGGGATATGATAGAATAACATCGCATGTTTCTCTAAATGACACCGAACACATTGATGAAATCAAACAATATCTGGACTGCAAATATATTTCCCCGAGTGAAGCATGTTGGCGGATTTACTCTTACAACATTCATGGGAGAAAACTTGTGGTGGAACGTATGTTCTATAATTTAGTGGGTGAGAAGGCTGTTTACTATTCAGATCACGACCGAATGGAAAATATTTTGGAAAACGCAAGTGTGACTGAGTCTATGTTTACTTTATGGCTGGTTGCAAATGCACAATATGAAGAAGCCCGGTCACTGACTTATGCTCAGTTTGTCTCAAAGTTTGTTTACGACAAAGGTAATAGGGTCTGAAGGCCACGCAAAAGAGGGTTAACAATAGGTCATTTTGTATGGGTTCCCTCGACTATTGGAGAATTATTTTATTTGAGGATAATGTTGACGGTAGTCAAGGGACCTACAAGTTATGAAGATATTAGGAAAGTTTGGGACAACCAATATGAGACATTTAGAGATTTATGCTTTGATATGGGCTTTCACGATGACGATAAAGAATACATTGTTGCTATCAAGGAAGAAAGTGAGTGGGGTTCAGGACATTTTCTTCACATACTTTTTGTTGTAACGCTACAGTCGAGTGTTGTTAACCGGCCAGCACATGTCTGGACAGAATCATGGTAACTGTTGTCCGATGGTATTTTGCATTGCCAAAGATTATTAGCTATAAATCCAGGTTTCTTCATATCTCAGTCACACTTATTTATGCATACTATTTATTATGCTGCAACCTTACTTTCAGCATGCTGTCGCCGCAGGCATGCATGTATTTTTGTTGAACTCGTGTCTAATCTAACTACTTCAAAACTTTGTTTTACATCCTGCATCCTTACAGATTTGGCTTTGACAGTAACTGAATTGCAGAGTATGGCTTTAATAGAAATTGAAAAGCTAATGTAGGCAAATATAAGGACTCTCAAAGATTTTAGTCCAATTCCATATCCAGACACCTATGTAGTACAACAGTTAGGAAATAGGTTCATATATGATGAACTTAATTATGATTCTGCAGCTATGAAATTGGAATTTACGAAATTGTTCAATGCTTTTACTAGTAATTCTGCAAATTTGTTTTCTTATGTTAAACATTACCATTCTCTTCCTGGCTTTTTTATTTTACCTGTTCCTTTTCAACATTTCTTATATGAACAAAAAGGCATATATAAAAAAATTATGGGGGTTGTCCAGTCCCAGAATGGGGGTGTCTTCTTCCTTCATGGTTACAGCGATACTGGTAAGACCTATATGTGGAGAACCCTGGCGGCATCTTTGAGGTCCAAACACGAAATATGTTTAACGGTTTCCATCAGTGGTATAACTTCTTTGTCATTACCTGGGGGTAGAACTGCACATTCCAAGTTTAAGATACCTGTACTGACGCTTGATAATTCTACTTGCAAAGTTGAATACAACGATGATATTGTAGACCTTCTAAGACAAACAAGGCTAATTATATGGTACGAAGCACCAATGGCACACAAGCATGCTATAGAAGCACTTGACAAAACTTTGAAAGATGTTATGAGTACGTACAATAATTCTGAGGATATGTTTGGTGGAAAGATTGTAGTTTTCGGTGGTGACTTTAGAAAATTTTTTCCTGTTGTCCCACAAGGCAGCTGTTCGGATATTGTTCACTCGGCGATAAGTGCATCTTACATATGGAATTCAGTTCAGGTTTTAACGCTAACAAAAAACATGCGTTTGCATTCTGGTACGACAGAGCAAGATAAGAAGAAAATTGCATATTTTTCAGATTGGATTTTGAGAATCGGCGAAGGCAAAGTATCAGAGCCTAATGAAGGTGTTGCAGAAATTGACACCCCCTCCGAACATTTGATCACATACTTTCATGATCCTATTGTTGGCATTATGAATAATACATATCCTGATTTCATTAATAATTATCAATCCAGCGATTGCCTCCGGGGTCGAGCAATTCTAGCTTCGACATTAGAATTTATGGATGACATTAACGATCACATTCTTGCTTTAATGTTAGGTTGTCATATTCTTCCATTTTTCTTACTCTCTAATGTACATTGACTTCTATTTGTTAATTTATTTCTGTTCTGAAAATAGGAAACATACGCGACTAATACAGTTCAAATACAATTGATAAGTCCGAAATTCATGACACGGAAGTACTTGACATCCTGACACTGGAATTCCTTAGTTCCCTACGTATATCAGGTTTACCTAACCATCACTTAAAGTTAAAAGTTAGAACACCTGTTATGCTAATGCAAAACATAGACCAGTCTGAAGGTTTATGTAACGACACAAGGTTAATCATAACAAACATGGTAAACCATGTCCTTGAAGCTTTAATAATGTCAGAAAAGGGTTTTGGAAATTTGGTTTACATCCCTAGGATGGATATGTCACCGTCACAGTCACCATGGCCGTTCAAGTTAAATAGACGACAATTCCCAATTATTGTCTCATATGCTATGACGATTAACAAATTGCAAGGACAATCTTTGGATAACATAGGTCTCTACTTTCCAAGAGATAAATTTACCCATGATCAAATTTATGTTGCGCTATCGAGGGTCACATCAAAACAAGGAATCAAAATATTGATACATGATGAATATGGAAAGTTCAAAGTAACAAATGCAAATGTTGTTTACAAGGAAGTTTTCGGCAATATATGATTATTCAAATATTAGGTACGCTTTTATGTTACTGTGAATTATTTTCTTTAGGCTTTAGTGTGTGTAGTACATGAGTTTGTATCCTCACTATTCAGTATATTTAGGAATTACTATTATGCATCTTCTGTAAAAAAAAAATATGTTATTCCTTTTATATTTATTAACACACACCAATTTTGTTTGATTATTATACCATTTAATTTCGGCATTTAATTTTGGACTGTTGAGCGTAACATTCTCTGTGTAATAGTTTGTAGTAAACATAACCCTTTTTTGACATTAATTGAAAAACAAAACTCTTTGAAAAAAATTAGAAGCTAAATATTGTAATAAAATAGAGGTTTTATAGCAATAGTTTGTTTCCTAAGAACACACTGCATTTCATATCAGTGTTACTTAGACGATATCTTCAATACGTTGGATAGCATATCATTCACACTGCTTTCTTTATGCCTCATGTTACTGTCATACTATATAACTATAAAACAGCCTATTGAACTCATGTTGTTACTTTTGCTATTATAACATCAATTATCTAGATATTTTACCGCACAATGCAACTGAGAGTTGACGGTCTTGGTAGGATATTGTTAGCTTTTTTCGTTTAAATATTTGGTCAATATGTTTGTTTCAAAACTTATGATATTTCTGTTTCTTTTGAATGTCTTTACCAAAATTATTCTGTGTATCGTTAAACTTATATATGTTTTAAAATATTGTCTTATCTTATAATTAAGTATGTTTGTTTCCTATAATTCTATTATTTTATTATTATGTGACAATTAGAATTAATGCACCTATAAGGGAAAATGCTTGACAAAACTTACCATCTTTTGTTTTGCGCTTTAAAAGAGGTTTATATGTTTTTCATTTCCAACCATCATTCATTTTTCATTTTACCTTTTTACCTTGTATTTATAAATATCAATCAAATTTATTTATTCTTTTTTTCGTTGAATGTATTTTTTATTAGTCCGCTTACCCTTTAAACCAATATTTATAAAGCTAAATTATTTTGTAAAACTACAGTATACATAAACTAATTCTGGAAATAATATATTGTCTTTTTCGTTCAATCAATTATTTCAACAAATGAGCGTGCCCGACCAGTACCCGTACAAACGCACGGGTATCCCACTAGTTGATAAAGAAAAGTAATACACAAAAGGAGAAGGGGGGACAAAGCCAATATATTCTCAAAAGGAAATGAATCTAAAAAATAGCTAATTATTTGTTAATTTCCACTTTTAAATTATATTTCTATTTATATTTTGTCTAAAAATTTATTATTTTAATTAAATATAAATAGTAACAAAAACTTTATGAAAATATTAATTATACTTTTATAAAAATAATTTATTAAATAAAAAAAAAGTAGAAAATTGTGGGCTATATTTAATAGGGTTAAATATGTTTTTGGTCCTCATAAATATCTCTTATTTAATTTATATCCATCTAAATATTTTCTTGTCTTCCTAGACATTTTAATTTAATCTTTTGGTCTCTCATGTCAGAACCGTCCCTAAACTTGTCGTTAATTAAAAAATCAAAGCTAAAACCGTTGTTAATTTTATTGTAAAATTATAAAAACTATCGCTAAATTAGAAGAAATAAAATAAAAATATTTAGGAGGACCATTCTTTCTAAAAAAAATTTAGAAGGACTATAAATTTAATATGAGATATTTAGAAGAACTAAAAATATATCTAATCTTATTTAATATATCTCGTCAAAAAATTTTAAAAATATAAATATAAAGTGATCTCATTAAGTGTTATAATCAATAAAAAACTGTACTTGACTAATATATCTCCGCATACATTTTCTCCTATAAAGATTTGAGATATTTTGAATTTAAAACAACACATAATGGATAAAATTTATAAAATGTTTGCTTTATTACCAATGACAATATTAATTAATTATCTCTTTTGAAAAATAAATTTATAAAGATAATATATTTACTTTCAATAAATTTAATTTCACAACTAATTTTTTTAATTAAAAATGTAGCAAAAAAATATTTTTCCAACATGTTTTTTTGTAGTTATCTCATGTAAGCAAATATGCATAGTTCAAATAAAGCATTAAATATACGCAACTAAGATCAAGCGTTTACTTAATTCTTACTTCATACATTTCTTATATTAAGGGGATATAGTGTCTAAATTTCATAAACCAATTTTCAAAAAAATAGAGAAGGAGACAAAGCTAGAAAGTCATTGAGTCTTAGCCATGACAATGTCAAGTAGCTTCTCTATAGAAAACGAGAAATATGATGACGATGGAGTCATAAAACGAACAGGTTTGGATTTTGTTTAACCAATTAATTTTTTTTAATTTACTTTCTTATCATTTTTTCATAATCTTATGTTGTTGTTTCAACATTAATAATGTTTTAATCGCAATTCATGAAGGAACATGGGTGACTGCATCTGCGCACACAATAGCTGCTGTGATTGGATCTGGAGTGTTGTCATTGTCTTGGGCTGTTGCACAATTGGGATGGATTGCTGGAACTACTATTCTCATGCTCTTCGCTCTCATTGCTCTCTTCACTTCTCTTCTCCTTACAAGTTGCTATAGGTATCCTGATCCCATTTATGGAATCAGAAATCCTACCTACAAGGTGATGGTGCAAAATATTCTAGGTAAATTCCAAATTCAATTTTATATACTTTACTCTTCAGTCATATGTTTGAATAAACTTTACTCACTAGTTGTTTTTGTGGATTTGTTGTTTATTTTGTTTGTTGGTGTTGATGTTCTTTTGTTGATTTTGTGTTTTGTTGTTGTTGTATCATACAGTTTTTGCACTTTGAGACAGTCTTTGTTGAAATTTTATATTTTCAACTATTTAATATATTTTTGTTTGTCCTTAAAATAAAATCTAAATAAAATTTAAATTTTTTGTAAAATTCTTTTTTTTTTGTTTTTACTACCAGTATAATTCGATTCGATGATCAGTTCAATTGCATCAAGTTGATTGGTTAATATTGTACATTTCTATTTTTTGATGCGGAAAAATATGTTAATTACACTTTTGCTCTATTTTTCTAAAAAAACTGTCGGAAATCTCATAGCATCCATGAAAATATTTAGATCGAGATCTACTGATTGAGATTTGATTGAAATCATAAACATTCAATTTTTGATATTTAACTTTTCAATCATATAGTTGGATCAATTTCTGTAAATATACAACAACTAGTGTGAATATGTTAAATTTTGTAATGATTTGATGTTGGCTAATATTGTATTTTTCGGTTTGAAGAATATTTCGCGCGCAAAATAATATTTTGAATATACTTTTGAGTTATTTTTTATGAAAAATTGCGCGAAGTCTCATATAATCCTCATCATATTTAGATCTAGATTTAATAAGATTGAGATTTGAATGAAATTATACATATTAAATTTTCATATTTTACTTTTTAGTCATATATTTGGATCAATTCTTGTAACAACTAGTGTCAATGTGTTAAATTTTGTAAGGATTTGATGTTACTAGTATTGTATTTTTTGGTTTGAAGAATATTTCGCGCGAAAAATATTATTTTGAATATACTTTTGCTTTATTTTAAAAAAAATACCATGCGAAATCTTATCTCATCTCTAATTATATTTAGATTTAGATTTAATGATTGAGATTTAAGTATTGTATTTTTTGGTTTGAAGAATATTTCGCGCGAAAAATATTATTTTGAATATACTTTTGCTTTATTTTAAAAAAAATACCATGCGAAATCTTATCTCATCTCTAATTATATTTAGATTTAAATTTAATGATTGAGATTTAAGTATTGTATTTTTTGGTTTGAAGAATATTTCGCGCGAAAAATATTATTTTGAATATACTTTTGCTTTATTTTAAAAAAAATATCATGTGAAATCTTATCTCATCTCTAATTATATTTAGATTTAGATTTAATGATTGAGATTTAAGTAAAGTTTAAATATTTAATTTTTGATATTTTACTTTTCAGCCATAGATTTGGCTCAATTTATGTAAATACTGTATATAAGAATTACGGTTCAGCATTTGACGTTGTTTAGTATTTTTCTATTTGAAGAGTATTTCACATGAAAAATAATATTTTGAATATTTTTTTTTTCATAAAAAAACCGCGCAAATCTCATCCCATTAAATTTTTGATATCTAACTTTTAAGCCTATATTTGGATAAGTTATACTTTTAGGCCTATATTTGGATATGTTTTTGTCAAAATAAAACTACTGACAAAATAGTTTTTTATTGCAAGGATTTGATGTTGTCTAATATTATTATTTTTTATTTGTGGTACATTTCATGCTAAATAGTTTTTTAAATACAATTTTATTTTTTTAAATTTTTAAATTTTTAAATTTTTAAATTCCGCAAAATCTAACCATGTCCTTAATCTTAAATAAATCTAAATCTAAAAATTGAGATTTGAGTAAACTCATAAACATTTCAAAAATGAAATAAATTTGAAACTATTTTAAATAATTTTATGTAAAAATCTATTTTTTAAAATCTTTTTAATAAATATTTTTATTTCTAGTAGGTTTTAGTTTTTAATAAATTATATATATGATACAAGATATTTAAATTTATATTTAATTTATGAAAAAACATTTAAAAACTTCTAATATTTTATAAAACGTTTTTATAAAATTATAAAAAAAAAAAGTTTTTTAAAGATAAAACAAACCGACCATGTTCTAGACATTTTTGGGTCAATTTTTATTTAAGTTCAAATTTTTCCAAGGATTTAATATTTACTGTTATTAATTATATAATTTTTTCTTTTTTAAAGTTAAATGAAAAATCAGGTCCATTAATTACATTAATTTCCTTTGTTCACTACTCTATTACAAAATTCAATTTTCAACATTTTTGCTTTTTATTCTTATAATTGGATCTATCCAAAATAACTAATGTTAAAATAAAAAAGGATTTTTTCGTTTCAACATTTTGTTTATGGATTTTATTTTTATTGAATAGAGGGCAAAAAGTTCAAAAAAAGATAGATTACACCGGATTTTTTCTAAGGATTTAATTTTGATTAATATTGTATTGGACAATATTAATAGTATTTTCAATAGTGAAAATTTATTGATTCTTTTAACTCTTAAGTCGGTTGTTTATTTTTTTTAACCAAGTTTGATGATGTGGCAGTATTGATTTCTAAAATTAAAGAGATGAGAATTTTTGAAGTAATTTCAAAAGTGGAGAACTTAATATTATATATTATTATTTTTGCATCAATTTAATTGAAAAACGATTATTAAATTGTAGTAGAAATAAAATTATATAAATTAGTGAGATCAAATATATGTTGCTTATTTATAATTGTAATTGGATCAAAAGTAATTGAAAAGCAATATGGCAATTTGACCCACAAAATATGACACAAGTAACCAAAAAATATATGGCACAAGCAATCAAATTTTTTTTTCGTAATAAATTTTCTTACGTGCAATTCTTTAGTTGTGCTTCTTACTATTTTTTAATGAAAATATGATAAATATACTTTAATATCATTTAAGAAGTGAAAATAGGAACAACTTGCATATATGTAGGAGGAAATTATATATTTGTCATATTTTTATTAAAAAATAGTAAAAATCACACTTAAAGAATTGTACTTAAATTTTGACATATTATATTTATGTATTTCTAATGTCTTATGCTTAAAATAATTTTTCAAAGATAATTTTGCTTATTTTTTAATAAAATAACTCGAAAAATCTCATTCCATTCATAATCATATAAATTAAGATTTAAAAATTACTTTTTATTTTGTTTTTACTTGTCCGATTTTGAGAATCAATTCTAACATTAAGTGATTTCAACCTTTTCTGATCCCAGTGGTTGATGATTGAACCATTCTCCTTTCTACTAAATCCAACGCGCGCCTATCAACACTGAATAAACTAACAATTTATTTTAAAAATTAATTTATACATACAACTATCTAGACTATTATTTTGATCATCAATGATCACCCTCTAATTAAATTCTTGCCGATTACCACCACACCTTTTCCGATGATCAATTTGACCACTAATGATCACCACAACTAACAACTACTTTGACTAATACTCTGATCATCTAAATCACCACTCTAACCACCAGTGATCACTAAACTTAACCATGGCTGAATTGTAGAAGTACAATCTTATAGTGAAGATGAAACCATATTCAAATTCATTTTTGGTTTCTTGTAACTTTTCTTTCTTTCTTTTTTCTTACAGGAGGATTTCAATACAAGCTTTGTGCATTAGCTCAGTACACAAATCTTGTGGGAGTTACCATTGGCTTCACTCTCACAGGATCCATTAGCATTGAGTAAGAACTTCAAAAATCTTTAGCCAATTTATATAAATCACAGTAACACATGATTTTATATCATTATACTCAAAACTCCGAATTTTATTACATGATAATAGTAATAATAATAGTTGCTTGTTTATGATCAGGGCCATACAAAAATCCAATTGTTTCCATAAGAATGGCCATGAAGCAAACTGCACTTCATCCAGCTATCAGTTTATGGCAATCTTTGGAATCTTTCAGATTTTACTAAGCCAAATCCCTAATTTCCATGAACTTACATGGCTGTCTGTTGTTGCTGCTGTCATGTCTTTTGGTTATTCTCTCATTGGCATTGGTCTTTCCATAGCAAAGATTGCAGGTTAGACCTTACTTCCACTTTTTAACATCAATGCCTATGGATGATATTTTAAACCAACATAAACTGTTTATTATTTGGATCTTGAACATGTACAGCGGGAGGAAAAATTGCCCATACAGGCCTTACAGGACTAGTTGTTGGAGATCATATCACTAGCAGAGAGAAGATGTGGAATAGTTTCCAAGCAATCGGAAACATAGCGTTTGCATTTTGTTTCAGTATGGTCATTGTTGAGATACAGGCAAGTGATTTTATAATCATGCTCATTTAAACTTCCTTAAATTGTTAAACAAAATTAAAATATAAAATCACATTTCAATTTTATTTTTCTTCTTGTAGGACACTTTAAAATCAAGTCCGCCAGAAATTAAAGCCATGAAGAAAACAACCTATTATTCTGTTGCAATCACCACATTCTTTTATGCAATGTGTGGTCTTCTAGGCTATGCAGCATTCGGGAACGAAACACCGGGAAATTTCTTAACCGGATTTGGTTTCTACGAACCATACTGGCTCGTTGACATAGGTAACATTTTCATTTTTATTCATCTCGTTGGAGCTTATCAAGTCTTCGCACAACCTATATTTTCGGCTGTAGAAAATTGGGGAAATAAGCGCAATCCACAAAGCAAATTGATGAAAAAAGAATACAATGTAAAAATCCCATTGGTTGGAACATGGAGAATGAACATCTTCAAGTTTATATGGAGGACAACCTATGTGATAATCACAACATTGATTGCTATCATATTTCCTTTCTTCAACAACGTTGTGGGTTTGCTAGGAGCTCTATCGTTCTTTCCATTGACAGTGTATTTTCCAACAGAGATGTATCTAACCAGAGCTAAAGTGCCCAAATATTCTTGTGTGTGGATTGGGATAAAAGCTCTAAGTGTTTTTTGTTTGCTGGTCTCTGTTGTTGCTGCAGTTGGATCAGTTGAAGGAATTATATCTGACCTCAAGACTTATAAGCCCTTAAAGGCTACTTAAACCTTTTTTTTCTAGCCTATGTTAAATAAAATAAATCTAGAAGTTCTTATGTCAAAGAATATTGAAGTTGTTTACAACATATGTAATATTTATATTTATGAGATTTCAGAAAGAATATTGAAGTTGTCTACAACATATGTAATATTTATATTTATGAAATTTCAGAAATTATATTGAAGTTGTTTACAACATAAGTAATATTTATATTTATGAGATTTCAGAAATTATAATAGTGTATCATAAAATAATCTGCATCTCCTATAATAATATATTACGGAAAACATGTGTTATCAAAATTGGACTAGATATTAAATGGGTGTATGAAAGAGTTCAAAGTTTAAAAGTTAAATCGAAGTAGGACTCAGATTGAACCAATACTTATAAAATAATTAGTGAGATACCCGTGCAGTTGCACGGGTGTCCGGCGTGTTATGTGTATTTATTTAAAATATTATTCTTATTAAATAGAAGATTTTAAATTAACAAAAATTTGTAAGTAATTAAAAAGATGTAGAAAATGTTGTAAGAATATTATTATAATAAATAAAAATTTGAAAATTAATTAGAAAAATTTGTAATTAATTAAAGAGATATTAATTAAGAAAATAAATATGCTAAAAAATATGTGAAACTAATTGAAAAGTGCTGGAAAAAAATATGAAATAAATAAATATATGTAAAAGGAAATATAATATATAATAACTAAATGAAAATATATTCAATGTATAAAAAGGTGTTTAGAATGAAATATAGTGTACAGTTACTAAATGAAAACATAGACGTATAGTATTAAATGTATGTGTTTTTTTCCTGGTGCACTAAATTTAATTTTTGTATAATTTTTGTATATATTATTGACGTACAATCCAGATAATAAATGTTAGGCATGTTGATAAAGAAATGTACAACAAACAGAATGTCATGCTGAACAGTCTAAAAATAAAAGGTATAATAATCAATCAAAGTTGGTGTGTGTTAAGAAACATAAAAAGAATATCATATATTATTGAGACATATGGGGCTTAACAATAACTCCGAAATATATCAAATACTGAGGTTACAAATTCATATATTACACACTCTAAAGCAAGAACAACACAATACAGACTAACAAAAGAACAGGACTATACAACAGGATAATTCCACAATCTATCTATTGTGTGTGTGTATATTGAAGTTATAGAGTTAAACTGTAGCATAAAAATTACTTATTGGTGAATAGGAATAATATGACACGATGGACACGCCGACACTGCTAATGTAAAAAACATAAGTCACAGACACCAATATATAAATATTTATTTATACATCATACTTAAATAACATATGAAAATTATGTATAAAATATTCAAATTGGTAATCAAAATATATGAGTGCATATATAAATTGAGCAAGAAAATTATAGAACTATATCATAGTTTTTCACTTCCATTCATTTCTCTATTACCAAAAAGCTGAAAGTGATGTAAATTTATGTTATTAACCCTCTCATAGATCATCACTACTTCGACATGCCTTCCGTTCGATTCAAGGAACAAACATGATTTGGTACCCCTTATATTGTTCAAGTATGGCGATGTAAAAGGATTAATGCTAAACTCTTCGTGGTTGGTTAATTGGTTTGGGAATTTTGTGTCCTGCAAGCTAGGTGACGACTCTTGTGTTGATATGTGGAGGAACATTTGGCTTGGTGGTGAATATCTTACGCTGCAACTTCCCACTGTTTTTTGCTACATCATTTGATTTTTCACCACATAACAACAATTATCACAACATAGCAGTTCTAACTTAAAGGAAAATAAAACATGACAGCCTTTTTACAGAGTTAACACAATGGAATTTTAACACGAAAAAAATGATGTCGAAATTACCGAGCGACGGTTGATGATGAAGATCGAGGAAGCTTGCAGTTCACACCCACAGAGCTGGCGTTTGGCAGTGGTCTCTCTCAGCCTTTGTCAAAGAGGAATGAGCTGGCATTTGGCAGTTGTTGCAGAATCAAAGAGGATTGAGCTCTACAACATCTTATATTCGTTATCTCCTTCAGCCTCTGTCAAAGACAAGTTTTCTTGGTGGCGCGACCCTGCGGCTTCTCCTTAAAACCAGCTTTTCTTAGTCTCCAAACTTTACCTCGCAGCAGCGACCCAATTTCAATTTATCTTGCGATGGTTCTCCATAGTCTATGGAAAGCTAATATTCCCTCTAATATGGAGACACACCTAACCCCATATGTGTCTGTGCTTCATAGATTCATAGATGACAAGGTGATCAAGAGTGAAGAATTCATTAAGATCTAGCATATACATCATCACTAAACACAAGAATATTCTAATTTTCCTTTTACAAAAGAAAAAGGTGCAAAGACATTGAAAAACATGAAATTAGGGACCATAAACATTCACCTATAACAGAAAATATGTGTCTGCATGAATCCAAGAAAGGCTTGGTCAGAATCTCCCCTTGCTTAGACGTTACATGATGGAGTTCTTCCAGTGCAGGAGTGAAAACAATCCCTTTTATTTTCATACTTTAGCACAACATTCTAAACAAATATATTAGCACAAACATCAAATCTACATATTAGCCACTACAATTCAAACAAATTTCTCATTACTAAATTATAGTTTATCATCTAAGAATGTAAAATTATTATAGAACACAAATCAAGAACTTTCACGGGAATTGCAGGATCATAATCAATATAAATAAATAAAAAATGATATAATTTTTCTTGGAATGAAACAAAAAAAGCATTTATCCATGAACAAGGAAGAAGAATTGGAGGAAATGTGATGTATACGTACTGTATGGAATGGCGAGACTGGAGGGAGAGAAGTGTGATATGATGAGATCATAATGGTGTTTGATATGAGAATCAGATACCAAAATCAAATATCAAAGTTAACATTTCAAGAACCAATGTAATCATTTAAAACAAATACAATGATCAGTCAGAAACTTCAGTTGATAACAGCGATATTAAGAAAGTTCAAAACTGAATATTTGGAACATAACTGAATATATGGAACTTACTATGAATGTATAAGGAAATCGGTAAGCATTTTAAATCCAACATAACCTTTTTCTGGCTACAATGACTGAATTTAGTTTCAGAAATAAATTGGAAACAATCATTGCGAATTGAGCCTTAATATGTACATAACTTATAATAGTAAACAAAAAAATCTAGACATCTAAGTGCTCTATAAATCCAAACACACATGTGGTTATAGATTTTACAAATTCATATGCAATAAAACTAAATTAACCATGACGTACAAATTACAATCAAATAGATTACCTTCAAAGAAACATTTTTCTTCCAGAAACTCAAAGCATTACTCATGTGCTCCAATATGATTTTTGCCTTATTATGTTTACTACCCTCTGTCATTCAGGGGACCAAAACACCATAACATGAGTAAAACCAAAGAGATAAATGTAGAAGTCACTTGGAGAATGAATGAAAAAATATGATTGTGTAGAATTTATTACCTGGCATGGCATCACGTGTATCATGCATAACAACTGCTCGGAGTTCTAAGTGAAAATGACTCTCAACATGTTGCTTAGTGACTGTCTTTGCCACTCCTTTGGATTAGCGTCCCTCAAACTGCCGGGCCAGTAAATTTCCAAGCCACCGTTCAATATGGGACACAGTACCACGAAGAAAGAATAACCAAACCCTCCACATTGGTGCCCAAAACCCATAACCTGGTCCTTTCCCAATAGGACGAGTAAATTGTTGCACATTCTAATCTGCCTCATAAGCCTATATTTATTTGATACATAGCAGTCAATTGACCAACATAACAGAAAGTATATTGGAGGACATCCACCAATTGGAAAGCATCAATATTACCCAAATGGAACTGAACATTAGCACCAACCACAAGTTTCGTCAAACGAAGGATATCACGACAAAGATGAAAAGCATTACCAAGAAAATTAGTCTTTCTTATTCAACACTGAGAAAATGTATAGATCTATAATCTATTTTTCTAACATTAGTATTTCTTATTCAACACTGAGAAAATGTATAGAACTATAATCTATTTTTCGACTATGAAACTTAATTTTACACAAAAGATTATAAATATCTTAGAACAATAAAAACTAATAAGGAAATAACAGGTTTATGCAACAAATTAAAAGATTTATCATCTCATGCTATTCAAAAGCATGTGATAGTTTCAGTGTGGTTGCAAACATAAATGTTGGATGTTATTCTCTATGACATATTGAGGTATAACATGTTTTAAAAATATAAGAAAACAGTTATTTACATAGTGGACATTGAAAATAGTTCTAAACCATCACAATCAGTGCTCTGTCAACTCGACAAATCATATATTGTTGAAAACCTCTTTATATACAATATTTGTGGTTGTTTCTCTGAACTTTCCATGTTCATCATGTATCAATATTTTGATTCCCAGTTTTGTTGTCACCCTTGATAACGCAACATAAATTTTCCCATGTGTAAATACATATCTTGGCAAGTAAAGGCCTACATTATCCAAAGATTGTCCCTGTGACTTGTTAATCATCATTGCATATGAGACTATAATTGGGAATTGTCATCTATTTAGTTTGAATGGCCATGGTGATTGTGAGGGTGACATATCCATTCGAGGAATGTAAACTAAATTACCAGCACTCTTACCAAATATTATCGAAGCCTCAAGGACATGGGTTTACATCTTCGTGACTATTAGTCTGGTGCCATTACACAAACCTTCTGACGGATCTATGTTTCGCATCAGCATAACAGGTGTTCCAACTTTTAACTTTAGATGATGGTTAGGTAAACCTAAGGTACGGAGGGAACTGAGAAATTTAGAGGTGAGGATATCAATTACCATCGGGTCATGAATTTCAGAATTATCAACTGAATTTGAGCTGTAGTAATCACGTATGTCTCCTGTGATGTTACGACAAACAAATTAGCGAAAAAGTACTTACGATATACAACATAGTTAATAGTATGGATGAGTAAGACAACCTGGCATGAAGGCAAGAATGTAGTTGTTTATTTCATCAACAACTTCTAATGTAGAATAGGGTATTGCTCGACCTTTGAGGTAATCATTGCGTTGAAAGTTTTGAATGAAATCAAGATATGTGCTATTTACAATGGCAACAATGGGATCTTCATAGTCTGTTATAAAAATTTCCAAGGGGATGTCAATTTCGACAACATCATCATTTGGCTGTGACACTTTGCCTTCACCAATTTTCAAAAGCCATTCCAAAAAGTCAGCCATTTTTTTATCATCATCCGATGGGCCAGAATTTAGATGCATGTTCTTTGTTAATGTTAACACCTGAACCGAATGCCATATGTAAGACACATTTATTGCAGAATGTACAATATCCAAACGAATGCCTCTTGGGACAACATGTAAAATTTGTCTAAAATCCCCGCCCAAAACAACTACCTTTCCACCAAACATATCTTCTGAATTACTGTACGTACTCATAACATCCTTCAAAATTCTATCAAGTGCTTATAAAGCATGCATGTGTGCCATTGGTGCTTCATCCCATATAATTAGATTTGTCTTCCGTAGAAGGTCTCCAACATCGTTGTTGTATTCAATGTTGCAAGTTGAATTATCCATAGTTGGCACATGAATTTTGAACTTAGAATGTGTTGTTCTAACACCAGGCAATAAGAGAGAGGAAATTCCACTGGTTACAATCGTTAAACATATTTCATGTTTGGACCGTAAAGTTGTTGCCAGTGTTCGCCACATATATGTCTTACATGTACCGCCATAACCATGAAGGAAGAAGGCGACACTCTTTTGCGACTGCACAACTTCCATAATTTTTTCATAAATTCCCCTTTGTTCATCTAAGAAGTGTTTAATAATAGGAAATTAGGACGAGTAATGGTGAAATATAAGCAACCAAATACAAAACCAAATGGAGAACGGTAATGTAAAAATTATGATAAAAATTCTGAAATTTACCTATCAGAGCACTGAAGAGAGTTGTGTATTCAGATTTCATTATCGTTGCATTATAATTACGATCATCATATATAAGTTTATTCCCTAATTGTTGAAGAACATAGCCATATGGATATGGTATTGGACAAAAATATTCCAGAGTCATTCTATTTTCTTGAAGAAGCTTTTCAATTTCTATTAATGTCAAGTTCTGTAATTCAACTTCTGTCAAAAGAAATTCTGAAATGGAAGACATGAGTATACAGAGTTTGGTCATAATTAGACAAACAAGTGATGTTAATTAAAAACACATATATATTGCACGTTAACATGTCAAGAGTAATGACTATTTCAAATACAATACAGGTTGAAAATTTATTTTAAAATAATATTTGCGGCATTTAACTTTGGAATGTGTAATTGTATCACCTTAAAAGAAGTTGGGCAATAATATGTTGCACAGGAAAAAAATAAACCTGGATTTAGAGCCAGAAATGTTTGAGAATGTAACATACCATCGGATAATAACACCTAAGAATCTTTCCATACATGTTCAGGCTGATTAACAGCACCAGACAAAAGCATAACCACACAAAGTTTTCAAAGAAAATGACCTGAACCCCATTCTGGCCTCCTTGATAGCACCGATTTATTCTTTATCGTCATCAAGAAATCTCATTGCAAAGCATGCATCCCTAAATGTGGTTGTCACCTATTTTGCAAATTTCTTCATAAGTGGTAGGTCCTTTGACTATTGTTAACATCATCTGAAGGTAAAAGAGTTCTCCAGTAGTTGGTGGAAGCCATATCAACTGAGCAATGGTGAAACCCTTATTGCGATGTCCCCATTCTCTTTGTTTCATGTGATAAACAAACTCCAAGATAAATTGACCATAAGTCAGTAATCGTGCTTGTTCATATTTTGCATTTGCAAGCAGCCAAGCACTGAACATGGATTCAGTGAGACTTGCATTTTCCAATACATTCTCCATTCGATCATGATTGGTGTAATAAACAATTTTCTCGCCTATCAAATGATAGAACATTCGCTCCACTGCAGCTTTTCTCCCATGAATATTATAAGAGTAAATCCGCCAACATGCTTCACTTGGGGAGACATGTCTGCAGTCCAGATATTGCTTGATTTCATCAATTGGTTCATTGTCATTTCTAGAAACTGTTGTTGTTATTCTATCATAGCCTTTGTTTATATATTTGAATAGATATTTGATAGTTACACCATTCCATGTTTATATGAGCATGGTACATCAAAAGAAATCTCGTATTGTAAGGTACAACATGTCGATTATCCAATGTGATTCCATTTTTCTGAATGGTGTGAGAATTGGATCTCCTTTTATAAAGAGGATAACCTTCAGCATCAACAACAGTCTCTTCAATGAACTATTTTGGGAAGTATTTAGAGCATTTTCTATTTTTCATACACGGAGAATGCATCCGTTATAACCCACAAGGTTCATGCATCATGAGTGCGTTAACTAAATTGTATAAAATAGGGTGAACATTAGGATCAGGAATTTCAACAGAAATGATGTTATCAACGTCTGAAGGCGTCAGATATTTTCTCTGAGGATGTAGGAAAATAAAAATGTGGGCATGTGGCAAGCCTTGCTTTTGAAATTCAATGGTGTACATAACTATAAAGGTAAGACACGGTTAGGTAGAATATTATAAGAATAAAAGACATTGCAAATTTTAATTCTAATATTAAAAACATTACTTACATGCCAAGACTTTTCCTAAAACATTGTGTTTTGTAATATCATCCATGAGCTTGTCAAATTTGATTTTGAAAACCTTGGTAATAATATCTGGTCGGTCGTGGGGTTGTAATCCAGTTACATATAACGCACAAGTGATTTTCAGCCAGGTTGGATTGCAAATAAATGTAACAAATAAATCAGGAAATTTCAACCTACTTAAAATGTCCATTCCATCAAAATATAGTTGATCCATGTATCTTTTTCTACCAACAAAGGTAGATGGTAAGACTACACGTTTTCCTTGCTTATGCGGCTGATTTGTCACACCAACATCTGTTTGAGTAGTCAACCTATTATATTTTCTAACTCTCAATTTTGATTTATTATGTCAACCAATTAAGTCGTTCAGATTCCATCATTGCATAAGATCCCTTCATCATACCATGTTGATTTAATCACAACAAGATCGCATTAGGGCTTTTGGTTTCCCCTACCTTTAGCTTTGCTCTTTGAGGAATCACCAAGCACCTTGACTTGTTTTGTTTTTTGATCATGAATATTTTGTCTTGATTTTTTCCTTCTAATTAATAAAATTCAATGTTGGTTTGTCTTGCTTGTTACTAATGTAGGTAAAGGCAATGAGATTTAGCAAGTTGCTCCACGGGTTCATGAGTTTATTTCCATGCCCTAGGAAATAAAGCTTGAGAAGTCCAAACCTCACCATTGAAGTTATTTTGGAAGGAATGGCATGGCAAGATTTATTTTGGTTCACTACATTCCCAAGATATCAAGATTGATTCAAAAGTGCAAGGGGTTGATTGAAGAAGTTGTCATGGTTTGACAAAGTCTTGTTCCCATTGATCACAAGTGCATATTTATCTCAATTCTCAATATATGGAAGTGGTTTTTGTGGCTATGAGTTCTCATTTTCATCCTCAATAACTTCTATTTAAAAAGCAATTGTGTTGGTACAAGAAGTTTGTTCAAAATTGTCAAAGTTCCTCAAAGCATTTTCTTGATCTATGAGCTAGGGTTTTGAACTCCAAAGAAGCATATCTTGCTCATCTTTTGGTATTTTTGAGTGATTCCAAAGACATCCTTATCTTTAAAGGGTTATCAACAAATCACTTCAAAAGTTTCAAGGAGTTTTTTTATGGAAGAAACTTGATGATGAAGAAAGATTATAAGTCCTCTAGATGAACCCCCATTTCCCCGTGTGTGACTTCAAATGATCATAACTTGGTCAATTTTTATCACCTTAAGCCCATTATTTTTCCATAATGATCTTGAGGATGTGAAATGTATGCCTTCTTTTATGTGCAAAGTGAGAAAATGGATGGAAGATTCCCTAAGGATACAAAAGATTATAGGTCATTTCATGATTTTTTGCCAAATTCAATAATTCATAACTCTCTCAATTTTTAGAAATTTTGAATGGTTCAAATTTCAAAAATTCATTCAAGAGGTCTATTTCATGTCATATTTTTTTGTCAAGAGCAAATTTCAAGTGGAAGGCCATGTTTAGATGCAAAACATTATAGGTCACTTTTGAAGAAAAATTTGAAATATTTCTAAGTATGGAAAGTCAACCTTTTTCCCCCAACTTTGACTCAATGCAACTTTCAGCTCAAGAATCCATTTGATTCCATTCTTTTTCCATTGCAAAGCTTGTAACCTCATCTTTCTAAAGCATTAAGAATCATGCCTTAAGAGCCCATGAGTTGAGAATGCCATTGGATTGAACGTGGTAACTTGGAACTGAAGTTTCTTCATAAGTCAGAATTTGAAATTCATGTTTTGGCCTCTAAAAATCAAATCAGCACGCGTTTGCGATCTAAACATGTTTAACCAAGTTGCCAAAGTGAATTAGAGCCTTAAAACGCAAGGATTGGATGAGTTTTAATGGAAATAAGATCACACTTTGCTCGTGCATCAGGTTCACACGATTTCCCTCCAAACATCATCATTTCACACGCTTGAACATTCCATTTGATTCCCTATAAATAGAGGGTCATCCCCCATTCATTTCCTCAAGCTTTGAGAGCCAAAAACACTCTATCAAAACCTCACACGAACTTAAAAATTTTGAAATCAGTTTCTGAGATTCCAGCCCTTTCTTCCAAAATTCTTTGCACATTCATCTTCCTTAAGCATCATACAAACTCTTCAGCACTTAAACCAAGCAAAACGAGCTATAATTCAAGCTATAGAAGACCAGTTTCAGAGCTTCTTTCTTGAACTTTGAAAAGGTAGAATTCTCCACCATTTGGATCCAAATAAAGCACTAAACTGTTCTACTCCTTATCCTGATTCTAGTGCTTCTTAAATTTTTTAAATCCATTGAGAATTGAGAGAGAAATCTCAAATTGAAGGTGCTCTCTATTTTCTGGGTTTTTGATTCATATCTCTTTGTATACTTTATATAAATTTGGCGCGATGGTGGTGTTAGGATCGTCTTGAAGAGAAGAATCCAATGATACTGGTATGGGATCCTAATTTTACGGTTTGAAAGATCTCACAAAATCTCCATTGCATGGTGGATGGAGGTTGAAGACGATGACATGTCTCGTCTCAGCCAATGATAGCGTGTGTGCCAAACATTTTAATTTCATTTGGTTGCTTTTTTTCTTCTGATTCCATGCACATCTTACTAAGGTCCATATCAAGCACAACACGTCTGGTCCATTGGATTAGCTTACTAACGCATTTTGAGTATGATCTGATGGCCCGTATCTTCTTGGTTTTATTTTATTTTCTGATTTTATATTTTAATTGATTTAATTTTCAAAAATTCATAACTCTTTTATTTTTTATCCAAAAATTATGAAAAAATTCACAAAAATACTTTGAATTATTTCTGATCTCTTGAAATTTTTTTCATATTTTTAGTTTGAAAATTGATATTTTTTATATTTTTTGCATTGTTTTCTTTGTTTTAATTACCTTAAAAATACTTTCTGACATTTCTTAATTTTAAAAAATTTCATAAATATCATTTTGCATATTTCTGACTTTTTGAAAATTTTATGGAATTTTATATTGATGTTTACTATTTTTGGTCTATTTTTTACATGTTTGAACAATTTTAATTAGTTTTAAAATAGTTTCTGACTTATAAAAATATTTGTGTCCTTTTCTGATTTTTCTATGGTCTTACTTAACTTTTCTTGATTAATTTGAATATAATTGATATTTTTATTTCTTATTTCCATTTAAAAAAAAATTAAAACCTTTTTTAATATATATATATATATTAAATGAAATATTATTTTGTGATTATTTTCTGGCTGAACTTGGGTTGAATTTTGATCATGAACTTTATTGACATCATTAGATCCATGATGTTGAGTCTAACTCCATAAAAATGGATGAATGATTTTAATAATAGTTTGATTTAAATTTAATTCAAATGTGGTTTGTATATTCTTTCCCACCCCTCTTCATCTTGTCCCTTTCTTATTGCGCTAAGTGTTATTGGAGCATGATCTCTATATCATGCCTCAAAACAAATGGTGCATAGATTGCTATTGACCGACCTCAAAATAGGTGCGACTTCTATATAAGTCCACTTACGATTGCTTAACATAGCACTAAATTTTGTCCCGATTCGAATAAATGATCATTTGTGGCTCAAACCTATGTTTGCAAGCCCAAGTATGTTAATTTGATCCCTTTGATCCAATAACCTTGAGATTCATTGTGTGGAGGCTTTGATTCTACCAATGCTCTGATGGATCTACAACACTTTTGGTCAACGCGGACCACTTAAACATCGTTGATCATTAAATAGTACTTTTGAGGATTCCAAATGGATGATATACTTGACAAAAAAGTAAATGCAACTTGTTGCGTGGAGGATTTGGTTCTACCAATCCTCTAATGAGTTCCAAATGCAAGTTTCAAAATGGTCATCCAACTAACCACTTATTATTAAATTGTTTTTACTTTATGCCCTTTTATTTTTCATTTTATGCTTTATGCACCATTTACTTTAAGCATTACATTTCATGTCAATTTTATTTTGGTCACTTGAGCCTTTTCTTTTCTCTCCTAAGACACCTAATAATCAACATGAACCATAAAAACCTTTAAAATACTTGGACTATTTGGTTACTATCCTTGGCATTATGGAGTATTGGACTTCTTGGACTTAGGAATAAAAACCCTAGCCTTTATTGGAGATCTTGTGATCTTAATTGATATTTTGTATGGAGTTCTTGAGGTTTACCTAAAGACATTGGGTTGTTTGTTTGTTTTGTGTGCAGGTTATTGTGATTACATACTTTATGTGTAATCTGGAATTCACCCGTATACAACTGTCACTCTGTCCAATTTTTGTGAAGACTTAATACACTTGAAGTTTGGTTCTCACAAGAGGTCTAGTATCTCTGCTTGATTGGTTTCAATCCAAAGAATGAAAGTTCTATCTTGAATCATAATGTCAAGTATTTACTTCTTGTTGGTTAGATGGTTCTTATCCCTAGCTTTTACCTTATGCTTTGGGATAGTCCCTTCTTCTCCTCCCATCTTCTTTAATTTCAAATATCTTCTCCCTCCTTTTGAAAAACTCTTCTTGTTCTCTTTTTTTTAAAAAAATTGAACCACTTTCATAATAAACTTGGAATTAGGTCCATGCATTTTCAAAATATCTTTCACAAATAAACTTCAATCAACATTAATAATACCTTGACATTTTTTTGTGAGAAGACTAAAAATCAATCAATCTCATTCAAACTATTTTTCCATCTTGGCTTTCATCTTAAAATTTTCTCTAAAGATTCGACTCTTGTTAATCCTTGTAGTGATGCAAACAACTATACTTCTATGATATGTAGTGAAGTGAGATATTTTCCACTTGGGTGTTTAGTGAGGCATTGTTGATTTTTAAATCCAAGCCATATCCTCCACTTTGAGATGATTTAAATTCTCCTTTGTCATGATCGTGGGTAGTAAGTATGTTTTCCACACAGACAATGACGACGATGTCTTATCTCTTAAAATCAACCAACACACTTGTGTTTTAAAAATATTTAAAAGAGGAACTACGTGTAACCTGATCCCCTATTGTATAAAAAGGTGGTACGTAGGCACTAAAGGTTCGCAATCGTGGTGGGTGCAAAAAAACCATAAAAATATATTTCTTTTCTCACCTCCACCATCCATTTTTATACAACATTTTATGCTAAAATATACAGATTTTACAAAGAGGTTCCTGTGGAGTACCGTAGATGTTTAGGGTGCTAATACCTTCCCTTTGCATAACCAACCCCCTTACCTTGAATCTTTCCCCCCTCTTTTTAGGTTACTCGCTCTTTTCCCATTCCTTTGGAAACAATAAAACGCGGTGGCGATTTTTATTTTGGATTTGTATATGTCTAGTCAATCCAATGGCTTAGTCTTAAACATTTCTACCGCTACACATAACCATCGACTAAGAACAGTTGGAATAGACGTCTCAAATGAAGTAGTGTTTTTTCCTCTTTGCATCGTTGCTGCAACCGGTAAGAAAGCCAGTCTTTAATGGTTTGACGATTTTCCTTAGTAATCTCTTTTTCATGCTGGTACTTGTGAAGTATATTTTTCCTATAACCATCCTCCCCGTATGCAAATTTAAGAGGGTATTGATATGCCAAATAAGCAGGATGAAACGCATCTATCCGTTGTAGACCACCATCACATGGTTAAATAATAATGTCTCTTTTAGATGCAAAATCAATATCTCCAACAATCAGGGAAGCAACCTCAGATATCGTAGGTCTGTTATAGACACGTCCATCATTCGGTCTATCAAAAATCAACCCCAATTTTAAGTCTACAAATCATTTGGCCTCAATAACATCCCTTGCCATCCTAAAAGCCTTCACGTGCACATTAAACTCATCTAACATAATCTTGAGGTTGTTGACTATTTCACGTTAGATCACTTTGTTGTCCATGTATATCAGACGGTCCATGAAAAGTTCATACATCAAATGATATGAGAAACAAACATATGTTAGTAAGTAATTTAAAATACCTGAAACATTTCATTATGTTATCAACTTCATTATCGATGTCGTAAGTATACAGTTGAGCATATTGCGGAGGACTACCACTTTCTGGAAGTAGGGTACCTATCCGATGACATGTTTGACCATGCAGTCGCAAAGTAGGCGGGCCTCCAACTTTTGAATATGTTGTATCTAATTTCATTCTAGGAGAAGTAAAATAAAACATAACATTATATGTCCGGATGTTATTCTGGTAGTTTTTACTTTCCGGACATGTTGTATTGTACAAAAGATGTTGCAACAGTTGTGGTGGTTCTTCGAGGAACGGTAAAATAATTTTTCCTCCATGACAACAACGATTGTAATGGGGAAATTTTGGAATTTTTATTTGCACACGCATTCATGATACTACATACAGGATTGACAATACGAACATTCATAGCTTTGGTCTCCTATGTCAGAATATTCTAGAACCGCATAAAAAATGAGAAGTCAACACACATATAGTCAGGGTGCATATGCTTTGTATGGCAACTATGTATGATGTTGTATACATAATAGTTGTGTTGTATCAATAAAAGAAATCAAACACATGAGCACGTGAGAATAATGTTTCTGATATTTATGTATAACAAATGTGGTTCTCTGTAATAAGATTAAAAAGGGTCCAAAATTTTGACATATGCATTGTACCTTGCGAGTGAGACTCTATTAATGGATCATGTTCCGCATCGGCATCAGAGTCAGAAGTATTATAAAAACTGTAACCGTCATCAGAATTTGATATCACAGTGTCCGACTATTGTGATCGAGGCGGTACATGATGTGCTACATCTTTTTGTAAGGTTCTGCCTGTAGAAGTAGACACGCGACTCATGTTAAGAACCATGTTAACAATGTTATTCATTGTGTGTTTTCATATCCACGTATGTGATGTCACTGTATTTTCCATGTTTGACCGATTTGTTGAAATTGGTTTTTGCGTAGATGTTGAAGGTGTTTTATCATGAGTCACAAAGGTTGAAGTTTTTGGGATTTTACGCGACCTTTTTCTTTCATCCAATAGTTGCTTCCGTCTCTTTCTTACATTAGTCGGATAAGGAGAAGTTTCATATGCAATAGAAAAAGAGTTAGAAGGTGTTGCATTGGATGAAAACATTGGTAAAAAAGGTGGTATAGAGGTCTGAGAAGCATGTGGTGCTGATAAAGTATGCTGATGTGAGTTGATATCATGACATGAATTTCTACGCGCTTTCAAAATAAGTCTCATCCTATGTCTAGCAATAGATGATTGAATGGGATTCTTTGAAACAAAATTTGGTAACATGGCTCCAGAACAATGAAGGGAACAAAGGCTAACTGATGGAAAGATATGGATGCCAATGTAAAGAAAATATTAGTAATATTAGAACCTGTTCATTAAAAACAGAATAGTAAATGTGTGTTGTTACGGAATCAAGAGTCAGGGAATAGTTCAAATGACATAAATGTATTGTGGAATTACAAGTTAGCGTGACATTTCATATTTGGCATGTGTGGCATCAATAGTCTATCATTAATAGTATGCATTACAACAGAATACTTAAGGAAGGGAGGTTAGTATTTTATGTGGATAGACTCCAAATATAAAGATGGTAATTGACATTAATAATTGTATAACAAATTACATATTTTCTGCACGAAATTCTCAATTGGTTTTCGTGTATATGTTAAAGGTGTTTTATTCGGAAGCACAAAATTTGAGGTTTTTGGAATTTTATGCGACCTTTTTCTTTCATCCAACAGTTGCTTTTGTCTCTCTGTCGCATTAGTCGGTTTAGAAGAAGTTTGATATACAACAGGAAAAGAGTTAGAAGTTTTTCATTGGAATTTATGTGGACATACTCCAATTTTAAAGTTTGTAACTGAAAATATTAGCTGTATAGCAGTTTATATACTCCCTGCACTAAGAAGGTTGTGCTTTAGGAGAAATATGGAGAAATATGTGTATAACACCCACAAACAATTGAGTTTTTTTAAGGAAACAATTAAACACAATCAAGACAGTTATTTTCATTGTAACAGAACCTAGTGAAGACGACTGTAACATTATAGACAGTAGGTTTATCGCTCAGTGGAATCTGGATATAGGCTCGTCAACAGTAAGTCAGTTAAAGTCAAATTACAAATAGAGTGATGCCATTGAAAAAATTATGATGAGAAAATGTGAAAAACATGTTTATTTGAATAGGTAAACCAAGATTCACTGGTTATAAATTGAACCATTACATTGTACAAAAATGGAAACTATAAAAGCAAAATGTGAGCAACCCTTTTATTTAAGTAGTTTTGTATGATAGCAAATATGTGTGAAAACAGTATTAATGAATGTTTATTGTGCTTAATCTATATGTGTACATAATATGACAATAGTATAACATGTTCAAAAAGAATCAAAAATGTGTTTTACACAAAAAGCACAATTTTAGGTCGATACATAAGGTCTTGCATCGACACATACTTAGTCAAAAATGTGTTTTACACATAAAGCACAATTTCAGGTCGATACATAAGGTCTTGCATCGACACATACTTAAGCAAAGAATCACAAAAACAATTCTGCTTCAGTATGAGTCAACCTATTCATACTTTTCATCGATACATGTCAAGTTGATGCTCCTGGAAAACATTTTAAAACCTTTATGCATCGATACATAAACTCATGCATCGATACATATCACGTTTTGTTTCCAAAATCAAAAATCAACTCAGTATGTATCGACACATACGCGTTATGTATCGACTCATATAAAATGAATGGTTCTGGATTATTTATGGAAAACATGTTGTATCGACACATCAAAACTTGCATCGACTAATACATATTTGATCTCTCTGTAATATGTTTTTCCATCAGTATGTATCGATACGTAACCGATTTTATTGACTCATCTTATGTTTCACAACTAACATGAGTGGACTCATGTTAAACATGCATCGACTCATACTATGTTTTTTTCACCTATAACCGTTTTCTGTTACATATATAAGTAAGTTTTTGTAGCAAAAATAGCGGGTGTCACAAATACAGTTGGTGTGCATCAAATTTCTGGGCATTAGAAACCTGAAAGATACTTCATCTTCATTATCTTCTCAATCATCTTGGTTCAACAACAATGAAAGATAAACATCTTTGTTCATTGGATCAAGAGATCATAGAGATAATGTTCAGCGGTACAATCGGTTATCTAAGCTGAGTTGAAGATTCAGAAGGGGGTTTCGAGGAAAAACCAAAGGGTTTGTCCTTCAAGAACGGGCGTGTTCTTGCGGGTTTGTTAGTCACAATTACACAAGTCAGATTCAGCTACAGCGAGGGGTTTGGAAATCGGGGCGATTTCGCAAACAGGTTGTGGAAGCGGAGGACTGATTATGGATCTTGCAGGGAATCTTGATAAGCTCATATCAAGTGAAGGTTCTTACAAGAAGAAGAAGATCTTAGAGATTACATTCTGTCTTTGTATTGTAACCTTGTAAACAACTTTAAGCAAATTGATATAACAAGTCTCAATTTCAATTTTGGAATTGAGAGGGAGACGTACCCACATGCGAGGACGACAATGGGGAACTTCCTTACCAAACTTCCCGTGTATTGTTTTTCTTTCTCTCTTTCTCTTTACGTTTTCTACAAGTTTGTGATTCAATTGGTTTTCTGGTTTTTCTGTTTAATGATACAATAGTGGTACAAACTCCTTTGCTAAAACCACCATTATTGTTGATCATCAAACAAGCATACACCAACTGTTCGACAAAATTGCGTGCAAGTTTTTATTCATTGGAAATAGCGTTCTTGTGATAAGTGCATCGAAACGTACATCAATATGTTTTTAAGTGTCATCTATTTCATCTTAAATAAAATCCAGAAAGTTTATCGCATGTCCGGTTTTCTAATAGTTGGTTCAAAATAGACGGAAGTTGATTCGGGGCCGTGTTTTTCCGCTGTTTTTAATAAAATTTGATAAAAGATTTTAAATCCTTGATAAATAAGGAGGTGATGTATTCATCCCCCTCTCGATCACTTGCCACACCGTGTAACACAAAATGCTCCTAAAAAATCTAAAAAAGACTAATACATGTAGTAAAGTACAATAAAACTGAATTATACATAATGAAATTAAGAAGTTTATTTCTCCATAGATATAACTGATTATAGGCTTGTTTGATCATATTTCTATGTGTATGTTAGTCCCTGTCGGTAAATTCTGTATACTTCAAATATTGCACTCTGTTGTAGGATATGCAGATCCACATGCCGGGAAAAAGCTATGTATCTTCTTGACTGCACCGTAGCTATCCATAAATTTGCTATTCCAGAATAACATACATGCATCTTGTGTTTAATAGCAGTAATAGCACAACACTAATGTGTTTAATAACAGTAGTAGCACAACAATAACTTGTAAATACAAATACCATGAAAGTGTCACGCATAATTATCTAAAAACAACACAATATATAACATAAGGTTGTCCACAATAAACGGACTTATTACAACCCAAGGTAACTTAAGTCAAGTGTTACATATCTAAATAAAAAATGAAAAGAAACACGAAACCAAAATAAGAAACATAAGACACATAAGAAACTATATCATTTCCTATTCATCCTTTTCCAACTAATAATCTTTTTAAGCTTGTTCGACGATAGTTCTCCGTCACAATGTCCTTCAAAGCTGGTTGATTCGCTTGATCCACCCGGGAGTTGTCTTTTTTCAGCATGTGTTTTGGACCTGTTTTATGCTCAAATGTGATCTCGATGTCCTATTGTTTATCAAAGTAGACAAAACTTATAAATTATAGGGATAAAAGAATATTAGTACATATATGATAATCAACCACAAACAGGAAAGAACAATGTTGTTTACCGCTACGACATCAGATTCATCAGGAGCATCCCTTTTGGCTTCATCAACACTTTCTTTAACCTAATGACAATTAATAGTAGCTGTAACATATAACATATAATCAATTAAACAAAGAAGCAACAAAAAAGTATAGTGTGACAAATACCTGTATCCGCTCTATTTTTATAGAAGGGATCAGAACATTAGCCTTTGTGTCCTAATTAGAATAGGGTGAGCAAGCAGATGGATAAATGTAAACAACATAGAATAACATAATAGAAATGGTAGATGGATGTTTCACAACTCAATTGATTCCTATGATACGGTGGAAGAACCGACTGTTAATACTGGTTGCGTTTGTGTTTGCAAATGTTGCAGTAAGCAAGAGTCGCCACCGACTTTTCTTTTATCCAAATTAAGGAAAGGGTGAAAAGAACATAAAAAGAACTTTTTGAGAATTTTTTGAGTATGGGGGGTAGATTATGGAAAGGGAAGGTGTTAGCACCCTTTCCATCCGTAGTTTTCTACGGGCTCTTAGAGGTTTGCTCATTTTGAAATACTTTTGTGCTTTGTGCATTTGATAATGTTTTGAAAATGCCTTATGTGATACGATGGGAGAACTGACTTGAAAGTTTTGCATTTGATCTCAAATGTTGCGGTTAGCAAGAGTCGCCACCGACTTTTCTTTTATCCAAAAGGAAAGGTGAAAAAGCACAGGAAAGACCTTTGAGATTGTTTCTTAAGTTCGGGGGGTAGATTATGAGTTCGGAGGGACTATGATCTTGTTTTTGCTAAGATACTTCACATGTGTAATATGACCATTTTGTATAAGGCAACCAAGTGGAATAACGCTAGGGGTGCTTGTGTGCAAATGTATTATTTTCATGCTTGTTTTTTTCTTGAATTAGGTTTTTCTAAGTATTGGTTTTAGTCTTTCCATGCAAACCCTAATTACTAGCATGTTATATATAAAAGCGATAAATTGCGGAATTTAAAGTTACTACCCTATTACAATAATGTAAACCTAGTTAGTCTATTACAACCATATTGAATGGGTATCAATGTACAAGGAATTTAAATGGATACACTGTACAAAATGAATAAATGTACAAAAATGCAAAATGTAAAGAAAATGGATCTTTGTTTGGTTTTCATGAGAAAAAGGGAAATTGTCTTAACCTAATTAATTAGAGAAAATAATTAATTAAACTTAAATTTATTAAGAAAAGATTTTAAATAAAACCCTAGTTCTATTAATTGATTAAAAGAAAATAAGTTTAAAAAAAAATGTTTTTTTGGTATTTTTGTCTTGAAAGTATTTATAGCATTATAAAATATTTTTGGCCCTTTTTTATATATAAATAAATATATTTTTATAGGTGTAAAATAAAAGTAAATATTAACCTAATTTTAATTATTAAATTTACAAGATAGTTTGTAAAAAAATAAAATAAAGTATAGTTAAATAAAAATAATTTTTATGAGGAAAAAATAAAATAAATTAAGTCAAAATAAATAAACTTGGGCCAGGGTGTAAATAGTCTGTAGGGGGTTAGCTAGCAAAAAAAAACAAAAATAAAGCCAGGCCCAAAGAGGCCAAGCGCCTGCCAAAAATCCAAAAATCAGAAAGCAAAATATGAAAAAAAATGAAAAGGGTACCACTGGGGCTCGAACCGAGGTCCCAAAGGTTACAAGCTCGCGCTTCTACGACTGGGGTGGCTATACATCTGTTAACATAAGCAAAACAATAAATATACAAGTCAAAACGCGCCCTGAAGACTTCATCTTTAACCTCCATCCAGACCAACTGTAACTTGCTCATTTCTCATCAAAAATGAAAACTGTAAACATGAAACTTGTAACATATTTTCTCACGGTTTCAGAAATGTAAAGCATTAAAACTATAGATCAAAAATAAGCATGAATTTTAATGGCCCTAATCTGAATCCTAAAAATCTCAGAAATTTCAGTTTCAAAATTCTCTAAGCTCAAGCAAAATTAATGGAAACTATGGACATGGTTAGCTTTAAGGCAATGGTATCTACATGTTTTGTTCATAAATAAACTATTGATGATGTCTGTATGAAGAGTTTAAAGTTGAGAAAACTTACCTCAAAAATATAAATCGTGTTTTGAGTTTGAGCTTGTTTAAAGTGATGGTGATGATCAGGTTAGCTTCCTTGAGGTCCCAGGAAGCTAATGCAATGATTAGCTTGAACAATGGATGGCTGAAATGGCCTGGAGAAGTCAATTTACAAAGCTCTGTTTTTGGAAATGGAGGATGGTGTTAATGGTGTTACAGTTCTACAACAGGGTATGGGATTGATTCGATGTGATGTTTAGAAGCTTTAGAAACCAAAAGGCCAAGAAACATACGAGTAGATAATAAGTTTCAAGTTTTTGGTCAATTTGTGTGAAAATGGAAGTGTGAAGTGTGATTATGAGTTCTAGGTTCTTTTAAGGCTTGAGCATTCGTGTATTTGTGCCAAATGGTTTTTGTATATATAAACAAAAGGGTTTGAGTGCATTGACAAGTCGGAAGTACAAGTTCTTAGCTTTTGGCTACGTTACTTGATTTTGAAGAAAAGAGGGAAACAAGTTTCAAGAAGAGGTACAAGCATGGGATGGGTAATTGTAAGTGTTTGAAGCATTTCTCATGAGTCATAGGACTTGTTTGATCATAAGAGAACAAGCGCATGGCTCAAGAACAAGTTTTGTACAAAAAGTTGCTTTATCAAAATGGCAATGTGACCTTTCTTCCAAAAATGGATAAAAAGCATGTCCATGCATTGAATGATTGAAGTGAGGCCTCTAACAGCTGTGTAAACCATTAATTATGTAGTGCCTAACAAGTTTGAGGCCTGCAAAGTAGTGTTTATGCAACATGGTTTGATTTTGAATTTTGTTCATCACTAAAATGACTTGTAATTAAAGTGATAAAACTCTAACTTCATCTCTTCGATTATCCCTACTCAAGAATTATCTCAAGGAGTTATTGGACATTTTTCAAAGCTTGAAATGTGATATACAACCCATCTTTGAATTTATTTTGAAGATTCCCCTTGGAACTATGTGAAAAAGTGTCATGAAGTTGAGTCAAAATCCTGACCAAATTAGGGCAAAATTTCACTAAGTGTTTAGTTTCATGACCACATGTTTACAAAATTATAACTCGAGATCCAAGCACTTTCAGAAGAAGTTGTGTGAATAAAAGTTGTATATTTCATGGAGATCTGTAACTTTAATGTTATAAGTTTCTCTTGAATCATCTTGCTTCATGGTGAAAAAGTTGTTCAAAGTTGTGAAAAAATATGAAATTTCCAACACTTGGAAAAATTTCTAAGTTTAGAAATGTTGACTTTTCAAAATGAAATCTTGACTTTTTGATTTATTGATGAATAAGTTTTATATTTTGACATGTTTTGATGAATTATGATATTTGGCACTTGAATTTGACCAAAAAGTCAAAGTTTGACTTTTCAGTATACAGTTGACTTTTGATCAGTTGACTGCAAAATTCATTTGTCAATCCAATGGACTTGCAATGTTTTGAACCATGTCATTAGGTCAAAATGATTAAATTGGACTCTTGAGATCATTCCTTAAACCAATTGACCATTTGCTAGGTCAAAAATCATAAATTGCCCTTTCCTAGTCAAAACCCTAATTTTGACCATTTTGCCCTTTTGGAGATTTGATCAAATTTCTTGAGGAGTTGTGATCCAAAATTGATCAAATGATACATATGAGTTTAAAATGTTGATTTGGATAAAAAATTATGAGGTTTGATTGTAAATTGGCCACAGTTGACTTTTTCCCTAATACAGTTGATTTTTAGGTCAACTGCTCAATTGACTGAGCAAAAGTGTGATTCAAGGCTTGAAACTTGTCATGAGTAATCTTCGGAGTCCATAATGATCTATGAAAGTCATATGGGGCATTAGAAGTTCAAAAATCCTTGTGCAATCTCAAACCCTAATTTTGGTCATCAGTGCTTAAGGAGGTGTCTTGAGCTGATCAAACCCTAATGCAGTCTTGAATCAAGGGAGATCTTGTGAGAAAATTCTTGATATGTGAGAGGGAAAATTTTTGGGTACAACAGATGCCCATGTTCAATCTTCTTAAGCCTGAGGATTTAGATTGGCAAGTTTTGCCATTCGTGGTTTGAAGGTGGAAGATGATTGGACACTAGAGTGCCCAGAAATTTGCACTCGGTGATGTGATGGTTGAGGGAATGGGCTTAAAGATGCCATTTAGAGAGGTGATAGAAAGTTTTTGGAGATGGGCTTGTAGATTCCATCCAAAAGTGATTGCTGAATTATAATTTGTAAGCTGAAGGAATAAGTATTAGAATGGCGTCCGTGTCTGGAGCGTATCTGAACGGTATCTGAGAGTTGACTCTGAATGAGTATCAGAATGGAATTCGCGTATCTGTATTGTATCTGAAAGAGACTCTGAATGAGTATCAGAATGGCATCCGCGTCTGGAGCGTATCTGTACTGTATCTGAAAGAGACTCTGAGTGAGTATTAGAATGGCATCCGCGTCTGGAGCGTATCTGTACTGTATTTGAAAGAGACTCTGAATGAGTATCAGAATGGCATTCGCGTCTGGAGCGTATATGTACTGTATCTGAAAGAGACTCTGAATGAGTATTAGAATGGCATCCGCGTCTGAAGCGTATCTGTACTGTATCTAAAAGTTGACTGAGTGTCAGAATGGCATCCGTGTCTGGAGCGTATCTGAACTGTATGTGCAAACTTTGAACATTGTTAATGGTAGCTGTTAACCTTATCCTGAAAAGGGTAAAATGTTAGCTAAAATGCAAAGTCATGTTGTATGAAATGCATGGTGTAATGTATTCGTGTTATCAATATTTATGATATATGGATGCGATGTATGTGTATGTGAGCTAATCTGCTGCACTACTGTTGGATTGGGGAAAATAAATCCCTGACTACTGCTGAAGATATGGGGTGTAAGTCTTCATGTTGTGAAGTTGAAGTGTTGATGAATTTCCGTTTAGAGAAATAAACTCTGTTTTAAGGGAAATGCCGTGTACTGTTTGTGAAATCCTGTTGACGAATCTTGAGAAATTGAACGACTTCTACTGGGGATTGATAACTGGAAGCTTTGTTCTGCTGGGGATTAAAATGTACATTGCGGGGATTTTATTGGAGTAGCTTAGAGAGATTTCCTTATCTCTTAAAGCCATCAGCAATTGTCTTTCTATTTTGTTTATTCGTAAACAATAATTATGTTCAAATGCATATGTTCAAAAATGAATCATTGGACGTTTTTGTAAACACAACACAAGAGTAAAGAAAAACAGATGGTTTTGTACTTTCAAAGGGATATCTTTGTATTGACTTTGAGTAAGTATTTTTTTACAATGAGACAAATATTCTAGTAAGAGAATACCGTCATAAAAAATGAAAATTTTGATATAAAGAAAAGATAGCTATATGCAATAATCCCATGGGGGTCCCATTCTGCTATAGCCATCGTATCTTTGAGCATCTTGTCTATTTGTTTCCTTGTTCGAAGATGATCAAATTGATCAGAACCTATGAGTTTGTCAGTTGAAGCCAAAGGTTGTCCGTAAAGTGATACAACGGGACATAGTCATACGCTTTAATTCCCTAACTTTTGCCTGGACCTCCCTTTCAGGTTTCTAGTCCACCGGGAAACCCATTTTTACCCAAGCCTCCCTTTCTGGTTTTCAACTTGCCGGGTGTACATATTTTTTGTTTTATCCCTAATTTTTTCCCGAACCTTTGTGATTCGCCGGGATGTTATTGTTTTTCCTAGGTGTGTCAACCTAGCGGGTCTCTTATGCATAGTATCTTTTGACTATGTCTGCGTTTGCAGGGTGCGGCAGGTCGTCGCCATCCATGGTGGTCAAGATCATTGCTCCACCAGAGAATATGTTTTTGATTACAAATGGTCCTTCATATGTAAGAGTCCATTTGCCCCTGGGATCACCTTGCGGTAGTATGATACGTTTGATCACCAAATCCTCGACTTGATACACTTGGCGTCTGACCTTTTTGTTGAAAGCCTTGATCATCCGTTTTTGATACATTTGACCATGACAGACAACATTAAGCCTTTTCTCATCAATCAAGTTTAGTTGATCAAGTCGAGTCTGGATCCAATCGTCTTCGTTCAGCCCTGCATCCTTCATAATTCTTAGAGAGGGGATCTGGACCTCAATAGGCAAGACAACCTCCATGCCATATACCAGATAGTAGGGTGTTGCCCCGGTTGATGTGCGTGCTGTGGTACGATAACCGTGGAGAGCGAATGGTAACATATCATGCCAGTCCTTGTATGTGACTGTCATTTTCTATATGATCTTTTTAATGTTCTTATTTGCAGCTTCGACAACACCATTCATCTTCGGCCGGTAAGGGGAAGAATTGTGATGCTGGATCTTGAATTGCTCGCACAGGGCAGTGATCATAGTATTGTTCAGGTTCGTACCATTGTCTGTAATGATCCTCTCTGGGATACCGTAACGACAGATGAGATTCTGCTTGACGAACCGGGCTACAACATTCTTGGTCATGGAAGCGAAAGAGGCTGCCTCAACCCACTTTGTAAAATAGTCAATGGCCACTAAGATGAAGCGGTGTCCATTGGAGGTTGTTGGCTTGATTTCTCCAATCATATCAATCCCCCACATAGAAAAGGGACAAGGAGCCGTCAAGACATTCAAAGGAACCGGAGGTACGTGCACCATGTCAGCATAAATCTGACACTTATGGCAGGTTCAAAAGTGTTGATAACAATCTGCTTCCATAGTAGACCAGTAATAGCCTGCCCGTAGGATTTTCTTTGCAATTGTATGTCCACTGGAATGGGTTCCAAAAGTGCCTTCATGTAATTCAGCCATGATCCTTTCAGCTTCAACCTTGTCTACGCACCGAAGTAACACTGAGTCATGGTTGCGTTTGTAAAGAATGCCATTACTAAGGAAGAATTTAGCAGAGAATCTCCTTAAGAACTTCTTATCATTAACTGAAGATCCTTCTGGATATTCTTGAGCCTCGAGATACCTCTTGACTTCGTGAAACCAAGGCTGGTCCACTACTTCTTCAGTATTAATCTTGTGACAGTGTGATGGTTCATCCATTCATTCAATGGTGATCTGGGGAGCCTCGTTATCCCATTTAAGTTTAAACATGGACGACATTGTGGATAGTGCGTATGCTAGCTGATTTTCTTCTCGCAAGAAATGCTCGAAGGTAATCTTCTCAAAATGTGGGAGCAATTTAAAAACATGTTCTTTGTAAGGGATAATGTTAGGGTGTTTGGTGTTCCATTCCCCTTCGATCTGGATAATGACCAAAGCTGAATCTCCAAATACATTCAAGGATTTGATCCCCAAGTCTATGGCAGCTTTGAGACAAAAAATGCACGCTTCGTATTCCGCCATGTTATTTGTACAATTGAAGCATAGTCTTGCAATAAAAGGAGTATGCCATCCTTCAGGAGATATGAGTACATCACTGATACCATTGCCGAGGGCGTTAGATGCCCCATCAAAAACCAGGGTCCATCAGGATCCTTGTTCAGGTCTATCATATGGCATGAATTCTTCACAGTTGTTTACCATCATGATGTCCTCATCTAGGAATTCGAACTTCATGGACTGGTAGTCTTCCACAGCTTGGTGAGCAAGGTGATCATCTAGTACACTGCCCTTTATTGCTCTCTGGGTAGTATACTGTATGTCATATTCTGTCAGGATCATCTGCCATCTCGCTATTCTCCCAGAGAGGGAAGGTTTCTCGAAGATGTATTTTATTGGATCCATTTTAGATATCAACAAGGTAGTATGGGTCAGCATATACTATCTTAGCCGGCGAGCAGCCCATGCCAGAGCGCAATAAGTTTTCTCGAGTAGTGAATATCTTGTTTCACAGTCGATAAACTTTTTTCTGAGGTAATAAATAGCGTGCTCTTTTCGGCCAGACTCGTCATGCTGCCCCAGTACACACCCCATTGAATTTTCTAAAACAGTCATATACATGATCAATGGCCTTCCTTCGACTGGTGGCATCAACACAGGAGGCTCTTGCAGATACTCTTTGATCTTGTCGAAAGCATCTTAGCACTCATCATTCCGTTTGACTACTTGATCTTTCTTCAGTAATTTGAAGATTGGTTCACAAGTAGTTGTTAGGTGAGAAATGAATCTGGCAATGTAGTTCAAACGTCCAAAGAATCCTCTGACTTCCTTCTCAGTACGAGGAGCAGGCATCTCTTGTATCGCTTTCACATTGGCAGGATCCACTTTAATACCTTTATTGCTGACAAAAAAGCCTATGAGTTTACCAGACTTCACTCCAAATGTGCATTTATTTGGGTTCAACCTCAACTTGTACTTCTTTAGCCTCTCAAACAGTTTCTGTAAATGATCAAGATTCTCTTCTTCTGTTTGAGATCTAGCTATCATTTCGTCCACATAGACCTCTATTTCGTGATGTATCATGTCGTGAAATAGAGCGACCATGGAACATTGATAGGTTGCCCCAACATTCTTCAGTCCGAATAGCATAACCTTGTAGCAGAATGTCCCCCATTGTGTGACAAAGGTTGTTTTCTCCATGTCCTCAGGCACCATTTTGATTTGGTTGTAACCTGAGAAACCTTCCATGAAGGAAAAAACTTTGTGTTGTGCCGTATTGTCAACTAGGATGTCAATGTGGGGAAGTGGAAAATCATCCTTAGGGTTTGCCCTATTCAAATCTCTGTAGTCCATGCACATTCGTACCTTTCCATCCTTTTTGGGAACGAGAACAACATTGGCAACCCATTGCAGATAAGAGGTGACGACTAAGAATCCAGCATTGAATTGTTTCATGACTTCTGCCTTAATCTACTCCGACATATCTGGTCGCATGCGAAGAACCTTTTGCTTTACTGGTGGGCAATCCTCTTTTGTAGGTAGACGATGTACCACAATATCTGCATCAAGTCCTGGCATGTCTTCATATGACCAGGCAAAGACCTTAACATATTCGTGTAGCAACTGAATCAGACGCTCTTTGACACTGGGTTCCAGATTGGCACCCACCTTGACTTCTCTTTTGTCTTCCTCGGTACCTAGGTTGATCGTATCCACGAGTTCCTCGTGGGGCTGAATGGTTCTCTCTTCTTGTTGTAATAATCTGGCAAATTCCCCTGGTACTTCACAATCTTCCTCACCTTTGTCTTCGGCTTGGTAGATTAGATTTTCAGAGTCACAAAAAGCCATAGCAGAATCGTTACCCATGGGATCCCGAATGGATGTAGACCTGCATTGTGTGTGTGAGTGTGTGTAAGAGTATAACTATCTTTGAAAGGAATGAAAATGTAAAAAAAGAAAAACAATGAGTAGAAAGTTTGTATGCAAAACGTCCATGATTGATTGATGTCATATGGAAATGGGATAATAACCCTTACAAATGGACCATTGTGCCTCGGGTAAGACACAAGGTTTTAAGAGTCTGAATTGTTTTAATATTACAAATCCAACAAAATGTAAAGACAAATTATTGTTGGATAAATGTGATTGAGACAAAATCTCTGGCTTCCCAGTTGCTGAGCCCTCCACTGACAGTTGGGAAGATCCAATCCTCCAGGTTGCAGCTATCTTCCTCATCCTCTACCGCGTTGACTTCGCGGTTGCTGATCTTTAAGGGTGGTCCTCCAGCACGAGCGCGACGTACAACCTTCTGGGCATCTGAAGTGAAACCCAGGACAAACTTGTCAAACTTGTATGGGATATCTGGGAGTTGTCCCCATATAGTGCACCCACCTTCTTCTATCACTGCCTTGGCATCCTTCAGAGATGACATCCTGAGTGGAGGCCTTGTGATCTTGGGAACTTGAGACACAGCCTTGGTCACTGCCACATCTTGCGGGACTTCTTCAAAGTACTGGAATGGAGTTTCAATAAATTCACCATTTAATTCCACATATCTGAAAGAATTGAGATGGTTGATCATATACTCTTATTTTCCATGAACGATGATAATCTTCCCATGAATTGGATACTTCAACATTTGGTGCGACCTAGAAGTAACAACGTCGACATTGTGAATCCATGGTCGGCCTACCAACCAGGAATATGAATGGCGAATATCCATTACATAATAAGTTGAATCAAAAGTTTGGGTTCCAACTTTTATGGGGATGTCCACTTCCCCATGCACCATCCTTTTTGAGCTGTCAAAGGCCCTCACTACTATGTTGCTTGGCTTCAATGTCAATCCCTCACAGTCAAGCCTATCAAGTGCTTTTTTAGGCAATACATTCAGAGACGAGCCAGTGTCCACCAAGACATGAGCCAGAGTTGTGCCCCTGCATTCCACTGAAACATGCAATGCCTCATTATGCTTCCTTCCTCTTGGCGTTAAATCAGCATCCGAAAAACCTAGACCATTATCTATAGTCAAGCTGGCTACGCATTCTTGGAACTGGTCGACAGATGTTTCTTGGGGTACATGAGCAGTTTTAAGGAATTTTACCAAGGCTTTTGCATGAGCCTCAGAATATAGTAATAAAGTCAGCATGGAAATTTTAGATGGAGTTTGCCCCAGTTGCTCAACTACATTGTAGTCGCTTATTTTTATGATCTTTAGAATTTCCTCCATCTCTTTCTGGGAGGTCTCAGGGATAGCCAATGATTGTGCCTTCGTCTGGACAGGCTCAACCAGAATACTTTTACCTCAAGTCTCAGTTGACTCGGCAACATGAATGTCAGTAGGAGTGATAACAAGGGTTGTATCAGCTTTGTTATGTTGGAGTATTAGTAGAGATTATTGTAGGACTGGGAATAACCTTTGGAGGAGCAACAACAACATAAATGATTTCGGGTCCAGAAACTGCTTTTGGGGGAGCAATTTCTGGAGAGAATATCCTTCCGCTTCGAGTAATCTTGCTAGTACCGACAATATTACTAATATTGGAGTCATCCTTCTCAGAACTTGAATCTTCAGTAGCTGGCCAATCTTGCTTGATACCGTGGTAGTAGACATCCCCTCCATAATTCCATGGTACGGTTTTGTCTGACGAATATGGGATCGGTCCAGACATTATAATTATCAAAGGTGTTACTTTTAGAACTGATGTAATTCTAACGGGTATTTTGGTGGAGACCCTGGAAGAATTGTCGGTAGTGGTTACGATTGAAACATCATTAAAAGAAACAGGTGGAACAGAAGTCTTCTCGAACAAAATTTCCTTGTTATCTATTAGGCACTGAACGCATGCTTTCAACAAAGGACAGCTGGTTGGTGGGGACAAACAGAAATGATAGTTTTCACCATAGCCAGGGAAAACATTGGCATTCAATAAGTTCTTTTTGATAATCAGGAGTGGGGTCATAAGTTCATCAACTGAAGTAATAAACATATCTTCTTCAATGGCGTTGATATTATGGTCGTGTTTAAGCATAGGGGAAAAATGACATTGGGCTTTTTTGGCGCATCAAATTCAATCTCTTTGGCTTCAAGGAGGTCCTGTACTTTGTTCTTTAGAGCCCAACCGTTATTAGTGTCATGCCTAGGACTCTCAGAGTGGTATGCGCAACGGGCATTAGGATGATAGTGAGGAGAGGTTGTGTTAAGGTTCTTTGGAGCTTCTTTCAAAGTCACTAGCTTGGATCTTAATAGATGTGGTAATACTTGAGATAGTGTCATGTTAATTCTGGTGAATTGTCTGATTGGTCTTTCCATTCTTGGTTGGTTGTTTCTTTGTTGATCAGGCACATGTTTAGGAATCATAACAGCCCCCACCATTGGACGGTGTTCGGCCCTATCTAGATTTCTCTGAGGATATACCGCAACCACTTCTTTCTTTCCGATAAATGGCTTCCGTACAGCAGCAGCGGATACATCTTTTTGAATCTTCCCGTTCTTTATCCTGGCCTCTACTCTCTCTCCGGTCAATATTAGTTCGGTAAAACCTACCGATGAGCTCTCAATTAAGTGATTGAAAAAGGGACCAGACAAGGTGCCCAAAAACATGTCTACCAACTCTCTTTTAGATAGAGGAGGTTGAACTCTTCTGGCTAAATCCCTCCACTTTTAGGCGTAGTCCTTGAAGCCTTCACTTGAAACCATGGCCATACTCTAGAGTTGAGTACGGGTAGGCGCAAGATCAACATTGTATTGGTATTGTTTGTAAAGGCCGTAACAAGATCTTCCCAGTTATGAACATTAGATTTTTCTAACTGATAAAACCAATCAAGTTGAGTTCCAGACAAATTGTCCTGGAAGAAGTGTACCATAAATCCTTATCAGCGGTATGAGGCTGGATCTTTCTCACATAGGACCGGAGATGCATTTTGGGGCATGAGACTCCGTCATATTTGGCGAACATAGGTGTTTTGAATTTTGGAGGAATGAAAATTCCTGACACTAATCCCATTTCCTCAAAGTCCAACTTAGGTACTTTTTGGATTTCCATTGCGCTCAACCGTTCCTCTAGATGCTTATACTTGTCGTCGGCTTGAGGGTATTGTTCTTCTGAATAGTCTTATTCTTCCTCTTCCTCTTCTAACTCTAATTGGACAACTGTTTCTTTGCCATTCCCATCTTGATTGTCTTTCTCACCAGATGTCGTTGCAAAGTCTAAGGCCCTTCTCGTCTGCCCTTGGAATCTTCTTCCCATGTTTAGAACTCTGGTTATTTTCTTCGTCTTCTTTTTCTTCTCCTCAGTCAGCAAGGTCTTCAACTCTTCTTATCCTTTGGCTAGAGTTAAGAACAACTGTTGAAACTGTGCATTCTGAGCTTGGAGGTCCTTCATTGTTTGCTCGAGATCCATCTTACTGAAATAAACAGTAGAGAGAGATGAGGAGACTTGTTACAAGAAACCTGCTTATGTTATGATGAATGGTAAATGCATATGCAATGATTTCAAGGATTTTAATATTCAAATTTGTTTTAGACAAAAAGGAAACACATGTTATATTAATAAATTAAAGCTTGAGTACATCAGTGCCTCCTTGGGCAAAGTAAATACAAGAAACTCTAAGATAGAAAGGTAGTGCACATCCTCTTTGGTGCAATGTAGGCATTCAGAGTCTTCTCCTCATGAAGTAGTCTAGTGAGTTCCAAAACCTTCTTCTCGCTTGCGTAGAATTGGTCTTCGAAAGTATCTCGCACCCCCTTGATTTGTATCCAATCCCTTTGTAGTTCTTCAAGAGAGGTGGGCATGTAAGGATGTAAGATAGTATATAGAACATCTCATTCCATGACAGGCTCAATGATTACTGGGAGAATGGAGGGGTAAGGCATCATAAGACTCTGAGCACGAGTTCGTACCCATTTGAGGAAAGGCTCAAGAGGGATGGAATTCTTGTGCCCCAAAGTATTTCTATCTACCTTGTTCAACATCCTCCAAGCTCGGATAAATCTCTGGCGATGACCTTGATCGTTGTTGTCATAGTCAAATACCAAACCTTGAATCAGCATCTCATGCGGGCCATCCCTTCGGGCGTAACCAAACTGTCTTAAGGCTAAACAGGGGTTGTAGGTGATACCTCCCCTAATTCCAAGTAAGGGGACATTAGGGAATTCTCCATAATGGTCGACAATAGTAACATTCTCTATTGATCGGGAGCACCAATGAATGTCTGAATGTTTGAGCGTCATCAACCTTTGTGACCACCTTGAACCTCGCTCATTCTTTAATACAGATTAGGGAAGATGCGAAATAATCCATCTTGCCAAGAGGGGAGTGCAACACATAAGGACACATCTTTTCCTCATTGTGCGAGTGTGAAAAGAGTGTAGGATGTCTCCTAGAAATGTAGGCACCGGGTTGCGCGATATGAAGATTTTGACGGCGTTCACATCTATGAGTTGATTAGGATTTGGGAACAAAACCATCCCATATATGAGGAGAGCTACAATTTCCTCAAAGGCTTGCAAATCCAAAGAGTTCCAACAGTTTCGGCCTTCTCAAATAAGAACTTTGCTAGGAAACCCTTGACACCACTCCTTGTTTCCCAATGAGTTGTGACATCAGATGAGTGCAAGTGTAGAGCTTGAGCAATCTCTTCTGGCTTTGGGTCTCTTTCCGTACCGTTGAAAGGTAGTTGATTGAGGATGGGAATCCACAAGAGTCAGGAGAATTCTTCCAAAGTAGGCACAAGTTGATAGTCAGGAAATGTGAAGCAATGGTGTAAGGGATCAAAGAACTGAAAGAGCACCTTCATCATGTCCTCATCTGTGTTGGAGGTGATCAAGTTGAGTAGGCGACCATGTCTCTCGGTGAATGGAGAGTTTTATGGAATCCTTGAAGCTAGTTCCTTAAGTTGTGGAGGGATCCTTACAAGATTGACTTGAATAGTTTTCCTGCGAATAAAATCCATGTCCTACAAAACAAGAACAAAGATGAATCCCAAAATCCTTGAAATGGTTAGTGAATATGCATGATGTTATGATGTTCATGATGTTATGTACAATTATGTATATACAAACAAAGAAAACAAATCCTTAGGTTAGGCTTGCATTTAGTTTTATAGGTAAGTACCCTCTTGAAGTTTAGGTTGCTCAAACCTGTCCTAGTAATAGTAATCGGGTTCTAAGGAGCTCAATATCACTGGTTTGTTTCCTTGGTTATTGTTTTAGCACAAGCCTCTTTAATAGAGACCGAAATATCCCAAGAAACCAAACCTCAATGAGTGTAGTATCGAGTATCTACCAACTTCAGACTGCACCAAATCCGGTCATCTCACAACATCCTAAAGGCCAAGTTGGTAATGTAAAGATTCTAGAAGTTCATTAATGCTTCATGACATCACTCAGCGGCCCCGCATTCTCTTTGATTAACTCAAAGGATACCGGTACCCACAAATATGTCACACTAACATAGCTATTGCTTAGACCATGTCGGTATACCCCACACAACTCCATAAGGTATTGCTACTTACCTATAAGGTGTCCCAAATCCGGGTAGAGGATTCAAACCCAAACAAAGAACCATAATGTAAAGCAAACAAGTCAAACAATGAAAGCAAGTAAATGTGATCTAACCCTAAGGTAATCCCACTTTTAGAATTTTCCCCAGCAGAGTCGCCAGTTCTATGATACGGTGGGAGAACTGACTTGAAGGTTTTGCGTTTTATCGCAAATGTTACGGTTATCAAGAGTCGCCACCGACTATTCTTTTATCAAAAAGGAAAGGTGAAAAAGCACAGGAAAGACCTTTGAGATTGTTTCTTGAGTTCGGGGGGTAGATCATGAAAAGGGAAGGTATTAGCACCCTTTTCATCCATGGTTTTCCATGGGCTCTTAGTTACTTGCTACATCACTTGCTTTTGTTTGAAATTGTGCTTTGTGTGGTTTTTGAAAGTATTTTGTAAAGAGGCCATTTTTAGGCAATCTTTGTAATGACTCTTGTTTGTAAGAATGTATACAAAGATGTTTGATCTTTTGAAATTTTTTTCAAGTTTGTAAGATGTTTGAAAGTGTAGGTGATTATTTTTGAAAATATCAAGGATGTTTGTTTTGAAATTGAGCAAGTAATTAGGAGCATTCTACCTACTCAAAAGTATTTCTTGTTCATTTTCTTTTCATTTGACATTGTTATCTTACCATTGATTTGGTAAGTAACCCTATCTTTGGATGTAAACGGGACAGGCGTGGGTCATCATATAACCATGATTAGCAATGTTGCAAGGAATCTTAGCATTATTTTTTAGGGACTAAGATCATTTGAAAGGCAACTTAGATAGCGCCATCGAGGGACTATGATCTTGTATTTGCTAAGATACTTCACACGCGTAATATGACCATTTTGTATAAGGCAACCAAGTGGAATAACCCTAGGGTGCTTGTGTGAAAATGTATTGTTTTCATACTTGTTTTTGTCTAGAATTAGGTTTTTCTAAGTATTGGTTTTAGTCTTTCCATGCAAACCCTAATTACTAGCATGTTATATATAAAAGCGATAAATTGCGGAATTTAAAGTTACTACGCTATTACAATATTTATGGGGGTTGTAAGAATGTAAACCTAGTTAGTCTATTACAACCATATTGAATGGGTATCAATGTAGAAGGAATTTAAATGGATACAATGTACAAAATGAATAAATGTACAAAAATGCAAAATGTAAAGAAAATGGATCTTTGTTTGGTTTTCATGAGAAAAAGGGAAATTGTCTTAACCTAATTAATTAGAGAAAATAATTAATTAAACTCAAATTTATTAAAAAAAAGATTTTAAATAAAACCCTAGTTCTATTAATTGATTAAAAGAAAATAAGTTTAAGAAAAATATTTTTTTGGTATTTTTGTCTTGAAAGTACTTATAGCATTATAAAATATTTTTGGCCCTTTTTTATATATAAAGAAATATATTTTTATAGGTGTAAAAGAAAAATAAATATTAAGCTAATTTTAATTATTAAATTTACAACATAGTTTGTAAAAAAAAATAAAGTATAGTTAAATAAAAATATTTTTTATGAGGAAAAAATAAAATAAATTAAGTCAAAATATAAATCTATCATTTTTGTATTTTTTATAATTTTTTTAATATTTAGAAAATATATTAAGAAAATAAAAATAAAGTAAAAATAAAATAAAAAATAAAATAAAAAAACTTTGGCCAGGGTGCAAATAGCCTGCAGGGGGTTAGCTAGCAAAAAAAACTAAAATAAAGTCAGGCCCAAAGAGGCCCAACGCCTGCCAAAAAGCCAAAAATCAGAAAGAAAAATAAGAAAAAAAATGAAAAGGGTACCATTAATGCTCGAACCCAGGTCCCAAAGGTTACAGGCGCGTGCTTCTACCACTGGGATGGCTATACATCCATTAACATAAGCAAAATAATAAACATACAAAGCAAAACGCGCCCCGAAGACTTCATCTTCAACCTCCAGCCAGAACAACTGTAACTTGCTCATTTCTCATCAAAAATGAAAACTGTAAACATGAAACTTGTAGCAAATTTTCTCACGGTTTCAGAAATGTAAAGCATTAAAAGTATAGATCAAAGATAAGCATGACTTTTAATAGCCCTAATCTGAACCCTAAAAATCTCAGAAATTCCAGTTTCAAAATTCTCTAAGCTCAAGCAAAATTAATGGAAACTATGGACATGGTTAGCTTTAGGGAAATGATATCTACATGTTTTGTTCACAAATAAACTATTGATGATGTCTGTATGAAGAGTTCAAAGTTTAGAAAACTTACCTAAAAACTGGAAATCGAGTTTTGAGTTTGAGCTTGTTTCAAGTGATGGTGATGATCAAGTTAGCTTCCTTGAGGTCCCAGGAAGCTAATGCAATGAGTAGCTTGAACAATGGATGGTTGAAATGGTCTGGAGAAGTTAATGTGCAGAGCTCTGTTTTTGGAAATGGAGGATGGTGTTAATGGTGTTACAGTTCTACAACAGGGTATGGGATTGATTCTATGTGATGTTTAGAAGCTTTAGAAACCAAAAGGCCAAGAAACGCACGAGTAAATTATGAGTTTCAAGTTTTTGGTCAGTTTGTGTGAAAATGGAAGTGTGAAGTGTGATTCTGAGTTCTAGGTTCTTTCAAGGCTTGAGCATTCGTGTATTCGTGTCAAATTGTTTGTGTATGTATAAACAAAAGTGTTTGAGTGCATTGGCAAGTCGGAAATACAAGTTCTTAGCTTTTGGCTAGGTTACTTGATTTTGAAGAAAAGAGGGAAACAAGTTTCAAGAAGAGGTACAATCATGGGATGGGTGATTGTAAGTGTTTAAAACATTTATCATGAGTTATAGGACCTATTTGATCAGAATAGAACAAGTGCGAGGCTCAAGAACAAGTTTTGTATAAAAAGTTGCTTTATCAAAATGGCAATGTGACCTTTCTTCCAAAAATGGATAAAAAGCATGTTCATGCATTGAATGCTTGAAGTGAGGCCTCTAAAAGCTGTGTAAACCATTAATTATGGAGTTCCTAACAAGTTTGAGGCCTTCAAAGTAGTGTTTATGGAGCATGGTTTTAGTTTGAATTTTGTTCATCACTAAAATGACTTGTAATTAAAGTGATAAAACCCTAACTTCATCTCTTCGATTCTCCCTACTCAAGAATGATCTCAAGGAGTTCTTGGACATTTTGCAAATCCTGTAATGTGCTCTACAACCCATCTTTGAATTTATTTTTAAGATTCCCCTTGGAACTATGTGAAAAATTGTCATGAAGTTGAGTCAAAATCCTGACCAAATTAGGGCAAAATTTCACTAAGTGTTTAGTTTCATGACCACATGTTTACAAAATTATAACTTGAGATCCAAGAACTTTCGGAAGAATTTGTGTGAAGAAAAGTTGTAGATTTCATGGATATCTATAAATTTCATGTTGGAAGTTTCTCTTGAATCATCTTGTATCATTGTGAAAAAGTTGTTCAAAGTTGTGAAAAAATATGAAATTTCCAACACTTAGAAAAATTTCCAACACATAGAAAAATTTCTAAGTTTAGAAATTTTGAATTTTCAAAATGAAATCTTGACTTTTTGATTTCTTGATGAATAAGTTTCATATTTTGACATGTTTTGATGAATAATGATCTTTGGCACTTGAATTTGACCAAAAAGTCAAAGTTTGACTTTTTAGTATACAGTTGACTTTTGATCAGTTGACTGTAAAATTCATCTGTCAATCCAATGGACTTGCAATGTTTTGAACCATGTAATTAGGTAAAAATTATGAAATTGGGCTCTTGAGATCATGCCTTAAACCAATTGACCATTTTCTAGGTCAAAAATCAGAAATTGCCCTTTCCCAGTCAAAACCCTAATTTTGACCATTTTGCCGTTTTGGAGATTTGATCAAATTTCTTGAGGAGTTGTGATCCAAACTTGATCAAATGATACATATGAGTTTAAAATGTTGATGTGGATACAAAATTATGAGGTTTGACTGTAAATTGGCCACAATTGACTTTTCCCCCAATATAGTTGATTTTTAGGTCAACTGCTCAATTGACTGAGCAAAAGTGTGATTCAAGGCTTGAAACTTGTCATGAGTAATCTTTGGGGACAATAATGATCTATGAAAGTCATATGGGGCATTAGAAGTTCAAAAATACTTGTGGAATCTACAACCCTAATTTTGGTCATCAGTGCTTAAGAAGGTGTCTTGAGCTGATCAAACCCTAATGTAGTCTTGAGTCAAGGGAGATCTTGTGAGCAAATTCTTGATATGTAAGAGGAAAAATTTTGGGGTACAACACCTTAGTATGGATAACTTTGTAATATTTATCAGGATAGTTGGGAAAGTATACAAAGTGTTTTGAAAAATGTTTTTAAGAAGTAGTATTTGTGTAAGTGCAAAATGTTTTGAGCAAACTTCTAACAGCTATCTACTTTGTACTGGAAAGAGGTTATTCTTTTCCTCATATCCTTTAGACATCGATATCCTACTATTAATGAGTAGGCAGCCCTAATCGTTGGATGTATAAGGGACATTCAAAGGGATGTTACGGTCACGAAGGCAACTTTGCAAGCAATTTTAGTAACTGTCCTAAAGTTCTAAGATCACTTTTAACCGAGGCAACGTTGAGAGGGTCATCAAGGGACTTATGATCTTTCAAACTAGAGGACAACCACTAAAACTTCTCACGTTTCGAGAATTGTGACCGTTTTCCGAAGGCAACCGATGTGGGGTACCCTAGAGGTGCGTATGTGCAATTGTGTTCAATTCAATTATTTATCTTGCGCATTTAGGGTTTTCTAGCGTTTATTTTTAGTCTTTCCATGCAATCCTAATCACTAGCAGTTTATATGTACAGAGAAATGTAAAGTGCGAAAATAAACCGTACGCTATTACATGGCTTCGGGGAGGGGGACATTTACAATGTACAAAAATTTGGGGGAAGAAAAATAAAGAAAGCGGTAAAAAGTCCTATTAACTATTACATACCAATATACAGTTACAATAATGTAAAAGATGCGGAAAATAAATAACGCGCGAAAATTGAAAGTGCGTCTAAAAACTCTAAAAGAAAATCTTTTTGCTTATTTTTTATTTAAGAAAAATATTCAATTATCCTAAAGTCTATATGTTGTACCCCAAAATTTTCCCTCTCATTTATCAAATATTTTTCTCACAAGATCTCCTTTGGTTCAAGATTGCACTAGGGTTGATCAGCTCAAGACACCTCCTCAAGCAATGATGACTAGATATTAGAGTTTGAGATTGCACAAGGATAATTGAAATTTAAATGCCTCATATGAATTTAATGGATCATTATGGACCCCCAAGATTGATCATGTCAGGTTTCAAGCCTTGGATCACATTTTTGCTCAGTCAATTGAGTAGTTGACCTAAAAATCAGCTGTATTGGGCAAAAAGTCAACTGTGGCCAATTTACAGTCAAACTTCATAATTTTTTATCCATATCAACATTATAAACTCATATGTATCATTTGATCAAGTTTGGACCACAATTCCTCAATAAATTTGATCAAATCATCAAAAGGGCAAGATGGTTAAAATTAGGGTTTTGACTGGGAAAGGGGAATTTCTGATTTTTGGCCTAGCAAATGGTTATTTGGTTTGTGGCATGATATCAAGAGTTAAATTGCATAATTTTGACCTAATGGCATGACTCAAAACATTGCTCAAGATCAATTTGATTGATATTTGATTTTCAGTCAACTGATCAAAAGTTAATTGTACACTGAAAAGTCAAACTTTGACTTTTTGGTAAAAATCAAGTGTTAAAGATCACAATTAATCAAAATATGTCAAAATATGAAAAATTTTCATCAAGAAAAAAAAATCAAGATTTCATTTTGAAAAGTCAAAATTTTCAAACTTAGAAATTTTTCTGTGTTGAAAACTTCATGTTTTTTCACAACTTTGAGCTAATTTTTCACCATGATGCAAGATGATTCAAAAGAAACTTTCAACATTAAAGTTGTATATCTCCATGAAATATACAACATTTCTTTATACAAATTCTCATATAAATCCTTGGATCTCAATTTATTAATCCATGAAGTCATGGTCTTGAAACTAAACACTTAGTGAAATTTTGAGCATTTTAGGTTAGGATTTTGACCTAACTTCTGACCCAAGTTTCACATAGTTCCATTTGGATTTTGCAAAAGTGATTCAAAGAGCGGCTGTGGAGAACATTACAAGATTTCCAAAATTTCCAAGAACTCCTTGAGATCATTTATGAGCAAGGAGAATCGAAGGTCGGAAGTTGGGATTTCAAGTTGTTTTACAAGGCAAATTTTGTGATGAACAAAATTCAAATCTCAAACCTATGCTGCATAATCTTCGCTTTGCAGGCCTCAAACTTGTTAGGTAATCCATAATTAAATACTTGAACAACGGTTAGAGGCTTCAACTCAAGCATTCAATGCATTGCCCATGCTTTATGTCCATTTTAGGAAGAAAGTGCACAATGCCATTTTGAAAAAGTAGCTTTTTACACAAAACATGTTCTTGAGCCTTACAATTGTTTTCTTCTGATCATAAACGACATTTAACTCAAAATAAGTTTTTCTCAAGCCTCACAATCATTCAGCCCATACTTGTACTTCATCTTGGAACTATACTTTCACTTTTCTTCAAATCAAGTAACATAGCAATCAGTCTATAGCTTGTACTTATGACCCTCTCAAGCACTCAAACCTTCTCATTACTTATGTACAAGTCCTTGGCATCAAAAGACACGCATTCTTAAGCCCTAAAAGAGAGAAAAAACTCAGAACTGTATCACATACTTCCATTCTTGCATAACCTGACCAAAAGTTTGAAACTCACATCTCCCTCGTGCGTTTTCAAGCCTTTTGGTTCCTAAAGCTTCTAAACATCATTTAGAACTCATTCCACACCCTGTTACAAGACTGTAACACCATTAACACCATCCTCCATTTAAAAAAACAGAGCTTTTCACTTGGACTTCTCCAGCACGATTCAGCCATCTCCAGTACAAACTAAACATTGCATTAGCTTCCTGGGACCTCAGTGGAGCTATTCTGATCATCACAACACCTTGAGGAGTGCTCAAACTCAGAATATGATTTCTAGTTTTGAGGTAAGTTTTCTTAACTTGGAACTCTTCATACAAGCATCATTAATGTTTGGTTTGTTAATGAAAAAGGTAGATATCATTGTCCTGAAGCTATCCATGTCCATAGTTTTCATTTATGTTGCTTGAGCTTAGAGAATTTTAAGATTGAAATTTCTGGAAAAGTTAGGGTTTAGATTAGGGTAAATCCACTTGGTTGCCTTACAAAAATGGCCACGTTGTGCATGTGAGGTATCTTAGCAAAAACAAGCAAAATACAAGATCATAGTCCCTCGATGACGCTATCTATGTTGCCTTTCAAAATGATCTTAGTCCCTAAAGAAAATGCTAAGATATCTTACAACATTGCTAATCATGGTTATATGATGACCCACGCCTGCCCCTTTTACATCCAAAGATAGGGTTACTTACCAAATCAATGGTAAGATAACAATGTCAAAGGAAAAAGGAAATGAACATGAAAGACTTTTTAGTAGGTAGAATATTCTTAGTTACTTGCTCCATTTCAAAACAAGAACATCCTTGCTATTTTCAAAACACCAACACTTTTAAAACATCTTTCAAACTTGAAAACATTTTCAAAAGATCAAACACTTTGTATACATTCTTATGAACGAGAATCATTACAAAGTTTGTCCAAATGATGGCACCTTTTCAAAATACTTTCAAAAATCACACAAAGCATATTTTCAAACAAAAGCAAGTGATGTAGCAAGTAACTAAGATCCCATGGAAAACCATGGATAAAAAGGGTGATAATACCCTCCCTTTTTATAATCCACCCCCCGAACTCAAGAAAACAGTCTCAAAGGTCTTTCCTGTGCTTTTTCACCTTTCCTTTTGGATAAAAGAAAAGTCGGTGGCGACTCTTGCTAACCGCAACATTTGCGATCAAACGAAAAACAACCAAGTCAGTTCTCCCACCGTATCACACTATATAATAAAATTAAATTAAGAAAAATAATCTAATTTCTTTTTAGTTTTTTATTGTGACGAATAAAATAATTAAACCTAGATTAAATCCTAAATTCTAATTTATTTTACATTATGAAAGGGTTAAGGTTTAATTAATTAATTAATTAAAGAGATTAATTATTTAATTAAGAAATCTAAACCTAATTTTTTAGTGAGCTTTTTTATTTATTTATATTTTAGTTAATTAAACAAAAGAAAACAATAATAAAAATAAATATAAGAAATAATACAAAAAGAGAAATGCCAAATGGGATTGATGCTGAAAAGAAAGGGGGGGTGCTGCTTAGAAATTTCGCTGGGCCTAGATGAGGAACACCAGACTTGATTTTGGATTCAGCAAGGATTGGTCTTGAGGGTGCATGGTGCTCTGCGTATTGCAACCCTTTGATCTAGATTAATGATGACCTGATGGCTAAATATGATGGTGTTTGGTACACCTTTGGCCAAGTAACGCATGTGATATGCAGAAAAAAAATTAGAAAAAGTAAAACTGCTAGACTTGGGACTTGAACCTAGGTCCTCTCCCTCACATACACGCTTCCCTTCCAACTGAGCTATCCATTCATTTATTATACAAAATAAAACAAGAATAATATAATGCAAAAATTCAGGTAATTATTTAAAATAAAATAAAAACGCGCGCATATTTGAATTGCCCAGTGGGGCCTGCCACGCATCATCTTCTTCCCCCCTTTGTCGTCTTAGACACTGAGACCTATAGTGATAGTTTTTGCTTGTCACTATAGAACATGCATCTTATAAAATTCACAATATGCAACATAAATTAAATGCGAGGCCATGGATCAACTAGCCTCGATCTCCTGAGCATGATGGCATACTTAGTTTGGGCTAATTTTGGCCATTGCAAAAAACCCCAATTTAGAGGTTTGAACCCTAACAATGGAAAAATGCGATTCCTGCACCAAAACTTCAATCCGACTATACAGAAAGCTTGCAAATACTCAAATGATCAATAATGCATGGTCAAAACGTATTTATATTACATGAATCAAGCAAAATATAATTGAAAAGAAGTGTAAACTGTGCGAGCTTACTGACGCGTTTTATGATGTTTTAGGACTTGGTAATGATCGCAAATGCTTCAGGGAACCTCCAGGAATGTGTTTGGATCCTTGGTTTAGATTGAGGAAGGCTGGAACTGTGTTTTTTAATTTTGACAACCTTGCTTTTTTGTAAGTTTCGTATGACTCTTTGGGGCTCTGTATCTGTGGCTAATGCTTGCTAATGTGTTCTTTATATAGAGAGGAGGGAGGAGACAAGAGAACAAAGGTTTAAACAACCATAAACAAGTGTTTGCAAAGCCATGAATTATGTTTTGTAACTTTGCCAAAGTCATGGAAACTTGTCTCTTTTTTTTTAAATTTGAATGAATTTGGACATGTTGGCCTTGTTTTACATGAAATATAGGGCCCCTCCATTCATCAAACCAAGTCCAATCAATAATGGCCCATATAATTTGTATTAATTTTGATTTATTTGATTTTTAATTAAATAAAATTAATATAAAATGCAAATAAGATCAAGACTATGCAAAAATGGTTTTAGGGGCCCTTAGACATGTCATGAACATGTTTAGGCCCTAAAAATTAGGCTCATTAGATTGAAAAATGATTTTGGCCAAAGTTGACTCCATGCATTTTCTTGAAAATTACCCAATTCGTGAAGGCCGTAACTTGCTCAATTTTTATCTCATGATGATGATCTTGGACTATTTGGAAATCCCAAGATGTCTACTTGAAACCCTTATGATCAATTTTGCATTTGAATATTTTATCTTGATGTAAAAGGTCTTGACAAAAAGTGCCTTTTGTTGACTTTCTAAAAATAACCTATAATGCCTGAGCTTGTATCTTTCAAATGGTGCATTTATTGGACTTGATGGTTAAAGAGAAGTTGTAGGTAATGAGATTCTCTTCAATATGAGCTTTGGTTGGGGAAAAATGGATGAAGTATGTGAAAGTTATGCCTATTCAAAGTTTAGTTGACTTTTCCTATAGAAACCCTAATTTAATAATTCTTGACCTTTGATGAATTAGGGACATTTCTTGAGGAATCATGATCAACCCTTGATCAAATGATGGATATCACTTCAAAATGTTGACGTTGACCAAAAATCATGAAGTTTGACTGTATTTGGACCACATTTGACTTTTGACCTAATACATTTGATTTCCAAGCATTTGAGCAATTAACTGAGCAAACTTGTAGTGCAAGGCATGAAACTTGTCATGGACAATCTTGAAGGCATATTAGGACAATGTAAAACATTTAATACATTTGGAGCTCACACATATTGATGAGAAGTAAAACCCTAGCTAGAGATTCATTGCTTAGGAGGAGAATTTATCTGGTCGATTCTTGGTCAACCTTGAGCAATTGAGAATTTCTGGGAGCATTTTTTGAGTAAAAATGGGAGGGAAAATTTTAGGGTACAACAGCTGCCCCTGTTCAATCTTCTTAAACCTGAGGATTTAGATTGGCTTGTCCGCCTTTCGTGATCTAAAGGTGGAAGATGATTTAACACTAGAGTGTCCAAAAATTTGCACTTGCCTGAAGGTGGAAGATGGTTGATGATGTCAAGAATGGGCTTAGAGATGCTATTTGGAAAAGATGACTGAGAGTCATCGGAGATGGGCTTAAAGATGCCATCCAAAGAAGGTGATAGAGATCCATTGGAGATGGGCTTAAAGATGCCATCCGAAGTAGATGTTGACTTCATAAGAGGTCTCTTTGTGGGGATTCCTGTTCCTGCTTTGTGAGGAGGAGTCCTCTAGGGAATATGGTTTTCTGTTGTTCTCTTTCCTGGGGAAAACTCTGAGGAATAGAGTTTAGGAACTTCAGTTGTCCAAGGCTCTGCTGAAGAGTTATCTTTGTACTGGAGATATGAGAGTTTGTTGTTTTCTAGTTGAAGTTCAGTTTTCACAGTAACTTGCTGGGGATAATGGAATTAACCGTAATCTGGAAATGTATTAGAAAGAGCTTGTGTAGGGCTGCTTTAAAATGAGCCCGTGTTAGTCTGCATCTGGAGATATATAAGAAGGAGCCCGTGTGGGGCTGCTTCAGGATGAGTCCGTGTTAGACTGCATCTAGAAATCATGAGAAGAAACCCGTGTACGATTGCTTTGTCTGGTCATGTAAATAGCTTTCCTGTCTGGTTTCAGGTGTTAATCTACAATCAGCTTATTTACAGATAGTTGTCCTGTCGCAAGGCATAACTAAACTATCGCAAGGCTAAGCAAGGGTCGTAAGTGATACCTCCCCTAATTCCAAGAAAAGGGACATTAGGGAAATCTCCACAATGGTCGATGATAGTAATGTTCTCTAAGGATCGAGAACACCAGTGAATATCCGTATGTCTGAGTGACATCAATCTATGGGACCACCTCAAACCTTGCTTGTTCTTCAACACAGACTAGGGAAGATGCAAAACAAACCATCTGGCCAATAGAGGAGTGCAGCAGATGAGGGTCCCTCTCTCCCTCATAGTGCGAGAGTGGAGAGAATGTAGGATATCTCCCATCAAAAGAGGCCCAGGAACGTATGGTTTAAACAAAAAAAGATGAAAAAATGTTAGAAAATATGCAAAATAGCAGCGTTGTGGCTTGAACCCATGCCCTTGACCATAAACGCACGCTGTCTTACCACTTGGGTGGCTATACATCCGTTAACTTAAACAAAACCATAAATATATATTACAAATCCATTTCTAGAAATGAACTTCATCTTCAACCCTGAGCCAGGGTCCCTGTATCTCATTCATTTATCATCTATTCTCAAAACTTCCAACATCAAACTTGTTAGAAATTTTACCAGGATTTCAGAAATGTAAACAATTTGGACTAACAATAAAAAATGAGCATGTATATATAAAAGTACCAAATCCTAACCTAACTTTTTTCAGAGATTCAAACTTAAAATTCTCTAAGCTCAAGCAATATAAATGAAAACTATGGGTATGTACAACTTCAGTGTGATAATATCTACATTTTGTCTTTGAAAATGAAAGCCTAACAATGCCTAAATGAAGAGATGAAAGTTCAAAAAAATACCTCAAAAACTGGAAATCGTGAAATGAGTTTGAGCTGCTTTCCAAGAGTTGTGATGATCAGGTTATCTTCCTTGGACCTCTAGGAAGCTAATGCAATGCTTAGCTTAAGCTATGGATGGCTAGAATGGTCTGGAGAAGTCAAGTTGTAGGCCTCTGTTTTTGGTTATGGAGGATGGTGATAGAGATGTTACAGTTCTAAAACAAGAACAAGGATGGACTATATTTGAGGTATGGAAGCTTTGGAAATGATTTTGAGGGAAAACACACGAGGGAAATGAAAGATAAAAGTTCAAGGGCAGGACTCTGTATCAGTGGTGTTTTTTGAGAAATTTCTGGTTTGTGAGTGTTTGAGGGAGTTTCAGGGCCTTAGCATTCATGTCCTAACTCATAAATAATGCCTCTATTTATAAGAAAAAGGTTTGGAGTGGTCTAGTTGATCAAAATTCAAATTTACATGTTTAAACTCAACATGTGATTTTTTGACAAAACAAGTTTCCATGCCTTGTACTTGGTTCATAGAGATGTTTACCACTTTAAACACAATACCTCTGACTTTGTGGATGGAGCGTAATCAAAGAAAACAAGTTAGGAGCTCAAGAAGCTGACTTTGTGCATAAAGCTTGCTTTACAAGAATGGATATGTTACTTTCTCCCCAAAATGGCAAATTGATATGGATAATGATTGAATCAATTGGATAATGGTTCAATCAATTGTGTAAACCATTAATTATGGAGTGAAACACAATTCTAAATCCTTCAAAGCAAATATTATGCATCATGGGCTTGAGATTTGAATTCTTGCATATCACAAAATGACCTATAGTTCAAGAATGAAACCCTAACTTCATATCTTCGATTGTCCTTGCTCAAGAATGATCTCAATGAGTTCTTGGACATTTTGGAAAGCTTGTAACATCCTCTACAACCTTTGTGTTTGACATTTTTGAAGAATAAACTTGGAACCATGTGAAAAGTTACTATGAAGTTAGTACCAAAAATCTGTCTAACTATGGCAAAATTTCACTAAGTCTTTTAGTTTCATGAACATGTCTTCATAAATTCATAACTTGAAATCCAAGAATTTCTAGAAATAGTTCTGCCCTACAATGTTTTATATCTCATTGATATCTGCAACTTTCATGTTGGAAGTTTTCCTTGAATCATCTTGCATCATGGTGGAAATTTGGCACAAAGTTATGAAAAAATGTTAACTTTCTAACACTTAGAAAAATTTCTAAGTCCTAGAATTTTGACTTTTCGAAGATAATTTTGACTTTTTAATTTCTTGATGAACAAATTTCATATTTTTACATGTGTTGATGAAATATGATTTTTGAAACTTGATTTTGATAAAAAAAGTCAAAGTTTGACTTTTCAGTATACATTTGACTTTTCATCAATTGACTGAAATTCATCTGTCAATCCAATGATCTTGAGAGGTGATTTGAACTATGCAATTAGGTTAAGATGGTGAATTTGAATCCTAAAAATCATGTCTTAAACCAACAAGTCATTTTCTTGGTCAAAAGTCAAGAACTGAACCTTCTCAATCAAAACCCTAATTTTGACCATTTTGCCCTTTTGGTGTTCTGATCAAATTTCTTTGAGGAATTGTGATCATAAATTGATCAATTGACATATATGAGCTCATAATGTTGATATGGATACAAAATTACGAAGTTTGACTGCAAATTGACCACAATTGACTTTTCCCTAATATAGTTGATTTTAGATCAACTGCTCAACTGATTGAGCAAAAATGTGATCTAAAGCTTGAAACTTGACACGAGAAATCTTGGGGATCCAAAATGGTCCATGAAAGTCATATAAGGCATTAGAAGTTCAATTATCTTTGTACAAACTCAAACCCTAATTTTGAGTTGTCAGTGTTTAAGGAGGTGTCTTGAGCTGATCAAACCTTGTGTAGTCTTGAATAAATGGAGATCTTATGAGAGATTTCTTGAGAAATGAGAGCGTAAATTTTGGGGTACAACAACTTCCCATTTTCAATCTTATTAAACCTAAAGATTTAGATTGGCGGATCCGCCATTCGCGACTTGAAGGTGAAAGATGATTGAACACTAAAGTGCCCAGAAATTCGCACTTGAAGATGTATTGGGAATGGGCTTATAGATACCATTTGGAGGAATGATGGTAAATACTGGAAGAAGTATCAACAAAAATCTTTGGTCAATTTATACTAAAACTTGATGTTTTTCCTGTGGGAAAAAGGGTTAGTTAAATGAAGATTTATGCATGGCATTCTTAAGATGAATGAGATTATGCTAAATGCGTTTCATATGCATATGCTATGATGTATGAATGTGGGATTTTATTTATATGCATATTTGTCTGAGAAAATAAATCCCTGACTACTACTGAGGAGTTCTGTGAAGCTGAATCCTGGATTGCTGTTGGGGATGAAGAATATACATATCTTCAAATTTTCTTAAATGAATTCTTTCGCCGGGGATTATCTCTTGAATGTTATCTGTTATCTGGTCGGACTCCAAGTTTCACACCAACTTGTTGAGGATGAGGAAGTCAACTTCTATCTGGTCAGATTCCAATTTTTATAGTAACTTACTAGGGAAGAATAAATTAACTGTTATCTGATCAGATTCCAGGCTTTGCAAAAAATTTCTTGAAGTTGAACTGTTATCTGGTAGGATTTAGGCTTCACAGTAACTTGCTTGAAACTAGTTGCTATCTGGTCGAATTCCAGGCTTCACAATGAATTTCTGAGGGAATAAAGTTAATTGATATCTGGTCGGATCCAAGCTTCACAATAACTTACTTGAAAAGATAAAGTTGAACTAATATCTGGTCGGATCCAAGCTTCACAGTAATTTGCTTGAAACTAGTTGCTATTTGGTCAGATTCCAGGCTTCACAACAAATTTCTGAGGGAATAAAGTTAATTGCTATCTGGTCGGATCCAAGCTTCACAATAACTTACTTGGAAAGATAAAGTTGAACTGATATCTGGTCGGGTCCAGGCTTCACAATAACTGGCTTGAAACTAGTTGTTATCTGGTCGAATTCCAAGCTTCACAATGAATTTCTGAGGGAATAAATTTAATTTCTATCTGGTCGAATCCGGGCTTCATAATAACTCTCTTGGAAAGATAAAGTTGAAATGATATATAGTCGGTTCCAGGCTTCATAGTAACTTGCTGAAATGATAAAGTTGAACTGATATCTAGTCGGGTCCAGGCTTCACAGTAACTTGCCGAAATGATGAAGTTGAACTGATATCTGGTCGGGTCCAGGCTTCATAGTAACTTGTTAGGGGTAGAGGAAAACTCTACTGGGGAAAAGAAGTTAAACCCTTGTTTGGTTGAGTCTAGGTTCTTCAATATCTCGAAGAGTTAAACTTTTACCTGGTCGAGTCCAGGCTTCATAGTGTATTGAGAAGTTAACTATTATCTGGTCGGGTCTAGGCTGCATAGTAACTGAAAATTGTACTATTATCTGGTCGGGGCCAAGCTTCATAATATTTGAAAAGTTACACTATTATCTGGTCGGGTCCAGGCTTTGTAGTAACTGAAAGTTGTACTATTATCTGGTCGGGTACAGGCTTCATAGTGTCTTAAGAAGTTAACTATTATCTGGTCGGATCCAGGCTTCATAGTAACTGAAAATTGTACTATTATCTGGTCGGGGCCAGGCTTCATAGTATTTGAAAAGTTACACTATTATCTGGTCGGGTCCGGGCTTTATAGTATTTGAAAATTTTCACTATTATCTGGTCGAGTCTAGGCTTCATAGTATTTTGACCGAATGAAGTTCACTGTTATCTGGTCAGATCCAGGCTTCACAACAACTTACTGAAGTTAAAACAGTCATCTGGTCGGATTCCAGGCTTCACAACAACTTTTGGAGATAACAATGACTTTGTTGGCGACTTCACTGGGGATTAGGGGTTGTGGCCCTTTGATTTGTAATAGTTTGAGAGGAAAACTCAAACTGGAGAGGATAGACTCATCCAAGGAAGATAGATTTAGCTAGGGAAATAAACCCTGCTGGGGAAATAAGCCTTGTTGAAGAAATAAACCCTGTTGAGCAATACATGACGAACTGCTGACGGGGTGAGTTATTTTAGAAAGAGATCCACAAGGCTTCTGCTTTTAGGACCAACTTAGCTGGGGAGATAGCTTTCAAGAGATTGAGACTCTGGCTGGGGATCAACCTATGCAAAGAGGCTTTATGGGCAACTCTGTTGGAGATTAGTTTATTGTAGCCGTCCTTGTGGGGATAATGCTAATGAAATAACACTGTGGGGATATTCCATATACATTAAAGAGATGCTTACTGCTGCTTAGCAGGAAACATGTGCCAAATAGGTTTAATCATGTTCACATGCATATGTTCGTTCAATTTTAGTCATTGGACATTTCTGTATTCAAAATAAAAACAGAAAGTTTGCACTTCAAAGTATATTTGTATTGATATTTTTCCCATGAATAGGCGTATTTGTACAAAGAGAAGGAGATCCTAGTAATAGGAAATCACCGAAAGGAAAACAAAAGTTAAAAACAAAGAAAATAGCCATGTGGAAGTGATCTCATCGCGTTCCAACTCTACTATTTCCCCAATGTCTTCGAATCCCCCTTGCCATTGACAGAAGTTGATTGGATTGATCTTGGACCGTTTGAACTCGGACCTTGGTAATAAAGTTGATTGTGGTGATCCCATGGGACATAGTCATACGCTTTTAATCCTTAACTTTTGCCTGGACCGCCCTTTTGGGTTTTCATCCCACCAGGATACCCATTTTTTCCTAAGTCGCCCTTTCGGGTTTTCAACTTACCAGGTGTACAATCTTTTGCATATATCCCAAATTTTTACCCAAACCTTTTGGTTTTCTGGGATGCCCTTATCTTGTCTAGGTGCGTCAACCTAACGAGTCTCTTATGCATAGTATTTTTTTAACTATGTCCGCGTTCACAGGATGTGGGAAGTCTTCACCATCCATGGTAGTCAACATCATGGCACCACTAGAGAACACTCTCTTGACAATAAATGGCCCTTCGTAGGTGGGAGTCCATTTGTCCCTGGGGTCCTCTTGTGGAAGAATGATGCACTTTATTACCAAGTCACCAGCTTGATATATTTGAGGCTTGATCTTTTTGTTGAAAGCCTTGATCATACGTTTTTGATACATCTGATAATGAAAAATGACAACCAGTCTCTTTTCATCGATCAAGTTCAACTGATCCAATCTTGTCTAAATCCATTCGTCTTCTCCTAGGCCTGCCTCATTCATAATCCTTAATGAGGGAATCTGAACTTCCACTGGAAGAACAACTTCCATGCCATAGACCAAATAAAAGGGAGTTGCCCCAGTTGATGTCCGAGCTGAAGCACGATAGCCATGAAGAGAAAATGGTAACATCTCATGCCAGTATTTGTAGGTTACTACCATATTCTGCACAATCTTCTTAATGTGTTTGTTGGCCGCTTCCACTTCGCCATTCATTTTAGGTCTATAAGGAGAAGAATTTTAATGCTTGATTTTGAAATGAGTGCAAAGTTCTGTAATCATAACATTGTTGAGGTTAGTCCCATTGTCGGTGATGATCCTTTCGGGGATACCATAGCGGAAGATGAGGTTGTGTTTGATGAACCTAGCTACCACACTCTTTGTGACTGAGGCAAATGAGGTGGCTTTGACCCATTTGGTGAAATAATCGATAGCAACAAGAATGAAGCGATATCCATTGGAAGCAGTGGGTTTGATCTCTCCAATCATGTCAATGCCCCACATTAAAAATGGCCACGAAGCAGTCACGACGTTTAGAGGGATATGAGGCACATGGACCTTGTCATCATAGATTTGGCACTTGTGGCAAGTTCTTGAGTGGTGATGGTAATCCGTCTCCATTGTTGACCAATAGTAACTAGCTCTCAGGATTTTCTTGGCCATAGTATGTCTGTTAGAGTGAGTCCCAAAAAGACCATCATGCATGTCTTCCATAATTTCCTCTGCATCCTTCTTGTCCATACATCGGAGTAGAGTAGAGTCATGGTTGCGTTTGTACAAGATTCCATTACTTAGAAAGAATTTGGCTGAAAATCTTCGTAAGGACATTCTGTCATTGATGGATGCTCCTTCAGGGTACTCTTGTGCTTCAAGGTATCTCTTCACATCATGGTACCATGACTTTTTTGTGTCAGTGTTGAGTTCATAGAAGTGCTCAGGTTCGTCAAATCTTTCGATTATAATCATAGGAGCTTTATTGTCCCATTTGACTTTGAACATGGAAGACATTGTTGCCAAGGCGTCAGCCAACTAATTTTCTTCGCTAGGGAAGTGTTCAAATGTGACCTCTTCGAAGTAAGGAATCATAGATAGCACAAGCTCCTTGTAAGGGATGAGATTAGGGTGTTTAGTGTCCCAATATTCTTTTACCTAATTAATCACTAGAGCGAAATCCCAAAACATATTCAAATGCTTGATCCTCAAATCAATGGCAGCCTTCGTACCCAAAATGCATGCTTCATACTTAGCCATGTTATTCGTACAGTCAAAGCATAGTCTGGCAGTGAAAGGAGTGTGGTAACCTCCATGGGAGATTATCACAACACCAATTTCGTTACACAAAGAGTTGGAAGCCCCATATAAGAGAATAGTCCATTGGGATCCTTGTTCAGGTCCGTCATACGGTCCAGGTCTCGCGTAGTCAGTCACTAACATGATGTTCTCATCCAGGAAGTCAAAGTTCATAGACTGATAATCATCAATAACTTGATGGGTCAAATTATCTACTAATACACTTCCTTTGATGGCCTTTTGCATTGTGTATTGAATATCGTATTCAGTCAAGATCATTTTCCATCTAGCTATCCGTATGGAAAGAGAAGGTTTCTCGAAGATGTACTTGATGGGGTCCATCTTAGAAATCAGTAGAGTGGTATGAGTCAACATATATTATCTTAGCCGACGAGCATCCCATACCAGAGCACAACAAGTTTTCTCGAGCAGTGAATATCTGGTTTCACAGTCGGTAAACTTTTTGCTCAGGTAGTAAATAGCATGCTCTTTTCAGCCAGACTCGTCATGTTGGCCCAACACACACCCCATAGAATTCTCTAGTACCGTCAAATAGATGATCAAGGGTCTTCCTTCAATTGGAGGCATGAGAGTAGGAGGTTCTTGCAGATATTATTTGATTTCGTCGAAGGAAGCTTGGCATTCATCATTCCATCTGACTACTTGATCTTTCTTCAAGAGTTTGAAGATTGGCTCACAAGTAGCAGTTAAGTGGCATATGAAGCGCGCGATGTAGTTAAGATGACCCAAGAATCCTCTAACCTCCTTTTCAGAGTAGGGGACTGGCCTTTCTTGGATGGATTTTACCTTGGTCGGATCGACTTCGATGCCTTTACCACTGACAACAAAACCTAGAAGCTTTCCAGACCATACTCCAAATGTGCACTTATTAGGGTTCAACCTCAACTTGTACTTTTTCAGCCTCTCGAATAGCTTGTATAGGTGATCGAGATGTTCCTCTTCAATTTGTGATCTTGAAATCATATCATCCACATATACCTCTATCTCATGATGGATCATGTCATGAAATAAAGCTACCATAGCCCTTTGTTATGTTGCCCCTGCATTGTTTAATCCAAACGACATGACCTTGTAGCAAAAGGTGCCCCATTGCGTAACGAAAGTGGTCTTCTCCATTTCTTCAGGAGCCATCTTAATTTGATTATAGACGGAGAAACCATCCATGAAAGAGAAGACTTTATGCTGAGTAGTGTTATTGACCAAGACATTAATATGAGGTAGAGGGAAATCATCCTTGGGACTTGCCCTATTCAGATCCCTATAATCTACGCACATGTGAACTTTTCCGTCTTTCTTTGGCACTGGCACCATTTTTGCAACCCATTAGGGATAAGACGTCACAGTTAGGAATCCTGCGTCAAATTTTTTATCACCTCAACTTTTATCTTTTCAGACATGTAAGGCCTCATGCGACAAATTTTTTGTTTGACAGGAGGACAATCTTCCTTTGTCGGCAGACGATGAACTACAATATCAGTATCTAACCTTGGCATACTTCATACGACCAAGAAAACACTTCCACATAGTCATGCAACATTTGAACCAATATGCTTTTGACAATGCTTTCCAGGTTAACGCTGATCTTGACCTCTTTCTTGTTTGTCTCGGTACCTAGATTGATGACTTCAACTGACTCTTCGTGTGACTGAATAGCTTTTTCCTCTTATAATAGAAGTCTGGCTAGTTCTCCCGGTATTTTACAATCTTCCTCGCCTTTTTCTTCGGCTTGGTTAATTGGATATTTGAAATCATAGTTGGCAATAGTAGAGTTATTGGCAATGAGATCCGGAGTGGACGAGGACCTGCAAGAGTGTGTGTATGTGTGTGTGCATGTAAGATACATGTCTATTTTGAAAAATGAACTTGAATAAAAAGAAAGACAATGAGCACAAAGATTCGAATGCAAAAAGTCCAATGATTTGTATTGAATGATCATATGATAAAATGAACATAAATAAAACCCTTAACAAATGGACCATAGTGCCCCGGGCCAGGCATATGGATTAAAAGTCATTGTTTAATATTACAGACAAAATGTTCTTGAATTAATAGAAAGTAATAAACAAGTAATTACTCCTCAATGAAAGAGACTGGAATGAATTCCTTTGCGTGCCAATTGTTAAGCTCTGTTGTAGTAGGGTATACCCATTCTTCAAATGAACATTCATCATCATAAACCTCCACGACGTTTACTTCAGGACTTCAAATACGGAGATGGGGCTTCCCTGTACGAGCGCGTCTCACTTATTTCTGAGGCTTGATAGTGAAACCCAAACCACATTTGTCTTCTTTGAATGGGATCTCGGGGAGTTGCTCCCAAGTATCACAACTTCCTTCTTCGACTGCGGCACGAGCATCTCTAAACGAAACCATCTTTGGAACGACCTTAACAGCTTTGGACACATCAGAGGAAAATTTGGCAGTAGAAACCATTGGTGGCACAACTTCAAAAGCCTGACATGGGGTTTCTATAAATTCTCCATCCATCTCCACATATTTGAAAGAGTTAAGGTGGCTTACCATGAACTCCTCCTCCCCACAGACAGTGACAATCCTTCCTTTGACTGGATACTTGAGCTTTTGATGAAGGGTTGACATTACTGCCCCTGGCCTGTGGATCCAAAGGCGACCCAGCAAACAGGAGTACACAGGACGGATATCCATGATGTAGAAAGTAGAGTTGAAAATATGTGAGCCCACCTTGATCGGGAGATCCATCTCTCTATGAACTTTCGTTTTGGACCCATCGAAAGCCCTCACAATACTATCACTTGGTTTCAAAACTAGTCTTTCACAGTCTAAACGGTCCAAAGCTCCCTTGGGTAGCACGTTTAAAGAAGAGCCAGTGTCAACCAGAACATGTGCTAGGGTAGTCCCCTTACATTCAACAGAAACATGCAGAGCTTTGTTATGGTTCTTTCCCAGTGGTGTCAGATTAGCATCTGAGAACCCTAAACCATTGTCGACTGTCAAGCTTTCCACACAAATATCAAACTGGTCTGTTGTGGTCTCATGAGGGACATGAGCCTTCTTTAAGAATTTGATTAACGCACGAGCATGAGCATCGAAATAGAGTAGCAAAGATAACATAGAAATCTTGGAAGGGGTTTACCCCCAGCTACTCCACTATCTTGAAATCACTCCTTTTTATAATTTTCAAGATCTCATCCATTTCTCGAGCAGAAGGTTCCTCAGCAGCAATGCCTTTTTCCGGTATTTCTGTCTCAGCAGGCTCAACTATTTTCTCCTCTCCCCTTGTGTTAGCACTAGGCTTAGCAGTGGTGATGCAGACATGTGTCTTTGTAGCAGTTGGTGGTGAGATACTGGGTGAAACAATTCTCCCAGTTCTGGCAACCTAACTAGATCCAGTAATGTTACCAATATCATCAGCTTTGCTTTCTTCAATCCAAGCGTCTTTCTTTATTCTATGGTAAAACACCTTAACACCATAGCTCCATGGCACTGCTTTGTTGGAAGAGTATGGAATTGGCCCGGGGGAGGCAATTATCAGAGGAGCAACAGTCGGTTCATTTGAAATCCTTATAGGACCCTTGAAGGAGATCCTAAGAGGCTTGTTTGAGATCGTTATGATGGAGAGGTCTTCAAACTTATTGGTCAAACTTTTGGTGGACGGAGTCTTCTCAAATAGGATCTCATGGCTATTCATCAGGCATTGAATGCCTTCCTTCAGCCCTTTGCATCCATTGAATTGTTTGGCGCAGCAATCACAATCCTTTAAACATCCAGGGAAAATCTCGGCTTTCAGCAGATTCTTTTTGATAATGTTTAACGGAGTAGTCAAGTCTTTGACGGAGGAAACAAAAATGGTGTTTTCAACAACATTGACACCCTTGCCATGGATTGGCATTGGTGCCGTTATCACATTGGGAATTCGAGGCAGATCAAATTCTATGGTTTTGTTGTCTATTAAGTCTTGAATTTTATTCTTTAGTGCCCAACATTAGTCAGTCTCATGCCCGAGACTATTCGAGTGATATGCACACTTGGTATTCGAGTTATATTTAGGTGAAGAGGTATCTGGATTGGTCGGGGGATCAAGCAGTGTCACCGAATTAGCCTTTAACAGGTGTTGTAAGGCTTCGGATAGTGACATGCCTATCCTTGTGTATTGTCTTTGTGGAGCCTTCAACCGTTGATGATTGGAAGATTGTCCTTGAACATGTGGTGGGTTGGAAATCCGAACAGCATTAACGAACGAATGGTCATCCTTCTTGGTACGGGCCCTTGCCCCATACACAACATTCGTTTCTTTCTTCCCGATAAAAGGTTTCTTTACGGGATTGGGGGTGGAAGCAGATGCTATGGGAATCATCCCGCTTTTGATACCGCTTTTAACTCTTTCAACGATTAAGATCAGCTCGGTGAAACCGGAAGAAGAACAACCGACCAATAAGTTGAAAAACGGACCAGATAAAGTTCCCATAAACATATCAATGTGTTCCCTGTCGGTTAACGACAGTTGGACCCTACTGGAAAGATCTCTCCACTTTTGGGTGTATTCTATGAACCCTTCACTCTTACCCATTGTCATGTCTTGTAGTTGAACTCTTGTCAGCACCAGGTCGGCATTTTATTGGTATTGGTGGTAGAAAGCGGTGGCTAAGTCTTCCCATGTATGGATACAGGAACCCTCCAATTGCTAAAACCACTCTAGTTGCGTCCCATCCAATCTTTCTTGAAAGAAGTGAACCCAAAGTTTCTTGTCGGCGGTGTGCGGTTGAATTTTGCGCACATAAGACTTCAGGTGAAGTTTTGGGCAGGAAACCCCATCGTATTTAATGAAGACTGGTATCTTGAATTTGTGGGGAATGACAACCCTGAATATTAAACCCAAATCATCAAAATCCAAACCGGGGATGGCTTGAATCTCAACGGCCTTCAGTCTGTCCTCTAGCTTCTTGTACTTAACATCGGCAGGAGGCTACTACTCGTCAAAATAATCCTCATCATCAGACGATTAATCATTGATACACCCATCCTGGGTACTCCTTTCTTCTCCAATTTGATTTTCGTCTTCCTCATACGAGTCTTCCACTACCAGTATCTGACGGATCGACTCTATGAATCTTTTACCCATATTGACTAGGGCTTTCCTCTTTGGTTTCTTTTTGGCGGCTAGTAACGCCATCAACTCATGTTGCCCCTTGGCCAGGATCAGTAGAGTCTCTTGAAACTGGGAGTTTTGTGCTTGTAGGTCCTTCACTGTTTTCTCGATATCCATCTTGCTGAAATAAACAGTAGACAGATAAGGAAACCTGCCGTGGAAAACCTGTTATGTTATGATGCATGGAAGATGTGTATGCAAATGATTTCAAGGATTTATGAAATTTAAATTTTTATAGACAAATAATGAACAAACGTCAATTTTCATTAATTAGTTCAAAATGGTTACAACGTGCCTCTTGGGCTTACAAAATAAATCTCTAAGATAAAAAGGTCGAATGCATCCTCTTCGGTGCAAGGTAGGCGTTCAAGATTTGTTCTTCCTGGAGTTGCTTTGTAAGTTCCAGAGCCCTTTTCTCACTAGCGTAGAATTGAGCTTAGAAGGTATCTCATTCTTCCTTTAGCTGAATCTAACCTTTTTGCAAGTCTTCAAGATAAGTGGGCATGTCGGGATGGAGGACAGTGTACGGGACATCTTCTTCAGCAACAGGCTCCACGATAACTGGTAGGATGGAGGGGTAAGGCATCACGAGCTTCTCAGCACGAGCTCGTATCCACCTAAGGTAAGTGTTGTACCCCAAAATTTTCCCTCCCATATTTCTCAATACATTTCAAGTGAGGTCTTCAAATTGCTCATGGAAGTCCAAGGGTTGACCAGACAAACACTCTCTTAAGGAAGTCTACCTCAAATTAGGGTTTCAATTTGCATCAAGATATTTGAGTCCCAAGGATCCCAAATTCTCACCATTGTCCTAATATGTTCACATGATCATCCTTGTCAAGTTTAAAGCCTTGCAGAGGAAGTTTGCTCAGTCAATTGCTCAAAGGCCTGAAAGTCGACTGTGCTAGGGCAAAAGTCAACTGTGGCCCACATACAGGAAAAAATCAATATTTTTGGTCCACATCCTCATTTTGAAGTATTATTCATCATTTTATCAAGGGTGATCGTGATTCCCCAAGGATTGCTCACAATTCACCAAAATCCAAAAAGTTGCTAAATTAGGGTTTTGTAGGAAAAGTCAACTCAACTTTGACCAAGCATAACTTTCTCATAATTTATCTAGAATGACCCATACAAAGCTAATTTTGAAGAGGTTACAATTCCCTACAATGAATCTTCATCTCCCAAGTTCAAAATATGCACTCACAAGAAGTTATGAATTTGGACATTATAGGTCATTTTGAAAAGTCAACAAAAACACCTTTTTTGTCAAAGCTTCATACATAAACATGGAAGACTCAATTGAGATGAGACTAAAAAGGTTGCTTAGAGTACATCTCAAGCTTTCTAAAAAGTCCAAAAACACCTTCATAGAGTCAAAACTGAAGAAGTTATGCATTGGTGAAGTTGACCTTTTTTTGCAAAATTGTCAAAAGTCAAAAGTCCCTCAAATTGCAATTTTTGTCAAATGGGCCTAACTTTTTGCATTTGTTTTGAGTTTGTAACATGGTCCACGAGCCCTAACTCTTCCCACTTGCCTTTATATTATTTTTACCATTTATTTTGATTTTTTATTTCAATTAAATCAAATTAAATCAAAATAAATTATGGAAATATCAAAATCATTTAAGTCTTGAGATTTGGTGCATATTTCAGGTCCCTTATACAGTTAGAAACAAAATCAAATAGTGCAAGGCATGTTTGTGCATGAAAAGATTGATTTTTGGCTTATTTTGGAAAGATCTTCATGAAAATCAAATCATGATCAAAGACCATAATTGAAAAAGATTGAAGGCATATTTGTAAACCTAATTCAACCATTGGTATATAGTGGACAAAGGCAGACCAAAAGCACAAGATTTTGAGGCGTGTAAGGTGAAGAACAACTTGCAAAAAAATCAAGAAAAAGTGCAATATGTTTTCACAGTTCCAGGCACTTTCAAACCTTGCCAAGCATTCCTTCTGTTTCCTGGGCATTCAGGAAGTCCATGGCAATCAAAAGCAAGAATTTTCGTGCACTAAAACCTGCTGTAAGTGATTCACGGACTTGACATATTCTTGAAATCGAATATCATCATTTAGGAACTTGTAGCATGAATTACTTGCATATTCTTGTTCATTGAAGAATTTGCAAGCTAATGGTAACAATTAATTCCATTTTCGCTAACTGTACAGAGATCCAGCATTGTTAGGGTTTTTTGTTTCGTTTTGGGATTTTCTTGTAAAGGTATAATCGGCCCAAAAGAAAGGTGCCATGATATTCATAAGGCCAAGACGAATTGGTCTGTGGAATTAGATTTTATTTATCATGCTTGTAGGTGATTTTGGAAAATTGCAGGGACTATACCTACGCTTCTTGTCCGTAGGTAAAAGTCTCATACTTTTAGCAACAGAGAGGGGAAGAAGAAGGTGGTGTGGCACCACCCCATTTGCCTATTTGAAATTCGCGCGCTGATAATTCTTATTTTGTGTTTTTTTTATATAATGATTGATTGTTATTTGATATTCAAATAAGCGTGCTGGCTCAGTTGGTGTTGAGGCGAATGAAAAGGCCATAGGACCTGGGTTCGAATCCCAGGTCCCCCATGTTATTTCACATTATTTTTACTTTCATGATCAGGCGTGTGCATAAGCATAAAGACCATCATGGACCTTCATCTTGCAACCATTAGATCTAAAGCATATCAGATCCAAAGGCCGTCATATGAAGGCCTACCACAGGCCTAGTCAAAGCGCAACATTGGATCATGAAAGTAAAACTTGGGCCAATGGATTTTGGGCCCAGAAGCTGCTAATGGCACCCCCTTTTTGCTTTGGATACCAGGCCCAATACTCTTTTTCTTTATTCTTTTATATTTTCTTTATTTAATTTATTTTGTTTAAATTATTTTCTCACATCAAAATTAATTCTTTTTCTTTTACAAAAATTCATAAAATCAATTTTCATCAAATTAGATTTAGGTTTTATTTTTTATCAAAAAAAATAATTTAATTAGTTTAGTTTGATTTTTAAGGTAACTTTAATTCTTTTGTAAATAAATTAAAACAAATTATAAAATTAGGTTTTATTTGATTTGATTTTATTTTATTTTCTAGAAATAACCAAAAATACAAAAATATGTTGATTTAATTATTTTTCTTAAATAAAATTAATTAGTAATTAGGTTTTTATTTCTTCAATTAAACTCTATTTTTATCAAATAACAAAAACACCAAAAACAATAATGTTTCTTTCAATTAAGCTTAGTCAGGGTCAAAACCCTAATTTCCTCGTTCTTGATTCATCGCGCGCGTTTATTATTTTTTTTTGCAAATATTAATGTATCTTCTCACGGTATGTAATAGTTTAATTAGGACTTTCTTTTATTCGTTGTTTTACGGGTTTTTTGGCTATGTAATTAATCCCTACCCGAAGCCTTGTAATAGCGTAGGTTTTATTTTCTCGCATTTTAATTCTCGCAAATATTAACTGTTAGATGTATGTTAATAGGATTGTATGACAAGATTGCATGCTAATTTTAAAATGGTTAGAAAAACCTAATGTGCAAAGATAATAACTGAAATAAAATCACTCGCACATACGCACTCCTAAGGTATACTCTCACTTCGGTTGCTTTCAGTAAACGATCATTAAGTATAGGGTGTCTTAGTGGTTTCCCTCTTGTCTAACAAAGATCAAAAGTCCCGTTCGGAAATGTTGCCTCCGAAATGTTGCCTCGAATATGATCTTAAGAGATTAGGGTTATTACTAAGACGTCCTAACATTGCTTTAATGATCGTACGTCCCTTTCGAATTGACCCTTACAACTCCAACGACGGTGCTACCTATTTCTCAATAGTGGGTAGTGTTGTCTAAAGGAAACAAGAACATAAATAATATTTTTTTGAGTAGGTAGATGCTAGTAGGTACTTGCTCAAAATCAAACTTTTCAAATAATCTTTTCAAACTAAAGTTTTCAAAACACTTCGTAACAATCTTGAGGACAGAAACAAGGGTTAAAACGAAGTAAAACAAAATTTTTCAAAACAAACACACACAAGAAATTTAACAGATGAGCAAGTACCTAAGAGCCCATGGAAAACCATGGATGGAAAGGGTGCTAACACCTTCCCTTTCTATAATCTACCCCCCGTACTCAAAATCTCAAAAAAGGAATTTTTCTGTGCTTTTGTCCTTTCCAGTTGGATAAAATAAAAGTCGGTGACGACTCTTGCTTACCGCGACATTTTGCAAACACAAACGCAAAACACAAACCAGCATTTTCCAAAACAGTCGGTTCTGCCACCGTATCACAGAACTGGCGACTCTGTTGGGGAGATAATAAGTGGGGTATACCTTAGGATTTAGTTCATCATAAATTGATTCTCTTGTTTGTTTTGGTTGCTTTACTTTTAAGGGTTTTTGTTTGGGAGTTACTATAGATCCTAACCTGGATCTGGGGACACCTTTAAGGTAAGTAACAATAAACTTTGAGGGAACTGTACGACGTAGACCGATACGGTTGAAGCAGTAGCTACGTTGATGTGGCAAATTGGTTGGTACCGGTATCCCTTATGGAGAAACGAGGAGGATACGAAGCTTCTATGTGTGTCGTTAAGCATCAATTGACCTTAGAACCTATAATTGACCAACTTGGCCATAGGAAGTAGTGAGATAGCTTGTCTCGGTGTAAAGCTGGGAACTGGTTGATACTCGATACTACACTCATTGAGACCATACTCTCGAGATAGTTCCGGCCGCAAGAAAAGATTGCGTGAGCTGAAACCATGACCGATGGAGGATGGTCAGTGATATTGAGAACCTCTAGAACCCGATTACTATTATTAGGACAGGTTGAAACCAACTGAACTTCAAGAGGGTAGTACCTAGGCCCCATGCAGGCCTGAAACTTAAGGGCTCTTGTGTGACTTGTTTGCCTTTACCATGTCTGTTATCTGCTATACTTGTTGAGTGTTTTATCATGACATCATGCATCATAACATAGCATGCATACTTCATTATACTAACCATTTCAAAGACCGAGGGGATTTATCTTTGTTCTGTTTTGCAGATTATGGCTTCCATGCGCAGAAACACCATCCACGTTAACTTTGTACAAATACTTGCTCAACTCAGAGAGTTAGTCTCAAAAGTTCCTGATACTTCTTCATTCGTTAGAAGACATGGTCAGCTCCTTAGCTTGGTCACTTCAAAGTTGGATGAGCAGATGATGAGCGTGCTTTTCCAATTCTTCGATCTGGTGCATCATTGTTTCACCTTCCTGGATTATCAGCTAGTTCCCACTTTGGAGGAGTTATCTTACTTACTGGGCATATCCATCCTTGAGCAGATGCCCTTCACAGGTTTAGAAGATGTTCCTAGACCCGAGGACATTGCTTCAGCCTTACATCTAAAAAGGGCTGATGTAGTATCCAACTGGGAGACACGGAGCGGGGTTAAAGGTTTCTTGGCCAAGTTTCTGATGGATCAAGCTCAACAGTTATGGGATAACTTGGATTTTCAAGCTTTTGAAGACATCTTGGCTCTCCTCATCTACAACTTAGTTCTATTCCCGAATCCAGATTCCTTCATAGATGTGAATGCGGTTAAGATCTTCCTGTCCCGCAATCCTGTGCCTACTCTTCTGGGTGATATCCTACATGCCCTTTATACTCGCACTGTGCGAAGAAGAGGGACCCTCATATGTTACATGCCGCTGCTGGCGAGGTGGTTTATTTCGCACCTCCCCAAGTCTGTATTGAAGAATGAGGAAGGTTTAGGTTGGGCTTATAGGATAATGTCCCTTGCCCATACATACATTCTTTGGAGTTCTAAGGCTATGGAGAACACTGCTGTCATTGATCGATATGGGGGATACCCTAATGTCCCATTGCTTGGAATTAGAGGAGGAATAACCTCCAGTCCTTGCTTGGCTCTACGACAGTTTGGTCGCGCTAGGAGAGACGGTCCTCATGAGCTACTTCTTACAGATATTGTCTTTGACTACAAGGGGGATGTGGATGAGCATCGCCGAAGGTTTATACGGGCCTGGGGCATGGTGAACAGGTCTGACCCTCACGAGCTAGGACCGAAGACTTCTTTCCCTTTGCAACCTTATCTCCAGTGGGTCCGAGCTCGGGCTCAAAAGCTTGGGATGCCTTATGAATCTGTGTTGCCAGTGATTGTGGAGCCTACCAATGAAGAGGGCGTTCCTTATACAGTCCTTTATACCTACATGCCTACTGATCTTGGGGCATTAAAGAGATCCTGGATCCAGTTGAAGGAGGAGAGGGATACCTACCGGGAGAAGTATCATGAGCAAGAAAGGAAGATCTTGAAGCTCACGAGGCAACTTGAGAATGAAAGGACAATCAACGATTACATCAGCACGAAGGGGAAACGGCCATGGGATTTCTGATATCTTTTATTGTTTCTAGTTTAGATTTGCTTTTCAGTTATTTCTTGGTAAACGCCTTAAAAGGCATTGTTAAACATTTTACAAATTTAATCTAATAAATTTTGTTTGTTTCTTAGTTTACAAATTTGAATCTCACAAAGGCTTTGAAATCATTTCATACACATTCCATTATCATTCACATCATTACAGGTACCATTACAGGTTTCTCATCTTCTTCGCTGTTTATTTTAGCAATTATGTCTTCTGAAATACCCACCGATCAAGCCATCAAGGCTCTTCAGGCGCAAAATGCCCAATTCCAAGAGATGTTCTTGAACTTGGCTAAAGGGAAAGAAGACTTGAAAACTCTCATCCTGAAGGAGAAAAAGAAGAAGAAGAAGGTGGTTCTTCTGAATATGGGTCACAGATTTGGGAATAGGTTGCGGCAGGAAGCTGATCTGTCTCATTCATCCAAAGGAGGAGAGAATCAAGAGGAAGAAAAGGGTCCTAGTCCTGTGGTCTCTGATAATGATACCGATTTTGATGATGAACAGTACCCTCCTGTTGAGGATAGGTACAAACAACTTGAAGACCGTCTGAGTGCTATGGAGATTCAGAAGGTCCCTGGTTTAGACTTCGGAGATTTGGGACTAGCATCGAGGGTGGTGATCCCTCACAAATTTAAAGCTCCGGTTTTTGCTAAGTATGACGGATTATCCTATCTAAAACTCCATCTCCGCTCGTACGTCAGAAAAATCCAACCTTACACTGCTGATAGGAATTTGTGGGTACATTTCTTTTAAGATAGTCTGTCAGGGACTCAGCTTGAATGGTTTTATCAATTGGAAGGAGCTAATGTCCGAAACTGGGAGGACCTTGCTGCTGCTTTTTACAAGCAGTACCAGTATAACACCGACCTTTCTCCCACTCGTACTTAGCTTCAGGGTATGTTTATGGGTGCAGGCGAAGGCTTTAAGGACTATGCTCAGAAGTGGAGAGATTTGGCTGGAAGAATCCAACCCCCTTTGTCTAACAGGGAGTTGGTTGACATGTTCCTAGGGACGTTGTCTGGTCCATTTTTCAATCATTTGATCGGCAGTTCATCATTTGGGTTTACTGAATTGACTTTGACTGGGGAGAGAGAAGAAGCTGGTATCAGAATTGGTAAGATACAAAAGGATGCATCGTCAAGTACAGTAAATAAGCCTTTCACTGGTAAGAAAGAAGCTAGTGCAATTTACATCTCGAGGAGCCAAAACCAACCTGAACTCCGTCAAGCAGTGAATGCGGTAGTAATATCAAGACCCACCGTTGCCCCACAATGCAACAATCAACAAAGGATGGAGAGACCGCAGAACAATACACTCGGCTTAATATGACATTGTCTCAAATTCTACCGCAATTGTTGAAGACCAACCTGGTAACTCTGAGGGAAGCCCCGAAGAATCCCAGCACCACATCTCCGCTGTATAATCCAAACGCCCAATGTGCCTATCACTCCGATAGCCTGGGTCATGATACAAACAACTGTTGGGCCTTGAAGAATAAGGCGCAAGATTTGATCGAAGCTAAAGAGATTGAGTTTGACGCTCCAAAGAAACCCAATGTCATAACTACTCCCATGCATAAACATGATCAGGGAGTGAATGCAATTGAGGATGATGAAGAAGAGTCAGATATCGACAGATGGATTTACCCGACTACCAACGGTGGCTTGAACAACTAGACGATGAAGGACTTCGTGCCCATTTATTTTATTACACAGTAATAAACTTTTGTTTTTAGATTTGTAACAAATAGTTTGAAACTTTACGGCCCAGTGCCTTGCCCGAGGCACCTTGGCTTTGTTTGTGAGGGCTTATTATCTGTCATTTCCATATATCATCAATAAAGCATTGGACGTTTTCTTGCATTACAAATTTTGCGCTCCTTGTTTTTCTTTTCTATCTCGCACTTTATCAAAACAGCTATTGTCTTACACACAATCACATATCATAATGCAGATCCACATCCACTCTGGATCCCATTGATAACGACTCTGCTACTTCCAGTTATGACTTCGAAAATCTGATCAACCAAGCCGAGGACGAAGGTGAGGATGATTGTGAAGTGCCTGGATAGCTTTCTAGATTGCTGCTACAAGAAGAGAGGGCCATACAGCCTCATGAAGAGCCAGTGGAATCAGTAAACTTGGGTACGGAGGAAGACAAGAAAGAGGTCAAGATAGGTGCAAATCTGGAGCCTAGTGTCAAGCAGTGGTTGATACAGATGCTACGCGACTATGTTGAGATCTTTGCCTGGTCTTATGTAGATATGCTTGGTTTAGACACTGACATAGTGGTACACCGCCTACGAACTAAAGAAGACTGTCCTCCGGTAAAGTAGAAGGTTCGCCGTATGCTCCCCGAGATGTCTGAGAAAATCAAAGCCGTATGATGCCCGATTTCTAGCTGTTACTTCTTACCCGCAGTGGGTTGCCAACGTTGTTCCGATGCCGAAGAAGGATGGTAAGGTACGGATGTGCGTGGACTATAGAGATTTGAACAGGGCAAGTCCCAAATATGATTTCCAACTTCCTCACATTGATGTTTTGGTCGACAACACCGTGCAACATAAGATCTTCTCCTTTATGGATGGTTTTTCTGGTTACAATCAGATTAAGATGGCTCCCGAGGACATGGAGAAGACAACCTTCGTTACGCAGTGGGGCACCTTCTGTTACAAGGTAATGCCTTTCGGGTTGAAGAATGCTGGGGCAACTCATCAGTGTGCCATGGTCGCTTTGTTCCACGACATGATTCACCATGAGATTGAGGTTTACGTTGATGACATGATTGCAAGGTCCAAGACTAAAGAAGAACACCTTGACCATCTCCAAAAACTGTTCGACATGTTGAAGATGTACAAGCTGAGGTTAAACCCGAACAAGTGCACCTTCGGGGTAAGGTCTAGTAAGCTGTTGGGTTTTGTTGTTAGTGATAAAGGTATTCAAGTGGATCCTGGAAATGTGAAGGCTATACAGGAGATGCCATCTCCCCGAACAGAAAAGGAAGTCAGAGGATTTTTGGGACGTCTGAATTACATTGCCCGATTCATTTCACATCTGACTGCTACTTGTGAGCCGATCTTCAAGCTGCTGAAGAAAGATCAAGTGGTAAAATGGAATGATGAGTGTCAGACCACTTTCGAAAGGATCAAAGAATACCTCCAAGAGCCATCGATTCTGATGCCTCCAGTTGAAGGAAGAACTTTGATCTTATACTTGACCATATTGGATAATTCAATGGGGTGTGTGTTGGGGCAACATGACGAGTCTGGCCGAAAAGAGAACGCTATTTACTACCTTAGCAAAAAGTTTACCGACTGTGAGACCCGATACTCACTGCTTGAGAAAACTTGCTACACTTTGGCATGGGCTGCTCGCCGGCTGAGACAGTATATGCTGACTCACACCATCTTATTGATATCAAAGATGGACCCAATCAAGTATATCTTTGAGAAGCCTTCCTTGTACGGAAGAATAGCAAGATGGAAGATGATCTTAACTGAGTACGACATCCAATACATAACCCATAAAGCAATCAATGGGAGTGTATTGGCAGATCATTTGGCGCATCAGGCCGTGGATGATTACCAATCCATGAATTTCGAATTCCCGAATGAGAACATCATGTTGGTGACCGATAGTGAAGAACCTGGACCGGATGAAGGACCTGAGGAGGGATCCCAATGGTCTATGTATTTTGATGGAGCTTCAAACGCGTTAGGTAATGGCATTGGCGCTGTGATTATATCTCCTGAGGGTTGTCATACTCTGTTCACCGCCCGATTATGTTTTAACTGCACCAATAATATGGCGGAGTATGAAGCGTGCATCCTGGGCCTTCGAGCTGCTATTGACCTAATGATTAAGTTCTTGAGTGTGTTAGGAGATTCCGCTCTAGTGATCAATCAGATCAAAGGCGAGTGGGATACGAAACACCCAAATCTTATTCCTTACAAGGAGTATGTACTGACGTTACTCTCACACTTTGAGGAGATAACCTTTGAACACTTCCCAAGAGAGGAGAATCAGTTAGAGGACGCGCTAGCTACCTTGTCTTCTATGTTCAAGGTCAGGTAGGACAATGAAGCTCCCCAGATTACCATCGAGAGGTTGGACAAACCTGCACATTGCTGTGACATCGAGACTGAAGAGGTAGCAGATAAACCCTGGTTTCACGAGGTAAAGGGGTATCTTGAGGCTCAGGAATACCCCGAGGGTGCATCTGTTAATGATAAGAAGTTCTTGAGAAGGTTCGCTGCGAAGTTATTCATTAGTAATGGTATCCTTTACAAGCGTAACCATGACTCAACCTTACTGCGATGTATGGACAATAACGAGGCAGAAAGGATTATGGAAGAGTTACATGAAGGTACTTTCGGAACTCATTCCAGTGGGCATACCATGGCAAAGAAAATCCTACGGGTAGGATATTATTGGTCTACTATGGAAGCCGATTGTTATCAGCATTCTCGGACCTAACATAAGTGCCAAGTCTATGCTGATAAGGTGCATGTACCTCCAGTTCCTTTGAATGTTTTGATAGCTCCTTGGCCTTTCGTAATGTGGGGCATTAATATGATCAGCGAGATCAGACCTACTGCGTCCAACGGGAATCGTTTCATTCTGGTAGCTATTGATTATTTCACGAAGTGGGTTGAGGCAACTTCCTTTGCTACAGTAACCAAGAATGTCGTGGCGCAGTTCATCCGACATAATTTTATCTGTCGATATGGTGTACTAGAGAGGATCATTACGGATAATGGTACAAATCTCAACAATACGATGATCACCGAGCTCTGCAAACAGTTTAAGATACAACATCACAACTCTTCTCCCTACCAGCCGAAGATGAATGGGGCTGTTGAAGCGGCTAATAAGAACATCAAGAAGATTGTGCAGAAGATGATGGTGACATATAAGGACTGACACAAGATGCTACCATTCGCTCTTCATGGGTATCATACCTCAGCGCTGACTTCGACAGGGGCAACACCCTACTCTCTGGTATATGGCATGGAGGCAGTCCTGCCCATTGAAGTCCAGATACCCTCTCTTCAGATTATGAAGGATGCAAGTTTGAGCGAGGATGATTGGATCCAGACCCGACTTGATCAGCTGAACTTAATCAATGAGAAGAGACTTACTGCTGATTGTCATGGTCAGACATATCAAAAGTGAATGATCAAGGCTTTTAACAAGAAAGTTAGACGACAAGAATATCAAGTCGGGGATCTGGTGATCAAACGTATCATACTACCACAAGGTGATCCCAGGGGCAAATGGACCCCTACGTACGAAGGGCCATTTGTGGTTAAGAACATCTTCTCCAGAGGAGCTATGATTCTAACCACCATAGATGGTGACGACCTTCCTCACCCCACCAATGCAGACATAGTTAAAAAATACTACGCATAATCAAAGACCCGCTAAGTCGACTGGCCTAGGCAAAAATAAGGGCTTCCCGGCGAACCAAAAGGGTTCGGGCAAAAATAAGGGATGAAAATGAAAAAATCTGTACACCCGGCAAGTCGAAAACCTGAAAAGGCGACTTGGGAAAAAAATGGTATCCCGGTGGACTAAAAACCCGAAAGGGCGGTCCAGGAAAAAATTATGGATCAAAGCGTAACACTATGTCTCATTGGATCATCTTGCAACCAGACTTCGGTATCGACTATCAAGCTCGGACGGCGCTGATCAATCTGATTTACCTTCAACCAAGTAGCAAAGTGATGAGACGCTCGAAGATATAAAGGCAATAGCAGAGTTGGAACCCAGTGGGATTGTTCACGTAGATGTTTTTCTTTGTTTTTCACAAACTGTATAATTTCTACCTTTTGACGGTATTCTCTTACTAGGACGTCAGCATCTTGTACAAAACGCCTATCATAGGCTAACTTCAAAAATCAATACAATTCATTTTCATAACGAAATTTCAAATTTGTGTTTTCTTTTTCTGTTTTGTTTTGCAAGAGCGTCCAATGATTCATTTTTGATATATGCATTTGACAATAACTGCTGCTCATAAATATTTACACGCGAAACAAAAGACGATTACCGGTAATTTCAGGAACAGGGGCAAACAAGAAATGTCCAAACCTTACAGTTGCTCTATCCACCAGGTATATGGATGGAGTCATCTTGAGAAAAATACTAAAAAGTATATACACTCCCCGCAGAGTAAAAAGAATTTAAAAAACAGTGGTGTTAGTTCTCCCCAGGAAGAGTTCATCTATCACCAACAATGGAAGACCATCCCCAGTGGAGTTTATTTCTTCCACAAATAGAAATTTTATCCCCGACAGAGTTCATCACCGCCAACAACGGTAATTCATCCACAACCGAGGTTATTTCTCCAAATCAACGGATCTTCTGACAGAGTATCTCTTCCCCATAAAGTCATTCTTTCACCAGTTTATTCTCCAGTAGGATTATTCTCCTATCAATGTATTCTCAAATCATCTTCGATCGTTATCCTCAACGAGCGAAACTCTTTATATTCTCCAGCAACAATCCGGGATTTATTTTCCCCAACTAGAGAATATCATAAAAACATTGCATACCCATACATCATGGCATGCGCGTACGCATCATACAACACAATCTCATTTATTTTGAGAACATCATTGCTCAATACATTTCATACATCATGACATTACATACGACTAACCCTTTACCTTTCAGGGAAAGATATAATAAAATTCTCACAAAGTTCAAGCTATGAAGCTCGGGTACGTTCGGATACTATCTTGATTCCTCAATCATATTGTGAAGCTCGGAGAACGACCAGATAACAGTATCAAATACCGCGAAGCTTGGAATCGACCAGATAGTGGTTTATCTCAGATTCAAGCTATGAAGCCTGGGTTCGACCGGATAATAGTTTAATCCCCACAAGTTATTGTGAAGCCTGGATTACGAACACATAATAACACAAGACACCATGAAGCCTGGACTTGACCAGATAATGGTAGAAGACATTGTGAAGCCTGGATTACGACCAGATAGAAGCCAAGAATACTACGAAGCCTGGAGTCGACCAGATAGTGGTATATCTTTAATGCAAGTTATGAAGCCCGGATTCGACTGGATAATATCTTGATCTCCCCGAACACCATGAAGCCTAGATTCGACCGGATAATGGTATAAGACATCATGAAGCCTGGATTATGACCAAATAGCGGTATAAGACATCGTGAAGCCTAGATTACGACCATATATCGGTATAATACATTGTGAAGCCTGGATTACGACCAGATAGCGGTAAAGAACACTGAAGCCTGGGATTACGACCAGATAACAGTAAGGGACACTGCGAAGCTTGGATTTCGACCAAATAGCAGTTCACCCGGCCAATTACTATGAAGCCCGGAGTCGACCGGATATTAGTAGGCCTTAAAATCAAATGGAAGCCCGGATGCGACTGGATAACCACTTGATTTCTTCTGAAGCCTGGATTTCGACCAAATAAGAAGTGAGGTATTGTGAAGCCTGGATTCGGCCAGATAGCAGTACAAGACACCATAAAGCCTGGATTCGACCAAATAATGGTATGAAACATCGTGAAGCCTGGATTACGACCAGATAGCGGTATAAGACATTATGAAGCTTGGAGTTCGATCAAATAGCAGTTTTATCTAGACAATTACTAAGAAGCCCGGAGTCGATCGAATATTAGTGTGCCCTAAAGTCAAGTTGAAGCCCGAATGCGACTGGATAACAACTTAATTCCTTTTGAAGCCTGGATTACGACCAGATAAGAATTGAGAAATTGCGAAGCCTGGATTACGACCAGATAGCAAGTTTAATCTCATCTCCTCAGTAAGTCATTGTAAAGCCTGGAGCACGACCAGATAACAGTCGATCTTATCACTATGAAGCCTGGATCACGACCAAATAGTAGTTTAATTTCACCTCTTCTACCAAGAGATGATTCCCCAGTAGAATAACGAACAACTGAAGCTCCTAAAATTCAACTTTTCTCAAGACAGAGACCGACATTCCCCAGCAGAATCTTCCTCAACAACAAGTATATAAGCTCTCACTAAGGAATCTCTTATGCGATCGACACTCCTTCGGATGGCATCTTTAAGCCCATCTTCCGTCATTAATCTCCAAATGGCATCTATAAGCCCATTCACGACATCACAAGATAAGTACCACTTCATGCGAGTGCAGATTTCTTGGGCACTCTAGTGTTCAATCATCTTCAACCTTCAGATCACGAAAGGCAGACAAGCCAATCTACATCCTCAGGTTTAAGAAGATTGAATAGGGGAAGCTGTTGTACCCCAAAATTTGCCCTCCCATATTTCTCAATACATTTCAAGTGAGGTCTTCAAATTGCTCAAGGAAGTCCAAGGGTTGACCAGACAAACACTCTCCTAAGAAAGTCTACCTCAAATTAGGGTTTCAATTTGCATCAAGATATTTGAGTCCCAAGGATCCAAAATTCTCACCATTGTCCTAATATGTTCACATGATCATCCTTGTCAAGTTTCAAGCCTTGTAGAGGAAGTTTGCTCAGTCAATTGCTCAAAGGCCTGAAAGTCGACTTTGCTAGAGAAAAAGTCAAGTGTGGCCCACATACAGGCAAATTTTAAGATTTTTCGTCCACATCCTCATTTTGAAGTATTATTCATCATTTGATCAAGGGTTGATCATGATTCCCCAAGGATTTCTCACAATTCATCAAAACCCAAAAAGTTGCTAAATTAGGGTTTTGTAGGAAAAGTCAACTCAACTTTGACCAAGCATAACTTTCTCATACTTTATCAAGAATGACCCATCCAAAGCTCATTTTGAATAGGATGCAATTACCTACAATTAATCTTCATCTCCCAAGTTCAAAATATGCAATCACAAGAAGTTATGAATTTGGACATTATAGGTCATTTTGAAAAGTCAACAAAAACACCTTTTTTGTCAAAGATTCATACATGAACATGGAAGACTCAATTGAGATGAGACCCAAAAGGTTGCTTAGGGACATCTCAAGCTTTCTAAAAAGTCCAAGAACACCTTCATAGAGTCAAAACTGAAGAAGTTATGCATTGGTGAAGTTGACCTTTTTTGCAAAATTGTCAAAAGTCAAAAGTCCCTCAAATTGCAATTTTTGTCAAATGGGCCTAACTTTTTGCATTTGTTTTGAGTTTGTAACATGGTCCACGAGCCCTAACTCTTCCCACTTGCCTTTATATTATTTTTACCATTTATTTTGATTTTTTATTTCAATTAAATAAAATTAAATCAAAATAAATCATGGAAATATCAAAATCATTTAAGTCTTGAGATTTGGTGCATATTTCAGGTCCCTTATACAGTTAGCAACAAAGTCAAATCGTGCAGGGCATGTTTGTGCATGAAAAAAATTGATTTTTGGCTTATTTTGGAAAGATCTTCATGAGAATCAAATCATGATCAAAGACCATAATTGAAAAAGATTGAAGGCATATTTGTAAACCTAATTCGACCATTGGTATATAGTGGACAAAGGCATACCAAAAGCACAAGGTTTTGAGGCGTGTAAGGTGAAGAACAACTTGCAAAAAAATCAAGAAAAAGTGCAATCTGTTTTCACAGTTCCAGGCACTTTCAAGCCTTGCCAAGCATTCCTTCCGTTTCCTGGGCATTCAGGGAGTCCATAGCAATCAAAAGCAAGCTTTTTCGTGCACTAAAACCCGCTGTAAGTGATTCACGGACTTGACATATTCTTGAAATCGAATATCATTATTTAGGCACTTGTAGCATGAATTACTTGCATATTCTTGTTCATTGAAGCATTTGCAAGCTAATGGTAACAATTAATTGCATTTTCGCTAACTGTTTAGAGATCCACCATTATTAGGGTTTTTTGTTTCGTTTTGGGATTTTCTTGTACAGGTAAAATCGGCCCAAAAGAAAGGTGCCATGATGTTCACAAGGCCAAGACGAATTGGTTCGTGGCATTAGATTTCATTTATCATGCTTGTAGGTGATTTTGGAAAATTGCAGGGACTATACCTACGATTCTTGTCCGTAGGTAAAAGTCTCAAACTTTTAGCAACGGAGAGGGGAAGAAGAAGGTGGCGTGGCACCACCCCATTTGCGTATTTGAAATTCGTGCACTGATAATTCTTATTTTGTGTTTTTTATATATAATGATTGATTGTTATTTGATATTCAAAGAAGCGTGCTGGCTCAGTTGGTGTTGAGGAGAATCAAAAGGCTATAGGACCTGAGTTCGAATCCCAGGTCTCCCATGTTATTTCACATTATTTTTACTTGCATGATCAGGTGTGTGTACAAGCATAAAGACCATCATGGACCTTCAGCTTGCAACTATTAGATCTAAAGCAGATCAGATCCAAAGGACATCACATGAAGGCCTACCACATGCCTAGTCAAAGCGCAACATTGGATCATGAAAGTCAAACGTGGGCCAATGGATTTTGGGCCCAGAAGCTGCTAATGGCACCCCCTTTTTGCTTTGGATACCAGGCCCAATACTCTTTTTCTTTATTCTTTTATATTTTCTTTATTTAATTTATTTTGTTTAAATTATTTTCTCACATCAAAATTAATTCCTTTTTTTTACAAAAAATCATAAAATCAATTTTCATCAAATTAGATTTAGGTTTTATTTTTTATCAAAAAAAATAATTTAATTAGTTTAATTTGATTTTTAAGGTAACTTTAATTCTTTTGTAAATAAATTAAAACAAATTAGAAAATTAGGTTTTATTTGATTTAATTTAATTTAATTTTCTTGAAATAACCAAAAATACAAAAATATGTTGATTTAATTATTTTTCTTAAAAAAAATTAATTAGTAATTATGTTTTTATTTCTTCAATTAAACTCTATTTTTCTCAAATAACAAAAACACCAAAAAACAATAATGTTTCTTTCAATTAAGCTTAGTCGGGGTCAAAACCCTAATTTCGTCGTTCTCGGTTCATCGCGTGCATTTTTTTTTGTTGCAAATATTAATGTATCTGCTCACGGTATGTAATAGTTTAATTAGGACTTTCTTTTATTCGTTGTTTTACGGGTTTTTTGGCTATGTAATTAATCCCTACCCGAAGCCTTGTAATAGCGTAGGTTTTATTTTCTCGCATTTTAATTCCCGCAAATATTAACTGTTAGATGTATGTTAATAGGATTGTATGACAAAATTGCATGCTAATTTTAAAATAGTTAGAAAACCCTAATGTGCAAAGATAATAACTGAAGTCAAATCACTCGCACATACGCACTCCTAAGGTATACTCTCACTTCGGTTGCATTCGGTAAACAATCATTAAGTATAGGGTGTCTTAGTGGTTGCCCTCTTGTCTAACAATAATCAAAAGTCCCGTTCAGAAATGTTGCCTCGGAAATGTTGCCTCAAATATGATCTTAAGACATTAGGGTTATTACTAAGACGTCCTAACATTGTTTTAGTGATCGTACATCCCTTTCAAATTGACCCTTACAACTCCAACGATGGTGCTACCTATTTCTTAATAGTGGGATAACGCTGTCTAAAGGAAACAAGAACAAAAATAATCCTTTTTCGAGTAGGTAGATGCTAGTAGGTACTTGCTCAAAATCAAACTTTTCAAACAAACTTTTCAAACTAAAGTTTTCAAAACACTTCGTAACACTCTTGAGGACATAAACAAGGGTTAAAACAAAGTAAAACAAAACTTTTCAAAACAAACACACACAAGCAATTTAAAAGATGAGCAAGTACCTAAGAGCCCATGGAAAACCATGGATGGAAAGGGTGCTAACACCTTCCCTTTCTATAATCTACCCCCCGTACTCAAAATCTTGAAAAAGGAATTTTTCTGTGCTTTTGTCCTTTCCAATTGGATAAAATAAAATTCGGTGACGACTCTTGCTTACCGCGACATTTTTCAAACACAAACGCAAAACGCAAACGAGCATTTTCCAAAAAAGTCGGTTTTGCCACCGTATCACAGTAAGGCTCAAGGGGAATGGAATTCTTGTGTCTCAGTGTTTTACTGTCCACTTTGTTTACCATCCTCCAACTCATATAAACCTCTAACGGCAACCTTGATTGTCGCTCTCATAGTCGAAAACCACTCCTTGGATAAGTATATAATGCAAACCATCTCTTTGGGCATAACCAAACTGTCGCAAGGATAAGCAACGGTTGTAAGTGATACCTCCCCTAATTCCAAGCAAAGGGACATTAGGGAATTCTCCACAATGGTCGATGATAGTAATGTTTTCTAAGGATCGAGAACACCAGTGAATATTCGAATGTCTGAGTGACATCAACCTATGGGACCACCTCAAACCTTTCTCGTTCTTCAACACAGACCGGGGAAGATGCGGAACAAACCATCTATCCAATAGAGGAGTGCAGCACATGAGGGTCTCTTTGTTCCTCATAGTGCGAGAGTGGAGAGAATGTAGGATATCTCCCAACAAAGTAGGCACCAGATTGTGAGAAATGAAGATTTTGATAGCATTTACATCTATAAGTTGGTCAGGGTTTGGAAATAAAACCATCCCATAGATGAAAAGGGCCAAGATTTCTTCAAAAGCTTGTAAATCTAGAGTATTCCAACAATTTTGAGCCTTCTCCAATAAGAAACCTCTGACACCACTTCTTGTTTCCCAATTAGTCATGACATCGGATTGTTTCAAGTGTAGCACTCGGGCGATCTCTTCAGGGCTTGGATCTCTTTCCATACCGTTGAAAGGTAGTTTATTGAGAATGGGAATCCTCAATAGTTGAGCGAATTCTTCCATAGTAGGTACGAGTTGGTAATCGGGAAAGGTGAAGCAATGGTGCAAAGGGTCAAAGAATTGGAAAAGCACCTTCATCATATCTTCATCAATGCTCGAGGTAACCAAGTTTAGGAGGCGACCATGTCTTTCAGTGAGTGAAGAATTCTCAAGGACCCTTGATGCTAATTCTTTGAGTTGGAAGGAATTCTTACGAGATTGACTTGGATAGTATTCCTGTGGATGGAAGCCATGTCCTACAAAATAGAACAAAGATAAATCTCAATAATCCTTGAAATGGTTAGTGAGAATGCTTATGATGTTATGATATTTATGATGTTATGTACAAGTAAGCATATACACACAAGGAAAACAAGTCCTTAGGTTTAGGCTTTCATGGACTCTGATAGGTAAGTACCCTCTTGAATTTTAGTTGGCTCAACCTGTCCTAGTAATAGTAATTGGGTTCTACGGGATCTCAATATCATTGATCTTTCTTATCGGGCATTATTTCAGCGCAGGCCTCTTTAATGGCGACCGAAATATCCCGAGAAGTCTAATCTCAATGAGCGTAGTATCGAGTATCAACCAACTTCAGACTGCACCAAAGTCGGCTATCTCACTACTTCCTAATGGCCAAGTTGGTCAAGTAAAGGTTCTAAAGTTAGTTAGTGCTTCATGACACCACACAACGGCCCTGTATTCTCCTTGACTACTCAAGGGTTACCGATACCAACAAATGTGTAACACTAACATAGCTATTGCTTAGATCATGTCGATATACCCCATACAGTTTCCACAACGTATTGCTACTTACCTATAAGGTATCCCAGATCCGGGTAACGGATTAAAATAATCCCAAATAAGGAACCAAAATGTAAAGCAAGCAAGTCAAACAATGAAAGTAAATAAAGGTGATTTAGCCCTAAGGTAACCTCACTTTTAGGTGTTCCCCAGCAGAGTTTCCAGTTCTGTGATACGGTGGGAGAACTGACTTGGGATGTTTTACGTTTTATCGCAATTATTGCGGTTAGAAAGAGTCGCTACCGAATTTTCTTTTATCCAAAAAAGGAAATGGTGAAAAGAACAGGAAAGACCTTTGAGATATTTTCTTGAGTTGGGGGGGTAGATTATGAAAAAGGAAGGTGTTAGCACCATTTTCATCCATAGTTATCTATGAGCTCTTAGTTTCTTGCTAGATCATTTGCTTTGTTTGAAAAATGTGCTTTGTGGTGGCTTTTGAAAGTATTTTGAAAAGGCGCCTTCGTTTAGGCAAACTTTGTAATGGTTCTCATTTTGTAAGAACGTATACAAAGTGTTGGACTTTTGAAAATATTTCATGTTTTGAAAGTGTTTGGTGTGTGTTTGTTTTGAAAGTGAGCAAGAAACTAAGAAAGTTTCTACCTACTCAAAAAGTCTTTTGTTCATTTATCTCCTTTCCTTTGATATTACTAACTTACCATTGATTGGTAAGAAGCCTTATCTTTGGGTGTAAAGGGACGGGCGTGGATCATCGTATAGTCATGATAGCAATGTTGTGAGATTTCTTAGCATTTCTCTTGAGGGACTAAGATCATTTAAAAGGCAACATTTGTAGCGTCATCAAGGGGCTATGATGTTGTATTTCGATTGTTTTTGCTAAGACATTCCACATGCATAACATGCCCATTTTTTAGGCATCTTTGATTAGAGTTATTGTGATACGGTGGGAGAACTGACTATGGTTTTGCGTTTGTTTTCGCAAATGTTTCGGTTGAGCAAGGGTCGCCACCGACTTTTTATTTTATCCTAAGGAAAAGTTAAAAAGCACAGCAAAAAACCTTTGAGATGTTTTCTTGGGTTCGGGGGGTAGATTATAGAAAGGGAAGGTATTAGCACCCTTTCTATCCATGGTTATCCATGGGCTCTTAGTTACTTGCTTAGATAAACTTGCCTTGATTTTCAATTGTTTGAAATGGTGCTTTGTGTGTGGGTTTGAAAAATGTTTTGAAAAGAGGCCAATGTGGTGGCAACCTTTGTAATGATCCATGTTGGGATGTATACAAAGATGTATGTCTTTTGAAAAGGTTTTCATTTGTTTTTGAAAGTTGTTTTGAAAGTGTAGTGATGTGTGGTTTTTGAAAATAGGCAAATGTTTTGTTTTGCAAGTTTGATTCAAGTAACTAAGAGGTTATCTACTCCTAAATTTCTCAAAGATTTCTCCTATGTTTTTAACCCTTTTAACAATTTTGTTCCACCATTGCATTTGGTGGACAATCTTGTGTTAGGATGTGAAAGGGACGGGCGCGGGTCATTGTTTAGACCATAATTGCAATGGTGCCAAGTATCTTTGGGCAATGTTTTCTTTAAGGGACTTGATCATTTTTTAGGCAACTTTCGAAAGCGTCATCGAGGGACTATGATCATTTGATTGATTTGTTTTGCCCAAAGAGACCTAACATGCAACATGGCCCATTTATTGAAGGCAACAAGTGGAACACCCTAGGGGTGCAAGTGTGATTAGTGTTGTCTATTTTCATGCTTGTTTATCTTGAATTTAGGTCAAACTATTTTTGTTGTTTTTGATTCGCATACAAACCCTAATTCTAGCATGGTATAGTTAGAAAGCATTAAAGTGCGAAAAATAAAGTTCCTAAGTTATTACAACACAATATATGGGAAGGGGGGTACAAATGTTCAAATGGGGGTATTTTGACAAGGAATTTAAACCTAGACTATTACATCAAATTGGGAATTATACAAATTAATTAATATACAATAATTAAATAAAATAAGAATAAATATGCAAGATGCAAAAATGTTTTTTATATGTATGAAAAAAAAGGTATTTTTATATGTCAAATAAACAAAATAAAAAGTATCAATTTTTGGATTTTTTATGTATTTAGGGCAAAACCCTAATTTATTAAATAAAAGGATTAATTATTTAATATGTACAATATTTATTTATTATATACAAAAATAAAATAAAAATGAAGTATATTTGTCAAAAAGGTATTTTTTAATGTTAAATATTAATAAAATATAAAATGTATATATCTTATATTTTTAACCTAAATATACTAATATATATGTAAATATTTATATTATATGATAAATATATTAAATATATACAAAATAATAATATTTAATATTTATGAAAAAAAAGTATATTTTATATAAAATATTTTCAGAAGATAAAATCAAATAAAAATGGAAAATAATATGTGTTTGCATTATTTTAGTATTTTTTAAATAAAAGTATATCTATATATTTATTTATGTACAAATACCTATTTAAACAAATAAATGCCTAATAAATTCAAAAATGGTGTGAAAAATATTTTTTATATTTTTAATATTATAAGAGAAAATAAATAAGTCAGAACAAAAAAGAAAAAGTTAAAAAATCATGAAAATAAACATAATGGGCCAAAGAGGTGTAAAAGTAAAAATAGGATGCAAATAAGAAAAGATAGAACAAGCCCAGCCCAAAGGACCTTCTTCAACCTCTGGCCAAAAACTTTGTCAAAAACGCGCGCTTGTACACTGATTCAAACATCTGGATTCCTGGACTTTTAGCACAAACTTACAACATAAGAAATGTTAAGCATCAAGCCACGATTCTGGACATGTAAAGAACTCATCCTAACTCTCAGAAATGAGAGAGAATTTCTCCATTCCCAAATCTTAACCTAACTTTTTATCAATGTTCAGACCTCAAATTCTCATAGCACAGGCAAAATAAATGGAAAGTAAAGACATGTATAGTTTTAGGGACATGAGCATGACATTTTTCATTCACAAACTTAGAGCTAATAATGCCTACATTGAGAGATAGAATTTCATGAATATACCTGTTCAGTTGGAATCGTGTCTGGCAATGGAGGAGCTTTCAGGGCAAGATGATGATTTGTACAGCTTGCTTGAAGTGTGAGGATGCTATTCCAATACTTGGTATGCTTTGAAACCTTCTATATCAAGCTGCAGAAGTCAACCTGCAAGAGGAAGAAATGAAAATGGCCAAACTGATTAGAGGAGTTACAGTCTACTTCTAATGCTTTGGATAGTTTGGATTGATGGTAAGGAAAGTGTTTGAACTGGTTTTGGCCAAGATGCACGATGGAAATGAACTATGCCACTCAAACTGCAGGGATGCCCTGTTTTTGTGCAGTTCAATGGTGATTCTGTGAATGGAGAGGTATTGGAGGTGATAGGCTTGTGTTCTAGCTCAGAATGGATGTTTAGAATATGTTTGACAAGTTTGCTTAAGCCTTGGTTTACAGGAATGATAGTTGTGTGATGTTATGCTAGCTTTCTTCAACTTTAAGCAACAAATGTCCACTTGAGTTTTTAGACTGATAGAGGCCCCCCTAATGTGCTGCAAACCTTGGCCTTGATCAGTGTAATTAGCTCATAAACTTGTGCCAAAGAGATTTGCACTGTACTTGCTTGGATTGTTAATTGACATAAAGTGCAACTTTTCTAAAATGGATATAATGCTTTATCTAAAAATGGCTTAATCTTGCATACAATGTCCAAACTCATAGAACAACACCTTGGCACAAAATATTAGCATTAAATTATGGAGTGTAGATGAGATAAAAGACCTGTAATCTAGCTTAAGGCATGTTGAGTTCAAAAATGCAAGGTTATGGACATGTAACTTGGTCATGAACAAAGTGAGTTTTTCCCAACTTGCCAAATTCGATTCTCCCTAACCATGAGGTTGTTTGATGAGTTCTTGGACATTTTGGAAAGCTTGGAATGTGTACTACAATCCATCTTTGAAATGAAAATTTAAATTCCAAGTGGAAGTATATGAAAAATGGTCTTGAAGTTAGGTAAAAACCTTGCCTAAAATAGGTCAAATTTTCTCTAAGTTAAGAATGGTTTGGTACCCTTGTTCCAAAAATTGTAACTTGAGCTACAAGCTTCTTTTGGGAAAACTTTGTGAATCAAAGTTGTAGATTTTGCAATGGACTATAACTTTCATGTTTTGACTTTTGCTTGAATCCAAATGAATCTTGGTGAGAAAGTGGGACAAAGTTAGGAAAAAATTAGGGTTTTTCATAACTTAGAAAAATTCTAAGTTATGAAAAATCTTCATTTCAAACCCTAATTTGCAATCCTTGATTTCTTGATGAAAAAGTTTCATGATTTGGCATGTTTTGATGAAAAATGAATCTTGACACTTGATTTTGACCAAAAAGTCAAAGTTTGACTTTTCAGTATACAATCAAAATTGATCAATTGACTGGGAAATTCAACTGTCAATCTTGTGTATTTGGGATCTTTTGAACTTGTTGAGCATGTCAAGACAATTCCATGGGGTCCTTGAGTCCATATGTGTGTTTGGTTTGCCATTGGCTAGGTCAAACAGTCAAAAATTGCCTTTGTGCAGTCAAAACCCTAAAAATGACCATTTTGCCCTTTTGGTGATCTGATCAAATTTCTTGTGGAATTGTGATCCAAACTTGATCAAATGGTCCATGTGAGTTCATAATGTTGATGTGGGTCAATTTTCATGAGATTTGACTGTCAATTGGCCATAGTTGACTTTTTCCCCAATACAGCTGATTTCTAGGTCAACTGTCCAATTGACTGGGCAAAAGTTGGAATCAAAGCTTGAAACTTGGCATGGATAAACTTGGGAGTCCAACATGAAGCATTAAAGTCATCTTAGGCATTTTAGGTCAAAATATCTTTGTGCAAACACAAACCCTAATTTGGGTCAACAGTGCTAGGAGAAGTCTTGTAGAGGAAAACCCTAACTGGATCTTGAGCTCCAAGGGCCTTGTGATGAGAAAATGTTGAGAGAATGGGAGGGCAAATTTTGGGGTACAACAGTTGCCCCTGTTCAATCTTCTTGAACCTGAAGAGTTAGATTGGCAAGTTTGCCTTTCGTGACTCGAGGGTAAAAGGAGATTGGACACTAGAGTGCCCGGAAATTTGCACTCGCATGTTGGAGTATCAGCAAAGGTGATGTCGGGAATGGGCTTATAGATGCCATTTGGAGAGATGGTGGATAGGGAGATGGGCTTATAGATGCCATCTGGAGATGTGACAGAACCTTGTCGGGAATGGGCTTATAGATGCCATTTGGAAGTGTTGATCGCATAAGAGATTCCCTAGCGATAACTTGTGTATTTTGAGAAAGACAGATGTTTTCCTGGCTTGTTACAGGTGTTGATCTTCAATCTCTTCATGCAGACATGCCCTGGCTAGATACAGGTGTCGAATCTACAATTGGTTGCTCGCAGATATGCCCTGGCTGGATACAGGTATCGAATCTGGAAATAGTCATCAACAGATATGCCCTGGCTGGATACAGGAATCGAATCTGGAAACTCTTCAGATGTGCCCTGGCTAGATACAGGAATCGAATCTGGAATTGTGACAATTGATAAATATGCCCTGGCTGGATATAGGAATCGAATCTTCAAACTCTTCAGATGTGCCCTGGCTAGATACAGGAATCGAATCTGGAATTGTTGTCAACAGATATGCCCTGGCTGGATACAGGAATCGAATCTTCAAACTCTTCAGATGTGCCCTGACTAGATACAGGAATCGAATCTGGAATTGTTGTCAACAGATATGCCCTGGCTGGATACAGGAATCGAATCTGGAATTGTGGTAGTTGATAGATATGCCCTGGCTGGATACAGGAATCGAATCTTCAAACTCTTCAGATGTGCCCTGGCTAGATACAGGAATCGAATCTGGAATTGTGACAGTTGATAGATATGCCCTGGCTGGATACAGGAATCGAATCTTCAAACTCTTCAGATGTGCCCTGGCTAGATACAGGAATCGAATCTGGAATTATTGTCAACAGATATGCCCTGGCTGGATACAGGAATCGAATCTTCAAACTCTTTAGATGTACCCTGGCTAGATACAGGAATCGAATCTGGAATTGTTGTCAACAGATATGCCCTGGCTGGTTACAGGAATTGAATCTGGAATTGTGGTAGTTGATAGATATGCCCTGGCTGGATACAGGAATCGAATCTTCAAACTCTTCAGATGTGCCCTGGCTAGATACAGGAATCGAATCTGGAATTGTGACAGTTGAAGGTAGTTGTCTTTTTCCTGAAAAGGCAAAACATCAGTTGTATGCAATGTCATGATGTATGACATGCATGATGTTATGACGTTCAAAATGAGATAGTGTCGTATGCACTTTATCATGTATGTAAGCAAGATGTATGAAATGCGAAATGTTTATGAATGTATTTTTGTCTAGGAAAATAAATCCTTGACGACCGGCCGTGGAATTAAATCCTGGGCTGACGTTGAAGAGTAGAGCTCTTCGTTTCCACTGGGGATGACGGTTGCAAGAATACACCGGTAGGAGAAGATGACTCCATTGAGGAATAAGCTTGTTGGAGAGATTACTCTGAGGGGAAATACTCTGCGGAAAGAGACACTTTGCTGAAGTTTTGACGAGAGCTCCACTGAGGATTTCAATGATGGACTCCGCTGGGGATAACAATGATAAACTCCGCTGGGGATTGCGTTGATAAGTTATGTTGGGGAACTTTGATGAACTCCGCTGGGGATAGGAAGAACTTTGCCGAGGGTGATCTTCCGTGGCAATTAGCTGAGGATAACCCAGTTATAAGCCCTTGTGAGGAATAACTTTGAATAAAGCTCGGGAGAGACGTCTGTACTCTGCAGGGGATAAGCTTCCAGAATCTACTGGGGATAAGCTTCAAGACCTGCTGGGGATAAGAATTCCACTTTCCTGGGGAAACTTTTGGAATTGCACTGGGGTGTTGATATTCCGCCGGGGAATAATCTTAGGTCAAGACTGTCGGGGATGCTTGCTGATGAATTCCTGTACTCCACTGGGGAATGTTGATATCTTCTGGGGATACACAACTTCCTTCATGCTGACCGTAGACTAACTCTGTTGGAGGAGAGTATTGTTGACTTGCTAGGGGAATATTGTGCCTTTTCAGGATTGATAGGGAACCAACTCTACTTGGGGAAAGTATTGCTGAATCTTGTCTTACTCTGCGGGGAGTTGAGATAAATTGGTCACATTCTTCAGTTGAATCTACCTTGGTACTTCAGCGGACAAAGCAACCAGACTGCATCAGACAACTTTACATTGCCCCTGTTTCTGATGTCACCTATAATTAGTCTTTTGTTTCATATGCAAATATTTATGAATCAGCAATTTAATGTCAAATGCATATATCAAAAATGAACATTGGACGTTCTTCGCAAGACAAAACAGAAAAAAGGAAAAACAATGGGCAATTTGTTTGGAAAAGTGAACTTGTATTGATTTCGAAATTTGCCTGCAAATAGGCGTTTTTTGTACAAGAGGCTGACGTCCTAGTAAGAGAACGCCGCCGAATAACATAAAGTTTATACAATTTTGAAAAGGAAACAAAACAGCTATGTGCACAATATTCCCACTGGGTTCCAACTCTGCTATCGCCTTTACGTCTCCAAGCGTCTCGTCACTTTGCTGCTTAGTTGAAGATGAAGCTGATTGATCGATGCCGAAGTCTGAGCCAGATAGTTGATGCCGTATTCTGGATGCAAGGTGATCCAATGAGACATAGTGTTACGCTTTATCCCTAACTTTTGCCTGGACCGCCCTTTCGGGTTTTCAGTCCACCGGGATACCCATTTTTTCCCAAGCCGCCTTTTCAAGTTTTCGACTTGGCGGGTGTACAAATTTTTTTTTATTTCATCCCTTATTTTTGCCCGAACCCTTTTGGTTCGCCGGGAAGCCCTTATTTTTGCCTAGGTATGTCAACCTAGCGGGTCTTTTATTCATGCGTAGTATCTTTTTACTATGTCTGCATTGGCGGGGTGAGGCAGGTCGTCACCATCCATGGTGGTTAGAATCATGGCTCCTCCTGAGAACACATGTTTAACCACAAATGGCCCTTCGTATGTAGGGGTCCATTTGCCCCGGGGATCACCTTGAGGAAGGATGATGCGCTTGATTACCAGGTCCCCAACTTGATACTCTTGTGGTCTGACTTTCTTGTTAAATGCCCTGATCATCCGTTTTTGGTACGTCTGACCATGATAGATAGCGGTGAGTCTCTTTTCGTCAATCAGGTTTAATTGATCAAGTCGAGTCTGGATCCAGTCATCTTCGTTCAAGTCTACATCCTTCATTATCCGGAGAGAGGGTATCTGGACTTCAATTGGCAAGACTGCCTCCATGCCATAGGCCAAGGAAAAGGGTGTTGCCCCGGTTGACGTCCTTGCTGAGGTACGGTACCCATGAAGAGCAAACGGTAACATTTCGTGCCAATCTTTATAGGTCACTGTCATCTTCTGCACAATCTTTTTGATATTCTTATTAGCTTCTTCTACAACTCCATTCATCTTCGGCCGGTAAGGAGAAGAGTTGTGGTGCTGTATTTTGAATTGCTCGCAGAGCTCAATGATCATCTTGTTGTTAAGATTGGTACCATTGTCCGTAATGATCCTTTCCGGTACACCGTATCGACAGATCAGATTATGCCGAATGAACCGTGCCACAACGCTCTTGGTTACCGTGGCGTAGGAAGCTGCCTCAACCCACTTCGTGAAGTAATCGATCGCTACCAAGATGAAGCGATGCCTGTTGGATGCCGTCGGTTGGATCTCACCAATCATATCGATGCCCCACATTGCAAAAGGCCAAGGTGCCGACAGGACGTTCAGAGGAACTGGAGGGATATGCACCTTATCAGCATAGATCTGGCATTTATGACAAGTTCGAGAATGTTGGTAACAGTCGGCTTCCATTGTGGACCAGAAATATCCTGCCCGGAGAATTTTCTTTGCCATGGTGTGTCCACTGGAATGTGTTCCCAATGTACCTTCATGCAGTTCTATCATGATCTTCTCTGCTTCAGCCTTATCCACACAACGCAGTAGAGTTGAATCATGATTCTGTTTGTAGAGAATGCCATTGCTGAGGAAGAATTTTGCCGCAAACCTTCTCATGAACTTCTTGTCCTTGACAGATGCACCTTCAGGGTATTTCTGAGCTTCCAAGTATCTCTTCACCTCATGATACCAGGGTTTTTCAGTCACCTTTTCGGCCTCAAGATCGCAGCAGTATGCAGGTTCGTCCAACTTCCAGATAATGATCCGGGGAGCCTCATTGTCCCATTTGACTTTGAACATTGAAGACATCGTAGCTAGTGCGTCCGCTAACTGATTCTCCTCTCTTGGGAAGTGCTCAAAAGTTATCTCTTCAAAGTGGGGAAGCAAACTCAACACATACTCCTTGTAAGGAATAAGATTTGGGTGTTTCGTATCCCACTCGCCTTTGATCTGATTGATCACGAGAGCGGAATCTTTGAAGACACTCAGAAACTTGATCCTTAAGTCGATTGCGGCTTGAAGACCCATGATACATGCCTCATATTCTGCCATGTTGTTGGTGCAGTTGAAACACAGCCGGGCGGTGAGTGGAGTATGAGTTCCTTTGGGGGATATGATCACAGCGCCGATGCCGTTACCCAAAGCATTTGAGGCTCCGTCGAAATGTATAGACCATCGGGATCCTTCCTCAGGTCCTTCATCCGGTCCAGGTACTTCACAGTCAGTTACTACCATGATATCTTCGTCTGGAAATTCAAAGTTCAATGATTGGTAATCGTCCACAGGTTGGTGAGCCAAATGGTCTGCCAATACACTTCCCTTGATTGCCTTTTGAGTGGTATATTGGATATCATATTCTGTCAAGATCATTTGCCATCTTTCTATTCTTCCAGACAGAGCAGGCTTTTCGAATATGTACTTGATGGGATCCATCTTTGAAATCAACAAAGTAGTGTGAGTCAACATATACTGTCTTAGCCGGCGAGCAGCCCATACCAGAGCGCAGCAAGTTTTCTCGAGCAGTGAGTACCGAGACTCACAGTCGGTAAACTTTTTGCTCAGGTAATAAATAGCGTGCTCTTTTCGGCCAGACTCGTCATGCTGCCCCAGCACACACCCCATTGAGTTGTCAAGAACTGTCAAGTATAGTATTAGAGGTCTCCCTTCCACTGGTGGCATAAGAATGGGTGGCTCTTGGAGATACTCTTTTATCTTTTCAAAAGCGGTCTGACATTCATCGTTCCAACGTACTACTTGATCTTTCTTCAGTAATTTGAAGATTGGCTCACAGGTAGCAGTTAGATGCGAGATGAATCAGGCAATGTAATTTAGTCGTCCCAGAAAGCCTCTAACTTCTTTCTCTGTCTTGGGAGTCGGCATCTCTTGTATGGCTTTTACCTTGGTAGGGTCCACCTGAATACCTTTATCGCTTACAATGAAACCTAGCAATTTTCCAGACCTCACCCCAAAGGTACATTTGTTTGGATTCAACCTCAGCTTGTACAACTTCAGTCGGTCAAACAGCTTCCGCAGATGGTCAAGGTGTTCCTCCTCAGTTTGAGACCTTGCAATCATGTCATCAACATATACCTCAATCTCATGATGGATCATGTCATGAAATAAAGCAACCATGGCACGTTGGTAGGTTGCCCCAACATTTTTTAACCTGAATGGCATGACCTTGTAGCAGAAGGTGCCCCACTGAGTCACAAAGGTAGTCTTTTCCATATCTTCCGAAGCCATCTTGATCTGATTATACCCTGAAAAACCATCCATGAAGGAGAACACCTTGTGTTGAGCAGTATTGTCAACAAGAACGTCGATGTGAGGCAGAGGGAAATCATCTTTGGGGCTGGCCCTGTTCAAATCCCTGTAGTCGACACACAATCTGACCTTACCGTCCTTCTTCGGCACTGGCACCACATTGGCCACCCACTGAGGGTAAGAAGTCACTGCTAGAAACCCGGCATCGAATTGCTTCATAACTTCAGCTTTGATCTTTTCGGACATCTCTGGACGCATACAGCGGACCTTTTGCTTTACCGGAGGGCAGTCTTCCTTGGTAGGCAGGTGATGAACCACAATGTCGGCATCTAAACCAGGCATGTCTTCGTATGACCAAGCAAAGATCTCCATGTAATCATGCAACATTTGGATCAATCGTTGCTACAGGCTGAGCTCTAGATTGGCACCAATCTTGACTTATTTTCTATCTGTCTCAGTACCCAGGTTCACTGTTTCCACGGGCTCTTCATGCGGCTGAATGGCCCTCTCTTCCTGGAGTAGCAGTCTTGCGAGTTCACCCGGCACTTCGCAATCATCTTCACCTTCGTCTTCGGCCAAGTTGATCGGATTCTCGAAGTCATAACTGGTGGTAGCAGAGCCGTTACCAGTGAGATCCAGAGTGGATTGAAACATGTATAAGTGAGTGTGTGTAAATATAGCTGTTTTGCAATATATAACACAGAAAGAAAAAGAGCACAAGATTTGAAATGCAACAAACGTCCAATGTTTTGATTAATGATATATGGAAATGTCATACAAAAAAGCCCTCACAAATGAAGCTACGGTGCCCCGGGTAGGACACCGAGCCAATAAAAGTTTCAACATATTGTTTGTTACAAATTGAAAATCAAAAGAGTTAATTACTGCGTGACAAATGTAATAGGTGTAAAATCCTTTGCCGTCCAGTTGCTTGGTCCGTTGCTGGTGGTTGGATAGATCCAACTGTCAAACTCCGCTTCCTCTACGTCCTCCTCGATAGCATTCACCCTTGGATTGGTGATGAACACCGGAGCCTTTCTGATCCTTTCTTTGCGCACAGCCCTCTGAGCCTCTGCAGTGAAGCCCAACCCAAACTTGTCGTTCTTTTGAGTGAAGTCAGGAAGCTGACCCCAGTTTGTGCATTTGCCTTTCTCGATTACAGCCCGGGCATCCTTCAAGGAAGCCATCTTTAGAGGAAAGTCTTCTTCAACCACTGTCTCAGCCGATGCCAACGTTGGAGGTACCTCCTCAAAATGCTGAAAGGGGGTTTCGATAAACTCCCCGTCCATCTCGATATACCGGAATTAATTCAAGTGACTAACCATGTATTCCTCCTCACCCTGCACAGTAACAATCTTCCCTTTGACAGGGTATTTGAGCTTTTGGTGTAGAGTGGATGTTACCGCCCCAGCCTTGTGAATCCAGGGTCGACCTAACAAGCAGGAATAAGATGGACGAATATCCATCACGTAGAACGTTGAGTCGAAGACTTGGGAACCCACACGAATAGGAATGTCTACCTCACCGTGCACCATCCTCTTAGAACCGTCGAAGGCTCTAACAATGATGTTACTAGGTTTCAATTCCAGGCCCTCACAATCTAAGCGATCTAAGGCCTTCTTGGGCAAAACATTCAGGGAAGAACCGGTGTCCACCAACACGTGTGCGAGAGTAGTGCCCCTGCACTCTATAGAGACATGCAGGGCATCATTGTGATTTTTCCCTTTGGCGGTAAGGTTAGCATCCGAGAACCCCGAACCATTGTCAGCTGTCAAATTAGCCACACAGTCAGTGAATTAATCTGCATAGGTCTCTTGCGGCACATGGGCCGTTTTCAGAAATGAAATCAGGGCCTTTGCATGGGCCTCTGAGCATAGCAGCAATGATAGCATAGAGATTTTGGAGGGGGTATGCCCCAAGTATTCAACAACATTGAAGTCACTCTTTTTAATGATTTTAAGGATTTCCTCCATCTCTTGTTGGGAGGCTTCAACAGCAGTCTTTTTTGGTGCCTCCATCCTGGCAGGCAAATCGATAGCAACTTCTTTGCTCCGAGTATCAGAGGACTCGGCGGCAGTAGTAGACACAGGAACTTGATTTGAAACATGCACACTTGCGGGTGTGATGATAAGAGGTTTTCGGATAACTGGCGGTGCAATGTCAGGCGAGAAGAGCCTGCCACTGCGAGTAATCTTGGCGGGACCAGTGATGTTACTGATACTGGTACTGGTGTTGAACTCCTACTTCACTCCAAGCACATACACGTCTGCCCCATAGTGCCATGGGACAGCCTTGTTAGATTCATAGGGGAGAGGCCCCGGAACAGTAATAGTAATGGGTGCAACATACATAATTTGGACTGGCTTCCTCGGGAGAGCCTTGGTAGGATTGTTGAAAATTGTGATGACAGATACTTCTTCAGTGGAAACAAACGGAACAGCAGTTTTCTTGAACAAAATTTCTTTGCTATCCATCAGGCTTTGGATGCCTGATTTCAGCAGCGGACAACCGGTAGGGATAACAGCACACAGGAGGCAATCCTTGCTACAACCCGGAAATAAAATGGCTAGTAGTAAGTTCCTCTTAACAGTCAAAAGAGGGGTAGCAACATCATTCACTGAAACAGCATACAAATCTTCCTCGACGACATTTACTCTATGCTGGGGCATAGGAGCAGTTACAACATTTGGCCTCTCAGGCGCCTCAAACTGAATTTCCTTCGCGTCGATAAGGTCTTGCACCTTATTTCTCAGGGCCCAACAATCATCAGTAGTATGCCCGGGGCTATCAGAATGATAAGCACAACGGGCATTTGGGTTATATTTAGGAGATGCAGTGTTCACGGCCTTCGGAGCCTCTTTGATGGTCACCAAGTTGGTTGATAACAGTTGCGGTAAGATTTGTGACAAGGTTATACTCAGCCGAGTATACTGCCTCTTGGGCCTTTCACCTCTTTGTTGATTGTACTGCTGAGGAGCAGCAACAGGTTTTGAAATGACCAAGGCATTGACAGCTTGGCGGCTTTCTAGCTTGACTTGTCTTCTAGGATCATAGACGGCACTTGCTTCCTTCTTGAAAGGCCTCTTCTCGGTACTTGCGGAGGCAGCTTTTTGTATCTTTCCTGACCTGATGCCAGCTTCTATCCTTTCACCCGTCAGGATCAAATCTGTAAACCCAGCTGAGGAATTACCAACCAGATGATTGAAAAATGGACCGGACAAGGTCCCTAGAAACATATCAACCAGCTCACGATCAGTCAATGGAGGCTGCACCCTGCCAGCCAAATCTCTCCATTTTTGTGCATATTCTTTGAACCCTTCGCCCGTTCCTAGAGACATACCCTGAAGTTGGGTACGCGTAGGAGCGAGGTCAGAATTGTATTGATATTGTCTATAAAATGCGGTCGCCAAGTCTTCCCAATGTCGGATACTAGTTCCATCTAGTTGATAGAACCACTCAAGTTGTGACCCCGAAAGGCTATCTTGGAAGAAGTGGATCCAAAAAATTTTATCTGCCGTGTAAGGTTGGATCTTCCTTACGTACGACCTGAGATGCAGCTTTGGACAGGAGGCCCCGTCATATTTGGCAAAGGCAGGCGCCTTAAACTTGTGTGGGATTACTACCCCAGAAGATAAGCCCAAATCTCCGAAATCCAGCCCCGGCACATTCTGAATCTCCATGGCACTCAAGCGGTCTTCTAATTGCTTGTATCTGTCAGCAGTAGGTGGGTATTGTTCGTCATTATAGTCCGTCTCGTTGTCAGAGACTGCAGGACTAGGAGCTCCTCCTCCTTGGGGACTGTCTTTCTCTGCAGAGGAAGTAGTTGGATCAGCCTCATTATGGAGTGTGTTCCCAAACCTGCGTCCAGTATTGAACAATGCAGTCCTCTTCTTCTTTTTCTTCTTTAGGAGCAGAGCCTTCAACTCTTGCTGACCTTGGGCCAGGCTTAGGACCATCTCTTGAAACTGGGCACTTTGGGCCTGAAGGGCCTTGATTGCTTGCTCACTGGATGAGTCTGGATTCATGATGACTGTTCCAAATAAACAGCGAAGAAGATTAAGCAGCCTGTAGAAAAATGGGTACCTGTTATGCACATGATGCATGAGATTCTATCTATGCAATGCATTCAAGGATTTTAGAAATTCACAATTGTTGCAAACAAAAAGAACGCATGTCATATTAATAAGAAAAGATTTGTTAGTACATAAATGCCCCATGGGCCAAATATTACAAAAAACAACTTTTCAAGGTAAAAAGACGTTGCGCATCCTCTTTGGTGTAATGTAGGTGTTGAGGGCCTCTTACTCATGGAGTCGGCGGGTGAGCTCTAAAACCTTCTTCTCGCTGGCGTAGAAGCTGGCTTCAAAAGTGTTCTGTTCCTCCTTGAGTTGGATCCAACTCTTCTGCATCTCCTCCCACGATGTAGGCATGTCAGGATGTAGGATGATGTAGGGAACCTCTCCTTCCTTGACGGGCTCTTTAATCACAGGGAGAACATGAGGATAAGGCATCATTAGACTCTGGGCTCGGGCTCGTACCCACTTGAGGTAAGGTTCAAGAGGGATGGAGTTCTTGTGTCCCAGAGTCTTGCTATCAACCTTGTTGGGCCTCCCCTAAGCTCTGATGAATCTTTGGCGAAGTCCTTGCGCATCATTGTCGAAGTCAAAAACTAGGTCAGGAATCAACATGTCATAAGGGCCATCCCTCCGTGCATATCCAAATTGCCTCAAAGCTAGGCAAGGGTTGTAGGTGATACCTCCTCTGATTCCAAGTAAAGGAACATTAGGAAACTCTCTGCAACGATCGACGATGATGACATTTTCTCTGGACCGAGAACACCAATGTACATCAGAGTGAGTAAGAGTCATCAACCGTTGGGACCACCTTGAGCCTTGGTCATTCTTCAAGACAGATTGTGGAAGGTGCGAAATAAACCACCTTGCAAGGAGAGGAGTACATCACATGAGAACACCCCTCTTTCTCATTGTTCGTGTGTAAAATGAGTGAAGAATGTCCCCAAGAAATGTTGGTATTGGATTTCTGGACAAGAAGATTTTGACGGCGTTGACCTCCACAAGCTGGTCAGGATTTGGGAATAGGACCAACCCATAGATAAGGAGTGCCACAATCTCTTCAAAGACTTGTAGGTCCAATGAATTCCAACATTCTTGTGCCTTCTCAAACAAGAATTTTTCTAAGAAGCCTTTGACACCGCTTCTAGTTTCCCAATGCCCCTTGATGTCAGAAGGCTGTAGATGTAATGCTCGAGCAATATCTTCAGGCTTTGGTTCCTTTTCCGTACCGTTGAAAGGTAGTTGATTGAGGATAGGAATTCTCAGGAGTTGAGAAAATTCCTCCAAAGTGGGTACCAACTGGTAGTCAGGGAAAGTGAAACAGTGGTGAAGAGGGTCAAAGAACTGGAATAGCACTTTCATCATGTCTTCTTCAATGTTGGTGTTGACTAAGCTGAGCAGTCTACCATGTCTTTCACTGAAGGATGAGCTTTCCGGAATTCTTGAGGTGAGCTCCTTGAGTTGAGGAGAGATTCTCACAAGGTTGACTTGGATGGTTTTTCTGCGAGGAATTTCCATGACCTACAAAACAAGAACAAAGATGAAGATCTAAACCCTTGAAGTGGTTAGTGAATGCATATGATGCTTTATGATGTTCATGATGTATGCACAAACATATGTACAAGCAAATCACACCAAACCCTAGTTTCAGGCTTGCATGGGGTTTCATAGGTAAGTACCCTCTTGAGTGTAGTTGGCTTAAAAACCTGTCCTATAAATAGTAACCGGGTTCTAAGGAGCTCAATATCATTGGATTGTTTTCATCGTTCATTGTTTTGGTTTAGCCACTTAACTAGCGACCAAAATATTCCAAGAAAACAACCCTCAATGAGTGTAGTATCGAGTATCTACCAACTTCGGACAGCACCAAATCCGGTCATCTCACTACCCCTAATGTAAGGCCAAGATGGTCAAGTAAGGTTCTAGGTCATTAGTGCTTAGTGACATCACTCAGCGGCCCCGTACTCTCCTTGATTGAACTCAAGGGTTACCGGTACTCACAAATATGTCGAACTAATATAGCTATTGCTTCAACCGTGTCGGTATACCCCGTACAGTTTCCACAACATATTGCTATCTATGAATGTTTCCCAAAATCCGGGTGTAGGATTGCAAACCCAAACAAGAGAGCCAAAATGTAAAGCAATCAAGACAATCAATTAATCATGCAAGAGGGTGATCTAAGCCCTAAGGTTACTCCACTTTAAAAGTTATCCCCAGCAGAGTCGCCAGTTCTGTGATACGGTGGGAGAACTGACTATGGTTTTTCGTTTGTTTTCGCAAATGTTTCGGTTGAGCAAGAGTCGCCACCGACTTTTTATTTTATCCTAAGGAAAGGTTAAAAAGCACAGCAAAAAACCTTTGAGATGTTTTCTTGGGTTCGGGGAGTAGATTATAGAAAGGGAAGGTATTAGCACCCTTTCTATCCATGGTTATCCATGGGCTCTTAGTTACTTGCTTAGATCAACTTGCCTTGATTTTCAATTGTTTGAAATGGTGCTTTGTGTGTGGGTTTGAAAAATGTTTTGAAAAGAGGCCAATGTGGTGGCAACCTTTGTAATGATCCATGTTGGGATGTATACAAAGATGTATGTCTTTTGAAAAGGTTGTCATTTGTTTTTGAAAGTTGTTTTGAAAGTGTAGTGATGTGTGGTTTTTGAAAATAGGCAAGTGTTTTGTTTTGCAAGTTTGATTCAAGTAACTAAAAGGTTATCTACTCCTAAATTTCTCAAAGATTTCTCCTATGTTTTTAACCCTTTTAACAATTTTGTTCCACCATTGCATTTGGTGGACAATCTTGTGTTAGGATGTGAAAGGGACGGGCGCGGGTCATCGTTTAGACCATAATTTCAATGGTGCCAAGTATCTTTGGGTAATGTTTTCTTTAAGGGACTTGATCATTTTTAGGCAACTTTCGAAAGCGTCATCGAGGGACTATGATCATTTGATTGATTTGTTTTGCCCAAAGAGACCTAACATGCAACATGGCCCATTTATTGAAGGCAACAAGTGGAATACCCTAGGGGTGCAAGTGTGATTAGTGTTGTCCATTTTCATGCTTGTTTATCTTGAATTTAGGTCAAACTATTTTTGTTGTTTTTGATTCGCATACAAACCCTAATTCTAGCATGGTATAGTTAGAAAGCATTAAAGTGCGAAAAATAAAGTTCCTAAGTTATTACAACACAATATATGGGAAGGGGGGTACAAATGTTCAAATGGGGGTATTTTGACAAGGAATTTAAACCTAGACTATTACATCAAATTGGGAATTATACAAATTAATTAATATACAATAATTAAATAAAATAAGAATAAATGTACAAGATGCAAAAATGTTTTTTATATGTATGAAAAAAAAGGTATTTTTATATGTCAAATAAACAAAATAAAAAGTATCAATTTTTGGATTTTTTATGTATTTAGGGCAAAACCCTAATTTATTAAATAAAAGGATTAATTATTTAATATGTACAATATTTATTTATTATATACAAAAATAAAATAAAAATGAAGTATATTTGTCAAAAAGGTATTTTTTAATGTTAAATATTAATAAAATATAAAATGTATATATCTTGTATTTTTAACCTAAATATACTAATATATATGTAAATATTTATATTATATGATAAATATATTAAATATATACAAAATAATAATATTTAATATTTATGAAAAAAAAGTATATTTTATATAAAATATTTTCAGAAGATAAAATCAAATAAAAATGGAAAATAATATGTCTTTGCATTATTTTAGTATTTTTTAAATAAAAGTATATCTATATATTTATTTATGTACAAATACCTATTTAAACAAATAAATGCCTAATAAATTCAAAAATGGTGTGAAAAATATTTTTTATATTTTTAATATTATAAGAGAAAATAAATAAGTCAGAACAAAAAAGAAAAAGTCAAAAAAGCATGAAAATAAACATAATGGGCCAAAGAGGTGTAAAAGTAAAAATAGGGTGCAAATAAGAAAAGATGGAACAAGCCCAGCCCAAAGGACCTTCTTCAACCTCTGGCCAGAAACTTTGTCAAAAACGCGCGCTTGTACACTGATTCAAACATTTGGATTCCTGGACTTTTAGCACAAACTTACAACATAAGAAATGTTAAGCATCAAGCCACGATTCTGGACATGTAAATAACTCATCCTAACTCTCAGAAATGAGAGCGAATTTCTCCATTCCCAAATCTTAACTTAACTTTTTATCAATGTTCAGACCTCAAATTCTCATAGCACAGGCAAAATAAATGGAAAGTAAAGACATGTATAGTTTCAGGGACATGAGCATGACATTTTTCATTCACAAACTTAGAGCTAATAATGCCTATATTGAGAGATAGAATTTCATGAATATACCTGTTCAGTTGGAATCGTGTCTGGCAATGGAGGAGCTTTCAAGGCAAGATGATGATTTGTACAGTTTGCTTGAAGTGTGAGGATGCTATTCCAATACTTGGTATGCTTTGAAACCTTCTATATCAAGCTGCAGAAGTCAACCTGCAAGAGGAAGAAATGAAAATGGCCAAACTGATTAGAGGAGTTACAGTCTACTTCTAATGCTTTGGATAGTTTGGATTGATGGTAAGGAAAGTGTTTGAACTGGTTTTGGCCAAGATGCACGATGGAAATGAACTATGTCACTCAAACTGCAGGGATGCCCTGTTTTTGTGCAGTTCAATGGTGATTCTGTGAATGGAGAGGTATTGGAGGTGATAGGCTTGTGTTCTAGCTCAGAATGGATGTTTAGAATATGTTTGACAAGTTTGCTTAAGCCTTGGTTTACAGGAATGATAGTTGTGTGATGTTATGCTAGCTTTCTTCAACTTTAAGCAACAAATGTCCACTTGAGTTTTTAGACTGATAGAGGCCCCCCTAATGTGCTGCAAACCTTGGCCTTGATCAGTGTAATTAGCTCATAAACTTGTGCCAAAGAGATTTGCACTGTACTTGCTTGGATTGTTAATTGACATAAAGTGCAACTTTTCTAAAATGGATATAATGCTTTATCTAAAAATGGCTTAATCTTGCATACAATGTCCAAACTCATAGAACAACACCTTGGCACAAAGGATTGGCATTAAATTATGGAGTTTAGATGAGATAAAAGACATGTAATCTAGCTTAAGTCATGCTGAGTTCAAAAATGCAAGGTTATGGACATGTAACTTGGTCATGAACAAAGTGAGTTTTTCCCAACTTGCCAAATTCGATTCTCCCTAACCATGAGGTTGTTTGATGAGTTCTTGGACATTTTGGAAAGCTTGGAATGTTCACTACAATCCATATTTGAAATGCAAATTGAAATTCCAAGTGGAAGTATATGAAAAATGGTCTTGAAGTTAGATAAAAACCTTGCCTAAAATAGGTCAAATTTTCTCTAAGTTAAGAATGGTTTGGTACCCTTGTTCCAAAAATTGTAACTTGAGCTACAAGCTTCTTTTGGGAAAACTTTGTGAATAAAAGTTGTAGATTTTGCAATGGACTACAACTTTCATGTTTTTACTTTTGCTTGAATCCAAATGAATCTTGGTGAGAAAGTGGGACAAAGTTAGGAAAAAATTAGGGTTTTTCATAACTTAGAAAAATTCTAAGTTATGAAAAATCTTCATTTCAAACCCTAATTTGCAATCCTTTATTTCTTGATGAACAAGTTTCATGATTTGGCATGTTTTGATGAAAAATGAATCTTGACACTTGATTTTGACCAAAAAGTCAAAGTTTGACTTTTCAGTATACAGTCAAAATTGATCAATTGACTGGGAAATTCAACTGTCAATCTTGTGTATTTGGGATCTTTTGAACTTGTTGAGCATGTCAAGACAATTCCATGGGGTCCTTGAGTCCATATGTGAGTTTGGTTTGCCATTGGCTAGGTCAAACAGTCAAAAATTGCCTTTGTGCAGTCAAAACCCTAAAAATGACCATTTTGCCGTTTTGGTGATCTGATCAAATTTCTTGTGGAATTGTGATCCAAACTTGATCAAATGGTCCATGTGAGTTCATAATGTTGATGTGGGTCAATTTTCATGAGATTTGACTGTCAATTGGCCACAGTTGACTTTTTCCCCAATATAGCAGATTTCTAGGTCAACTGTCCAATTGAATGGGCAAAAGTTGGAATCAAAGCTTGAAACTTGGCATGGATAAACTTGGGAGTCCAAAATGAAGCATGAAAGTCATCTTAGGCATTTTAGGTAAAAATATCTTTGTGCAAACACAAACCCTAATTTGGGTCAATAGTGCTAGGAGAAGTCTTGCAGAGGAAAACCCTAACTTGATCTTGAGCTCCAAGGGCCTTGTGATGAGAAAATGTTGAGAGAATGGGAGGGCAAATTTTGGGGTACAACAGTTATCTACTTGTTGATATTTATCTTCCCATACAAATCCTAATTACTAGCATTTATATGAAAGTGATAAATTGCGGAAAGTAAATATTCTACGCTATTATAATCATTTGGGGATGGGGTATACAAGTTTAAAAATGGGGATTGCAAGAATTAAACCTAATTATCTATTACAACCATATTGAAACTTAAATAATGTACAAGAATTGAAAGGAATATAATGTACAAGGATATAAATAGAAAAGAAATGGATTTTTGTTTAGATTTTGTTAAGGAAAATGGTTTTAACCTAATTATCTAAAAGGAAATAATTAATTAAAATAAGTAAAATTAAACCCTAGTTTAAAAGAAATAAAATTAATTAAGAAAGCATTTTTAGGGTTTTTTAGAAAAGGTTTTAAGTTTAATCAAAATTGTATGGAAATTAATTAATTAAAAGAAAACCTAAATTCTAAGTTAAATTTAATTAAAAAAGAAAATAACAAACCTAAATCTAATTATTAATTTATTAAGAAAAAGAAATTAAGTTTTTATAGAAAAATGTTTTGTCTTTTTGTATTGAAAAATAAAATAAGTATAGAGTATAATAAATAAAATATTTTTGTCTTTTTTATTAATAATAATATTAATATTAATATTAATATTAATGATAATAAAAATCAAGAAAATGAAAATAAAATAAAAATATAAAAATGAGGTTAGGGGGTGTAAAATAGTTTAGGGTATATGTTGTACCCCAAAATTTGCCCTCCCATATTCTTCAAAGTTTTGACAAGCATTATCTCAATTTGCTCAAGTCTACTCAAGGGTTGCACAGTTCAAACACCCTCCAAAGCCAGTCAAATTAGGGTTTTGGTTCTTGCAAGGAAGTTGAGGTTTTCAAGGGTCCAATCAAGTCCCATATTCCTATATACATTGCCAAGCATCCATATGCCAAGTTTCAAGGCTCACAAGGTCAAGTTGCACAGTCAAAAACCCTATTTGCTCTACAATCAACTGTAGGGGTAAAATGGTCATTTGGCAGTCAAAGACAAATTTTTTGGTCAACATCTTATTTTGAAGCCACAATCATCATTTGATCAAGTCTTGATCATGATTCCACAAGCATGGCTCAAAAATCATCAAGATACAAAAGTTTCCATTTTTGGACAGCTGAAAAGTCAACTGTAACTTGACCAAGGCATAACTTTTTCATGGTTCATCATAAAAATCCCATCCAATTCTCATCTTTAAGGGGAGGACATTTCCTACAACTCATATTCACATTCCAAGTCCAAGAAATTCTCTCACAAAAAGTTATCAATTTCAACATTATATGTCATTTTCAAAAGTCAACAAAAAGGCATTTTAAGTCAAAGACCATAACTTGAGATTGGTAACTAGAAATGACATGGGACCAAAGGCATTGGTTAGAGGACTTCAAGCCATTTCAAAAATGTCCAAGAACATGTTCATATGATCAAAATTGAGCAAGATATGCATTGGAGAAGTTGGGAAATTTTTGTGAAATGGCAAAAGTCAACTATCCTTGAAACTTCAATTTTTGACAAAAGGGCCCACTTTTTTCCACTTGATTCAGCCTTGTCATGCCACCCACGTGTCCCATGATCAATTTCAAGACCAAATAATTATTTTTCTATTTTTATTTAATATTTATGGATTTAATTCATTTTAATCCATAATAATTCAAGTAAATCTAAAAAAATAAATTAAATGGTATCTTATGGTTTGAATAGCCTTCATGAAGCATTTGCAACCTACCAATTTCGTGCTAAGCTCATTTAGGCATGAAAATTCAAATTTTGAACAAGCTTTGAAAGGCCTTTAATGGTGGTTAAGACAAAATCCAAAGCTTAATTGCAATGGTTAAAGGCTCCTAAATGTGACTTATTCTCAGTCATTACTACATATGCAAGCCTTGCAAGCCTCATTCACAACCTGGAACATTACACAAACGGCCAGAGCAAAATCCCAAAAGTGTCAAAAAAAGTGTGAGATCAAAAGGAGTATTGCAAGCATTTTCAGGCCAAAAGGAGAACGTGACTCTCTTCTTTGCCATCCCCTGAAGCTAAAGCAACCCTTGCCACGTCCTAAGATCCATCATACCGCGCTGTAAATTCATCCCAGGTCCCCCATAATTTCCATAATATTTTTCTTCATGTAATTGTGTGCAGGCTTGCTAGTGCTTTCCACCATATGCCCTCAAGCATTGAGTTGCCATGTGTCTTTGAGTCTAGATCTGATGACAAAAGATGAAGGACCACAATAGTCCCCAGTCAACGCTGGCACACCTGATCAGGAAGTCAAACATGGCTTTGTGCAAATGGGCCTCAGATTCCAATCAAACACCCAATTCTGGCCCATACCCCCCCTTGGTTTTGTTATTTCTCTTTATCTTTTTATTTTTCTTTTCTTTTATAACTCTTTTTTTTATTATTAATTATTAGTATTATTAACATAATTAATATTTTTTATAAAAAATCAAAAAAACTAATATTTTTATTATTCTTATTTGTTAATTTCACTACTAACTATTTTTGTAAATAAATTCTAATAAATTAATTAGTTTAATTAGTTTAATTTTCACCTTTTCTATAATAAATAAAAACAATTTAGAATTAGGTTAACTTTTAATTTTAATTCCTTTTATTTTCATTAAAAATATAAAAAACACAAAAACATTTTCTTAAATTAATTAATTAATTAGTTGTTAATTTTAATTTCATTAATTACAAAAAAAAAAGACAAAATTCAATCCTTTCTTAAAAAAAAGGGTCAAAACCCTTAAGACGTTCCCGATTTAATTCTCGCGCGCATTTATTTATTTGATTATTTTTGTAACTGTCTCCAGATATGTGATAATTAAATAGGTTTTTACCGCTTTATTTAATTTCTCGCATTTATTTACCAAAACGGGTTTTTGCCTTTGGCGATGTATAGACCCGCGCCTTGTAATAGTTAGAATTTACATTTCTGCAATTTACTTTCCACACCCCTAACTGTTAAATGCATGAAAGAATGTATGTAAATAAAATCAATCTGTAGCTCATAAATAACATGTACAAGATAACCTTAACTGAAAAACAACACACAAAGCACATGCCACTTCTAGGGTACGCCTCACTGGTTGCCTCAACGTGGTCATTGAGTATAGGGTGTTTTAGAGGTCGCCCTCCTGTCTAAAGATCCAGTCGCCTCGAAACGGTTGCCTCGGATAAAAGGATCTAGGACATTAGGGTTACTTCTAAGGTGTCCTACCATTGCTTCGGTGACCACACATGTCCCTTAATCGAATTGACCCGAACACCTCCAACGATGGTGCTACCTATCTCTCAATGGTGGGATATCACTATCTAAAGGACTCTTACACAACCTAATTCCTTAGAGTAGGTAGATTTCTCTTAAGTGCTTGCTCTTTCTCAAAACAAACAAAACAACTTTTCACACCTTACACTTTCAAAAAGTTTTCAAACAAAACACTTCATACACTCTTAAGGACTGATACAAGAGTTACTTAGAAGTTTTCCAAACGAACTTTTTTCAAAACCCACACACACTTGAAAAGAAAACAGATTTTGAAAACATAAGAGCAAGTACCTAAGAGCCCGTGGATAACCACGGATAGAAAGGGTGCTAACACCTTCCCTTTCTATAAATCTACCTCCCGAACTGAGAAACATTCTCAAAGAAGGAATTTTGCTGTGCTTTTGTCCTTTCCATATTGGAGAACATAAAAGACGTTGGCGACTCTTACTTACCGCGACATTTCGCGAACCAGCACTAAAAAACAGTCAGTTCTATTTCCACTGATCACAGAACTGACGACTCTGCTGGGGAGATTATTAAAAGTGAGGTGTACCTTAGGATTAGATCATACTTATGTTTTCAATTGCCTGCTTTGCTTGATTTAATTTTTTGGGTTTGCCTTAGAGTTTCATAGATCCTAACCCGGATCTGGGGGATACCTCTTAGAAAGTAGCAACAAACTGTGAGGGAACTGTGCGGGGTATACCGACACGGTTGAAGCAGTTTGCTACGTTGATGTGGCACTTTGGTGAGTACCGGTAACCCTTGAGTCAAGTCAAGGAGAGTACGGGGCCGCCGCGTGGTGTCGTGAAGCATCAATTGACCGTAGGAACCTTACTTGACCATCCTGGCCTCTTTAGGGGTAGTGAGATGACCGACTTTGGTGCAGTCCGAAGTTGGTAGATACTCGATACTACACTCATTGAGGGTTATTTTCTTGGAATATTTTGATCGCCAGTTCAGTGGCTAAATCAAAACAATGAACATAGAAAACAACCCAATGATATTGAGATCCTTAGAACCCGTTTACTTTTGATAGGATAGGTTTTGAACCCACCAACTTCAAGAGGGTAGTACCCAAACTTCATGCTGGCCTAAACTCTAAGGGCTCTTTTGTGTGACTTGTGTGCCTTCATACTTGAACTACTTGCATACTTGTTATCTAACAACACGGGTTCCTTGCAGGTTTTGTTTACAGTCCTTAATTGGGACTCATTACAGGGCCTACTTACATCACTCCATGCATAGCATATCATCATACCATCATACCATTGCATACATCCTACACAAGGACTAATCCATTTCAAGGATCTCAAGGGTCTGTGATGCAGGTCATGATGAATCAAATGTCCAACAACAGGGGCAAAGGGGATTTATTTTCCTCTAGCCAAAGTTAATGACTTGAGTCAGGGGCTATGACCCACTCGATATGGTGAGCCTTGACTCTTGAAGAAGAACTCTCAACAATATGCAGTGCCTTCCATCAAGCTACAAAATGCAAATGCTAACGATTTTCTTGTTTACCCCACGAGATCCTTGAAAACATTGCATGCATATCATACATATCATTGCATTACAAATACCCTTGTTACAGGTCACTTACCTTCTTCGCTGTTTATTTCAGCAATGGCTTCCCAACAAGATAACCAGGGTCTTCATGCTCAAGAGACTCAGTTCAGGGAGATCTTCCTAAGCCTATCCAAGGGGCAGGAAGAGTTGAGGACACTCCTCATGGGGAATTTTGCCAAGAAAAGTCCCGAAGATGATAAGGACGAACGGCTGAAACGTCTGCAAGCTGAGGTAGATACAATGAGAACCCAGATGTTGGGGCAAATGGCTCTCATCCAAGGCTTAGCTCGGGAGCAAGAAGAGTTGAGGACCATGATCAGTCAGCTTCATCAAGACAGATACAACATGAAGCAACCAGTCCAAGTCAGGGACCAGGTCATTGATCATCTTCCAAGAGGACAAGAGTCTGGTATGGTGAAGAATATACCTCTCCAAATTGGTACCACTTCACAGGTCCAACCACAACCTCGCCCAGAGCAACAGGTTGATCAGAGTAAGCCAAACAAGCCCAGGAGGCAGTTCACCCAGCTCAACATGTCGCTGTTTCAAGCTTTACAACACCTGTTGAGATTGAATCTGATTACACTAAGGGCTCCTCCCCGGAATCCCAACATCTCTGCTCCTAACTATCATCCCAACAAAAGATGTGCATACCACTCTGATAGTCCTGGACATGACACTGCCGACTGCTGGGCTCTGAAGAACAAGGTCCAGGACCTGATTAATGAAGGAGCAGTGGATTTCACCCAAGAGGGTCAGGCTGAGTTCTTCTACCATCCCTGCAGGATTCACCATTTGAAGTAACAAGTCCTGAGATGAGAAGACTTTTTGTCCATTAGAATTTTCAAGTTGTAATTTTCTTTTGATTGTTCAAACAATTATTATCATGGCAAACGTTATTACTTTATCAATGCATCGCATATTTCTGTTTTGAATCAATATATTCGCATTCACTATATTCAAACTACTTTCATTTTTTGATGTCAACTCTCAATTGATAATTCCAAGCCTCTTGAGGGAGGATGACGAAAACGATACCACAATCTACAGTATGCTTTTGAACAGACCCCGCTGATGAGGTACAGGCATTGTTTCAATCCCTAAACACTGGAGTTATAAGGATGATAATCCCTCGTCAACCCCTTCGAGCCAAAGAAGTAGGAGTTTTGCTTTTCACAAAAAATTAAAACCCTTAATCATAACCTGGGGCAGGGTAGTTCTCTTAGTTGATCCAAGTGCATAATGAATGACGTCAAAAGAAGTCCTTTTGAAACAAAAGACCGTGATGGTTCTGAATAATCATAAAGACAGGCAGTCACTATCTTTCAACAACAAAAGCCCATTAAGTCAAAACCTATGAAGGAGACTTACAAAACTGGGGCATCCCGCTGACTGTAATCACGAAAAGGAACAGTTCAGGCAAAAAACAGGGATAACAAAATCAAAAAGAAAGAGGTTCTACAAACCCTCAACACAAAAAAGGAATTGACTGCCTATTCAAAATAAATTGTCAAACATCCGAACCATCACCGGTATATCAGGAAGAAGACTCAAACAAGGTCTAACGTACGATCAGCTGAGTTTAGGTTTGAAGAGCATCACGAAGAACGGGTGGGTACAAATAAAAGTTGAGCCTTTATCCTTTGTTTCTTAAACCGTGAACCAGGCCACGCTACAACCCTTAATAAGTCCTAGCTGAAGCATGGGTTAGTTTGAAAGCATACTGTTACGAAAGGTATCCTGACTCCTTAAGGTTTGCGGTAAAATAACGAATTGACATCACAGTTTACAAAAAATTCACTTGTTTTTATGAAAAAATGCATTTTCAAAAACTTCAAGACAGACATGAGCTTTGCATTTTAATATAATATTGCTTGCATGTGACTATTTGTTTGAACATCATAGAAGTTCGCACGACGAATGTCTAATGAACAAAAGCACCTCCAATCAAGGGGCATGGCATGATCATTGTCCATCATCTGGGGCAGTCCAGTCAAGATTCAGAGAATCTCTCAAATGCCTAATAGCCTAGGGCAAATCTCCGCCTGAGTCACCTGGGACATTGGACATGAGTTCCAGCTACGAATCTTGCCTGATCAAACATCTTCTGGTCGCATGGCAACACAACAACAGGGGCATCTCCCTACATTCTGAGAGCGTGGACATAGTCGAAAAAATACTACGCATAATCAAAGACCCGCTAGGTTGACACACCTAGGAAAAAATAAGGGCTTCCCGGCGAACCAAAAGGGTTCGGGCAAAAACAAGGGATGAAATGAAAAAATCTGTACACCCGGCAAGTCGAAAACCTGAAAAGGCGGCTTGGGCAAAAAAGGGTATCCCGATGGACTAAAAACCCGAAAGGGCGGTCCAGGCAAAAGTTAGAGATCAAAAGCGTACGACTATGTCCTGTCATCTCGTCACTTGCCTACCAGAAGAAGATTTGTCGAATCGGCAGTTGTCTAACACCTCACAAGGTATCTTCTTCTCTCACGTCAGAAACAGGGGCAATAATGAGTTGTCCAAGCGATCTAGTTGCTCTGTCAACCAAGGTACCAAGGTAGGTTCGGCTGAAGAACATAACCAAGAGACCTCCACTCCCCGGGAGTAAAACAGGTTTCAACAATGCTCTCCCCAAGCAGAGTTGGTCTCTCATCAACCCCGAAGAGGCACAATGTCCCTAGCAAGTCAGCAACGCTCTCCCCAAGCAGAGTTAGGCTACTGTCAGCCCTAAGGAAGTTGGGTACCCCCAAAAAATCTCAATATTCCCCATCGGAGTATACAGATGTTCCTAAGCAAGCATCCCCGGCAGTCTTAATATAAGATTGTTCCCCGGCGGAATACAGACACCCCAGTGGAGCCACTTCCCCAGTACAGTCTCAAAAGTTTCCCCAGAAGAGTTGAATCAATCTCCCAAGTAGATTCTGGAAGCTTATCCCCTGCAGAGTACGAACGCATCTCCCCGACTCTATTCAAAGGTTATTCCCCGCTAGGGTCTAACTGGGTTATCCTCAGCTAATTACCACAGAAAGATCGTCCTCGGCGAAGTTCTTCCTATCCCCAGCAGAATTCATCAAATTCCCCAATAAAATTTATCAACGGGAATCCCCAGCGGAGTTATCATCAAAACCTCAGCGAAGTATCTCTTCCCACAGAGTAATTCCCTATAGAGTAATATCTTCATCAAGTTTATTCCCCAACGGAGTCATCCTCTCCTACCGGTTTATTCTTGCAACCATCATCCCCAGCGGAAATGAAGAACTCTACTCTTCAACCTCAACCCAAGATTCAACTTCCCGGCGTTCGTCAAGGATTTATTTTCCTAGACGAAGATACATTCATAGACATTCATCACATTATCATACACCATGACGCATGCATATACGCATCATAACACACAAATCTCATTTATTCTTGAGAACATCTTAATCTCATGCAGTTCATGCATCATGACACTGCATACAGCTAACGTTTTGCCTTTTCAGGAAAAGGTCAATCAAAAGATGATTACCATCTACCTCTACAGTTCCAGATCAACATTGGTAACAAGCCAGGAAAATTCTGTGGACGACTGATCGTGGGTTAATATCCGAAACCAAACAGGACAATTATCTACTTGATCATCCTCAGGCAACCCTACACCGGTTCCTTCACAATTTTCAGATGAAGTCTTACACGGACTTATCATCAAAGTAACCCTACGCCGGTTCCTTTTCTTTCAGAAGAAGTCTTACACGGACTTATCTCAAGATGACCTTACCCCGGTTCATCAAGAAGTTTTACACGAACTTATCCTGCGGTAACCTTACCCCGGTTCCTCCAGAAGTCTTACACGGACTTATCTCAATATGACCTTACCCCAGTTCATCCAGAAGTTTTACACGAACTTATCCTGCAGTAACCTTACCCTGGTTCGTCCAGAAGTCTTACACGGACTTATCTCAAGATGACCTTACCCCGGTTCATCCAGAAGTTTTACACGAACTTATCATGCAGTAACCTTACCCCGGTTCCTCCAGAAGTCTTACACGGACTTATCTCAAGATGACCTTACCCCAGTTCATCCAGAAGTTTTACACAAACTTATCCTGCAGTAACCTTACCCCGGTTCCTCCAGAAGTCTTACACGGACTTATCTCAAGATGACCTTACCCCGGTTCATCCAGAAGTTTTACACGAACTTATCCTGCAGTAACCTTACCCCGGTTCCTCCAGAAGTCTCACACGGACTTATCCCGAAGTAACCTTACCCCGGTTCCTCCAGAAGTTTTACAAGAACTTATCCCAAAGAAACCCTACACAGGTTCTCTCTCTCCAGACGTAGTTTTAGACGGGCTCGTCGTCAAAGAAACCCTACACAGGTTCTCTCTTTCCAAAGATGCAGTTTTACACGGACTCGTCATCAGAAACCCTACCCAGGTTTTACTTCTCCCAGGATGCAGTTTTACATGGGCTCATCATCAAAGTAACCCCACACAGGTTCCCTTCTCAAACTCCAGACGTAGTTTTACACGGACTCGTCATCAGTAAACCCTACACAGGTTGCCTTCTTAGCTCTAGATGCGGTTTTACACGGACTCGTCATCAAAGTAACCCTACACAGGTTCCTTCTCCACTTCATATGCAGTCTTATACGGACTCATTATCAGTAAACCCTACACAGGTTTCCTTCCTCCAAAGATGCAGTTTTACACGAGCTCATCATCAGTCAACCCTACACAGGTGTCCTTCTTTCCAAGATGCAGTTTTACACGAGCTCATCATCAGGAAACCCTACACAGGTTCCCTCTTTCAACTTACAAAAATTACAATTCAACAGACCACCTCCAGATGGCATCTATAAGCCCATCCACCTATCAACAGTCTCCAAATGGCATCTATAAGCCCATTCCCGACAAGTTTCTGTCACATCTCCAGATGGCATCTATAAGCCCATCCTCCTATCCACCATCTCTCCAAATGGTATCTGTAAGTCCATTCCCGACATCACATTGCTGATACCTCACTATGTGAGTGCAAATTTCTGAGCACTCTAGTGTTCAATCATCTTCCACCTTCGGATCACGAAAGACACACAAGCCAATCTACATCCTCAGGTCTAAGAAGATTGAACAGGGGCAACTGTTGTACCCCAAAATTTGCCCTCCCATATTCTTCAAAGTTTTGACAAGCATCATCTCAATTTGCTCAAGTCTACTCAAGGGTTGCACAGTTTAAACACCCTCCTAAGCCAGTCAAATTAGGGTTTTGGTTCTTGCAAGGAAGTTGAGGTTTTCAAGGGTCCAATCAAGTCCCATATGCCTATATACATTGCCAAGCATCCATATGCCAAGTTTCAAGGCTCACAAGGTCAAGTTGCACAGTCAAAAACCCTATTTGCTCTACAATCAACTGTAGGGGTAAAATGGTCATTTGGCAGTCAAAAGTCAAAAAATTTGGTCAACATATTATTTTGAAGCCACAATCATCATTTGATCAAGTCTTGATCATGATTCCACAAGCATGGCTCAAAAATCATCAAAATACAAAAGTTTCCATTTTTGGACAACTGAAAAGTCAACTGTAACTTGACCAAGGCATAACTTTTTCATGGTTCATCAGAAAAATCCCATCCAATGCTCATCTTGAAGGGGAGGACATTTCCTACAACTCATCTTCACATTCCAAGTCCAAGAAATTCTCTCACAAAAAGTTATCAATTTCAACATTATAGGTCATTTTCAAAAGTCAACAAAAAGGCATTTTAAGTCAAAGACCATAACTTGAGATTGGTAACTAGAAATGACATGGGACCAAAGGCATTGGTTATAGGACTTCAAGACCTTTCCAAAATGTCCAGGAACATGTTCATATGATCAAAATTGAGCAAGATATGCATTGGAGAAGTTGGGAAATTTTTGTGAAATGGCAAAAGTCAACTATCCTTGAAACTTCAATTTTTGACAAAAGGGCCCACTTTGTTCCACTTGATTCAGCCTTGTCATGACACCCACGTGTCCCATGATCAATTTCAAGACCAAATAATTATTTTTCTATTTTTATTTAATTTTTATGAATTTAATTCATTTTAATACATAATAATTCAAGTAAATCTAAAAAAATTAATTAAATGGTATCTTATGGTTTGAATAGCCTTCATGAAGCATTTGCAACCTACCAATTTCGTGCTAAGCTCATTTAGGCATGAAAATTCAAATTTTGAACAAGCTTTGAAAGGCCTTTAATGGTGGTTAAGACAAAATCCAAAGCTTAATTGCAATGGTTAAAGGCTCCTAAATGTGACTTATTCTCACTCATTACTACATATGCAAGCCTTGCAAGCCTCATTCACAACCTAGAACATTACACAAACGGCCAGAGCAAAATCCAAAAAGTGTCAAAAAAAAGTGTGAGATCAAAAGGAGTATTGCAAGCATTTTCATGCCAAAAGGAGAACATGACTCTCTTCTTTGCCATCCCCTGAAGCTAAAGCAACCCTTGCCACGTCCTAAGATCCATCATACCACGCTGTAAGTTCATCCCAGGTCCCCCATAATTTCCATAATATTTTTCTTCATGTAATTGTGTGCAGGCTTGCTAGTGCGTTCCACCATATGCCCTCAAGCATTGAGTTGCCATGTGTCTTTGAGTCTAGATCTGATGACAAAAGATGAAGGACCACAATAGTCCCCAGTCAACGCTGACACACCTGATCAAGAAGTCAAACATGGCTTTGTGCAAATGGGCCTCAGATTCCAATCAAACACCCAATTATGGCCCATACCCCCCTTGGTTTTGTTATTTCTCTTTATCTTTTTATTTTTCTTTTCTTTTATAAGTCTTTTTTTTTATTATTAATTATTAGTATTATTAACATAATTAATATTTTTTATAAAAAATCAAAAAAACTAATATTTTTATTATTCTTATTTATTAATTTCACTACTAACTATTTTTGTAAATAAATTCTAATAAATTAATTAGTTTAATTAGTTTAATTTTCACCTTTTCTATAATAAATAAAAACAATTTAGAATTAGGTTAACTTTTAATTTTAATTCCTTTTATTTTCATTAAAAATATAAAAAACACAAAAACATTTTCTTAAATTAATTAATTAATTAGTTGTTAATTTTAATTTCATTAATTACAAAAAAAGACAAAATTCAATCCTTTCTTAAAAAAAAGGGTCAAAACCCTTAAGACGTTCCCGATTTAATTCTCGCGCGCATTTATTTATTTTGATTATTTATGTAACTGTCTCCAGATATGTGATAGTTAAATAGGTTTTTACCGCTTTATTTAATTTCTCGCATTTATTTACCAAAACGGGTTTTTGCTTTTGGCGATGTATAGACCCGCGCCTTGTAATAGTTAGAATTTACATTTCTGCAATTTACTTTCCGCACTCCTAACTGTTAAATGCATGAAAGAATGTATGTAAATAAAATCAATCCGTAGCTCACAAATAACATGTACAAGATAACCTTAACTGAAAAACAACACACAAAGCACATGCCACTTCTAGGGTACGCCTCACTGGTTGCCTCAACGTGGTCATTGAGTATAGGGTGTCTTAGAGGTCACCCTCCTGTCTAAAGATCCAGTCGCCTCGAAACGGTTGCCTCGGATAAAAGGATCTAGGACATTAGGGTTACTTCTAAGGTGTACTACCATTGCTTCGGTGACCACACATGTCCCTTAATCGAATTGACCCGAACACCTCCAACGATGGTACTACCTATCTCTCAATGGTGGGATAGCACTATCTAAAGGACTCTTACACAGCCTAATTCCTTAGAGTAGGTAGATTTCTCTTAAGTTCTTGCTCTTTCTCAAAACAAACAAAACAACTTTTCACACCTTACACTTTCAAAAAGTTTTCAAACAAAACACTTCATACACTCTTGAGGACTGATACAAGAGTTACTTAGAAGTTTTCCAAACGAACTTTTTTCAAAACCCACACACACTTGAAAAGAAAACAAATTTTGAAAACATAAGAGCAAGTACCTAAGAGCCCGTGGATAACCACTGATAGAAAGGTTGCTAACACCTTCCCTTTCTATAAATCTACCTCCCGAACCGAGAAACATTCTCAAAGAAGGAATTTTGCTGTGCTTTTGTCCTTTCCATATTGGAGAACATAAAAGACGGTGGTGACTCTTGCTTACCGCGACATTTCACGAAACCAGCTAAAAACAATCAGTTATATTCCCACAAATCACAGTATAGTATTTAAAGTGAAACAGATTTGATGTTTTTTATCTGGCCCATTAGTGTTTTTGTAAACATAAAAACAAAACAAAATAAAATGAAATGGGTTGCATTGTCAAAAGGAAACAGGGTGTCAGAATAAGTAAAAGAACAAAAATCCCATCAAAAGAGACCCAGGTGTAGCGGTAGAAATGTTTAAGACTAAGTCATTGGATTGAGTAGACTTACACATATCAAAATAAAAATCACCATCGCGCTTTATTATTTCCAAAGGAATGGGAAAAGAGCGAGTAACCCAAAAAAGAGGGGGAAATATTCAAGGTAAGAGGGTTGGTTATGCAAAGGGAAGATATTAGCACCATAAACATCTACGGTACTCCACAGGAACCTCTTTGAAAAAATCTGGATATTTTGGCTATAAAATGTTGTATGTAAAATAGATGGTGGAGATGAGAGAAGAAATATATTTTTTAAGATTTTTGCACCCGCCACGGTTGCGAACCTTTAGTGCCTATGTACCACCTTTCGTGTAATAGGGGATCAGGGTACACGTAGTTCACCTTTGAAAATTTTAAAACACAAGTGTATTGGTTAATTTTATGAGATAAGACATCATCTTCATTGTCCGTGTGGAAAAACATACTGACTACCCACAATCATGAGAAAGGAGAATTTGCATCATCTCAAAGTGGAGGATATGGCTTGGATTTTAAAATCAACAATGCCTCACTCAACACCGAAGTGGAAAATATCTCTCTTTACTACATATTGTAGAAGTATAGTTATTTGCATCACTACAAGGATTGACAAGAGTCTAATCTTTTGAGAAAGGTTTTAAAATAAAAAGACAAAGTGGAAAAATGGTTTAAAATTAGATTGATTGACTTTTAGTCTTCTCACAAAAATGTCAAGGTATTATTAAGTTGATTGAAGTTTATTTATGAAAAGGTTTTGAAAATGCATGGACCTAAGTCCAAGTTTATTATGAAAATAGTTCAAGTTTAAAAACAAGAAGAGTTTTCAAAAGGAGAGAGAATATTTTTGAAATTAAAGAAGATGGAAGGAGAAAAAGGGACTATCCTAAAGAATAAGGTAAAAGCTAGGGATAAGAACCATCTAACTAACAAGAAGCCAATACTTGACATTATGAGTCAAGATAGAATTCCCATTCTTTGGATTGAAACCAAGAAAGCAAAGATACTAGACCTCTTGTGAGAACCAAACTTCAAGTGTATTAAGTCTTCACAAAAATTGGGCAGAGTAACGGCTGTATACAGGTGAATTCCAGATTACAAACAAAGGAAGTAATCACAATAATCTGCACACATAAGAAACAAACAACCTAATGTCATGAGGTAAACCTCAAGAACTCCAGACAAAATATCCATCAAGGTCACAAGGTCTCCAACATAGGATAAGGTTTCTAATCCTAAGTACAAGAAGTCTAATGCTCCATAATACCAAAGATAGTAACCAAGTAGTCCAAGTATCATTAGAGGGTTTTTTATGGTTCATGTTGATTATTAAGTGTTTTAGAAGAGAAAAAGAAAATCTCAAGTGAGCAAAATATAAATGACATGAAATGTAATGCTTAAATTAAATGGTACATAAAGCATAAAAAATAAAAGACATAAAGTAAAAAAAATTTAATAATTAGTGGTTAGTTAGATGACCATCTTGAAACTTGCATTTGGAACTCATTAGAGGATTGGTAGAACTAAAGCCTCCACAAAATGAATCTCAAGGTTATTGGATCAAAGAGATCAAATTAACATACTTGGGCTTTCAAACATAGGTTTGGGCCACGAATGATCATTTATTAGAATTAGGACAAAATTTAGCGCTATGTTAAGCAATTGTAAGTGGACTTATGTAGAAGTCACACCTATTTTGAGGCCGGTCAATAGCAATCTATGTATTTCATGTTTGGATAAAGGATATAGAGATCATTATCCCATAACATGTAATACAATAAGAAAGGGGAATAAGATGAAGAGGGAGGGGATGCAACAAATTGATAATATCCCGCCCGATCGAAATCAATTAAGTAACTAAAATAAACTAAATCATTTTTTATTTAATAAAATTAATTAAGCAAAAAAAAGTTAGTAATAATATTTTTTTTTAGTTTTAATTATTTATTAAAAATAAGAAAAGTATATGTATTTTTTATTTGATATATAAAAAATTATTTAACAAAAGAAAACAATTCAAAATAAAATAATAAAAAAAAGAAAACATATGTGAAATGGGCCTGGAATCAGCAGTTTGGAGGGAAATCGTGTGAAGTTGCAAACAAGAAAAGTGTGACTTATAATTTGATTAAAACTCTTCAAAAACATGCATTTTGTTTTGCTAATCACTTCTGGAAGTTCACTAAACATGTTTAGAGGAAAAAACACGCAGAAACAAAGTGTTTAGAAGCTAAATCAATGATTTCAAATTATGACCTTTGAAGAAACTTCAGTTTCAAGTTACCAAGTTCAAACCAATGGCATTCTCAGCTCAAGGGGTCTTAGGGAATGATTCTTGATGCTTTAGAAATATGATGTTACAAGCTTTGAAATGGAAAAAGAATGAAATCAAATGGATGCTTGAGCTGAAAGTTGCATTGAGTCAAAGTTGGAGAAAAATGGTTGACTTTCCATACTTAGAAATATTTCAAATATTTCTTCAAAAGTGACCTATAATGTTTTGCATTCAAACATGGCCTTACACTTGGAATTTTCTCTTGACCAAAAAATATGTCATGAAATAGACCTCTTAAATGACACTTTGAAACTTGAATCATTCAAAATATCCAAAAATTGAGAGAGTTATGAATTGTTGAAGTTGGAAAAAAAAGCATGAAATGACCTATAATCTTTTGTATCCTTAGGGCATCTTACATCCATTTTCTCACTTTACATATAAAAGAAGGGATAAATTTCAAATCCTCAAGATCATTATGGAAAAAGAGTGGGCTCAAGGTTATAAAAATTGACCAAGTTATGATCATTTGAAGTCAAACATGAGAAATTGGGGGTTCATCTGGAGGACTTGTAATCTTTCTTTATCATCAAGTTTCTTATACATGAAAACTCCTTGAAACTTTAGAAGTGATTTGTTAATAACCTTTTGAAGAGAAGGTTGTATTTGGAATCACTCAAAAATACCAAAAGATGAGCAAGATATACTTCTTTGAAGTTTAAAACCCTAGCTCCTAGACCAAGAAAAGGCTTTGAGGAACTTTGCCAATTTTGAACCACCTTCTTATACCAACCCTTTTGCTTTGCAAATAGAAGTTATTGATGATGAAAATGAGAACTCATAGCCACCAAAACTACTTAAATATCTTTAGAATTGAGAGAAATATGCACTTGTGATCAATGGGAACAAGACCTTGTCCAACCATGACAACTTCTTCAATCAATACCTTGCACTTTTGAGTCAATCTTGATAACTTAGAAATGTAGTAAACCAAAATAAACATGCCATGCCATCCCTTCCAAAACAACCTCAATGGTGAATTTTGGACTTCTTAAGCTTTATTGACTAGGGCATGGAAATAAACTCATGAACCCATGGAGAAACTTGTTATGCCTCATTGCCTTTACCTACATTATTAACAAGTGAGACAAACCAAAATTGAATTTTATTAAATAAAATAAAAATAAAGTCAAAATATTCATTATCACAAAAGAAAACAAGTCAAGGTGCTTGGTGATTCCTCAAAGAGCAAAGCTAAAGATAGAGAGGAGAACCAAAAGCTCTAATGTGATATTGTTGTGATTTAATCAACATGGTATGATGAGGGGATCTTAGGGGCAAAAATTAGGGTGCAACATCTGCCCTTATTTAGGTTTCTTCTATCCGGAGATACGAAGGTTAAAAATCTTCGTGTCGACGCGATCGAATATACTTAAATATAAAACAAACCCTATTTTTGGCCCTAAGATGCCATGCAATGCTTATGAGCGTGAATGCATATGAACAAAATCAAAGAGACGCAAAACACCGTTGGGAATGTGACAAAGGAAATAAAGAAGAAAAAAATAGAAACCCGACCAGGAAAATAAATCAATGGTGGATCAAAAGACTTGACTCATAGAGGATGATAAAAAGTCAAAGGATACACCAACTTTTACTGAAGGCGAAACTACCTACGTTCACTAAAGGTAGAAAGAGGAAAGACATAACAACACAAAAGTTTACTAACGGTGAGCTACCAACGTTCACTGAAGGTAGAGAGAAAGAATCATCGATGTTCACTGACGATGAACAACCAAATTTCACTGAAGGTAGAAGGAAAAGAAATATCATAGCATCTCCGTTCACTGACAATGAACCACCAACGTTCACTGAGGGTAGCAAAAAGATAACAATCATCGAAGTTCACTACCGAAGACCTACCAACTTTCACTGAAGGTAGAAAGAGAATATATCATAGCATCGCTGTTCACTGATGATGAACTACCAACATTCACTAAGGGTAGCAAAAAGATAACAAGCACCAACTTTCACTGAAAGTGACCTACCAACTTTCACTGAAGGTAGAGAGAAAATATATCATAGCATCGCCATTCATTGACGATGAACTACCAACATTCACTGAGGGTAGAAAAAAGATAACAAGCACCAACTTTCACTGAAGGTGACCTACCAACTTTCACTGAAGGTAGAGAGAAAACATATCATATCATCCCCGTTCACTGACAATGAACTACCAACAATCACTGAGGGTAGAAAAAAGATAACAAGCACCAACTTTCACTAAAGGTGACCTACCAACTTTCATAGAAGGTAGAGAGAAAATATATCATAGCATCGCCATTCACTGACGATGAACTACCAACGTTTACTGAGGGTAGCAAAAAGATAACAATCATCGATGTTCACTGCCGAATACCTACCAACTTTCACTGAAGGTAGAAAGAGAATATATCATAGCATCACTATTCACTGACGATGAACTACCAACATTCACTGAGGGTAGCAAAAAGATAACAAGTTTTCCCAAAATTCTGGCATTTCACCGAGAACGGGTCTCAACTTCTTCTTTAATCAAAGCATTCTGCTCGGAAAGGGTAATATATAAGCTGTCTCAAATAAAGAGGCTACCACTTGTAAAGATTTCACAATGAATTTTCTCTGTGATATTGAGAGTCTTGCCATCCACTGGAGTAATTTGACAACGTGCTGTAAACTATCCACTCATAGAGAAGATAGCGAAAAAGTTACGTCGGCTCTTACAGGGAAGTACAAGTTGCTCAAATAAAGAGACTTGCTTCTCGTTGTTATAGGAAGGATTGTAAAAATGACTTTTTGGGGAGAACAATATGGCTTCCTGGGGAAAGAGATATGACTTCCTGGGGAAATGCCACTTTATTCCCGCTGAGGAGATAAAATCTTCTCGTGCAAAATAAATGCACATTCTCAAACCAAAACTCGAAGCTTGCAGAAATCCCAAGTAATAATATTGCCGAGGAAAAAAATTCAAACTAGAAATAAACTGGAATGAGAAAGTCATCCAAAATACATCCTTTGAGAAATAAACTCAAGAGGGAAACCCAAATCATCCAGACAGAGAGCTGTGCAGGAAGGCTAAAGCAAAAATCTTCCACGAGGGATAATTTAATGGGGAATTTGAAAGAACATACATTTTCTGCTTATGACATACACTATTGGAGAGAGGACAACACAACTCTGAAAACAGGGCAAAACATCTATAAAATAATAACGAATGTGAATGAGCAATGATTTTCCAAATTTTAACTATTCATGATGTATGTATGAATGTATGAGTGTTATCGTGCATATGCTGACGAAACATACATATAACACTGGGAGTAACCAGGAAAAACCAACTCGGGCACAAACAACCCTCGGCTAAATCAAATCAGAGATGAACATTCCAAGAAAAAGTAGGCACCAACTAAGGAAACAAAATCCTATTTCGCAACTTAACTTCACTGGGGAGAAACATAGTATAGTGACGAAACAGTACAGATACAGAGATATAACATCCTTCTCCAGGCTTCACCAAGAAGTAGCATTCAGACTTTAATGGGGAAGTAAATGTTTTCAAATGAACGCTTCTACTGGTGATTGAAAAACTAATTTCAAGTAAAGTAGATGGACACCAAATGATCAAAACATTCACTGGGGAATTCAGGCCCATTTTGAAGGAGGAAAAACATACAAACTTCGCTAAGGCATATAATGCCCCATCATCGAGACATTAACTGGGAATTTCGTGCTGACTTCATTGGGGAGGTCAACACCACATTCTCAAAAGGGAAAGCCAATATACGTTCTTCACTAGAGAAATCAAAGACATGTGTTCTTCGAGAGTAATTATTGTACCAACTTCTCTGGGAAGAAAGAACTTCTATCAAACAAGTGAAACCTTCACTGGAGAAATCATGGATTGAGTCTTCTCATCGTGCAAACTCAGGAAAGAAAAAAAAAAGAACCAAGACTTGACTGGGGATGCCGGAGTCACAAACCCAATACAGCGAAAACACCCTGAGTAAACCTTCCCGGGGGAAACAAAGACTTCTCAAAACAACTTGGAGTTCGTCCATTCCTGGGATCACCACTTTTGTTTTTCTCTTGCATCGCAAATTCTAAAGTAAAGCAAATTGTAAATTCTTTTTGAAAATCAATTTTGTTATTTAATCTTTTCGGTTTGAAAATTATTATCGATAATAAATGGAGTCTTTGCAAGATAAATAATATAAGAAATACAAAGAATTGGGTAAAAGCTCAAATTTCATTAATGGAATGGTAGTCTGCGAATGGCGAGACTCCACAGATGATTACAAAGTTCGGAGAATGGTAATATATAATGGTAAATATACATTGAGATACAATGACCACTATTCCCTATATCAACTTTGAAATTTTGAGCAACAACTTCTGTTGAAGTATGGTGAGGATCCAAGAAGATTGTTGCTTCAATGATCAAGTCTTGTCTGATGTAGTTACTTGCTAAGAAAGTCCTTATCTTTTGTCTAAGCTGCCCTTGTGGGTTTTCAACTTAGCGGGAAATTTATTCTATTTATGTCTCTAATTTTATCCTATACCGCCCTTTCGATTTTTCGGCCTATCGAGACGCTCTTTTTTGCCTAAGCCGCCCTTTCGGGTTTTCAACTTAGCGAGTTGTTCTTTTATTTCTTTAGGCTAAGTATTTCTTGACTGCATCAACATTCATGGGACGTGGGAACTCCTCGCCATCCGTAGTTTCAATAATTAATGCACCGCCTGAGAAGGCTTTCTTGACAATGTATGTGCCTTCAAAATTGGTAGTCCACTTGCCCCTCGAATCAACGTTAAAAGACATGATCTTCCTGAGCACGAGGTCGCCTTCTTTGAATTCACGAGGCTTCACCTTCTTATCAAAAGATTTCTTCATTCTCTTTTGATATAATTGTCTGTGACACAAAGCTATCATTCTCTTCTCTTCGATCAAATTCAAATGGTCAAACCTGTTCTGGACCCATTCAGCCTCTAACAACTTAGTTTCCATTATCACTCACAAAGAGGGAATCTCAACCTCGATTGGGAGTACCGCTTCCATTCTGTACACAAGGGAGAACGAGGTTGCTCCTGTTGAAGTGCGGACAAATGTCTGATATCCATGCAAAGCAAAAGGGAGCATTTCATGCCAATCCTTATAAGTAACAACCATCTTCTGGATAATCTTCTTAATATTCTCATTAGCATCTTCAACAACACCATTCATCTTTGGTCTGTACGGAGATGAATTGTGATGTACAATCTTGAATTCCTCACAAAGTTCTCTCATCATCTTGTTGTTCAGATTCGAGCCATTGTCAGTGATAATTCTGCTCAACACGCCATACCAACATATAAGATTATTCTTAATGAAGCGCACAACCACCTGCTTAGTAACATTAGCATATCAAGCTACTTCCACCCGTTTGGTGAAGTAATCAATTGCTACCAAGATAAATCAGTGTCCATTCGAAGCTTTGGGTTCTATCATCCCAATCATGTCAATACCCCACATAGAGAAAGGTCATGAGGAAGAGGTCACATTGAGAAGTGTCAGAGGCACATGAATTTTGTCCGCATAAATTTGGCATTTATGACACTCCTTTGCAAATTTGTAACAATCAGATTCCATTGTCAGTCAATAGTAACCTGCCTTTAGCATATTTTTAGCCATAGAATGTCCATTGGTATGAGTGCCAAATGAACCTTCATGAATCTCATGCATCAACATGTCTGTTTCGTGTCTATCCACGCATCTGAGCAAGACCATGTCATAATTTCTCTTGTACAACACATTTTGACTGAGGAAGAAACTGCTAGCCAATATTCTCAATGTCTTTCTATCTTTATTTGATGCACCAATCGGGAATTCCTGAGTTTGGTGAAAATGCTTGATATCATAATACCAAGGTTTTTCATTTGCTACCTCCTCTGTTGTAAACACATGAGCGGGCCTATCAAGTCGCCGAACCATAATTCGAGGTATATCATTCCAAGTATTCACTTGATACATAGAAGCCAGTGTTGCTAGAGCATCTGCCGTTTGATTTTCATCTCTAGGAATTTGATGGAATTCAAATTTATTAAAGAAGGGTAACAATCTTCTAGCATAATCTTTGTAAGGGATCAAGCCGGGGTGACGAGTATCCCATTCTCCTCTAATATGATAGACTACCAAAGCTGAATCACCATACACATCTAAAAATTTTATTCTGAGATCTATAGCTTCCTTGAGACCCATGATGCGAACCTCATATTCTTCCATATTATTAGTACAATCAAATGTCAACCTTGTAGTGAAAGGTGTGTGATCCATGTGGAGTGAAAATCAAAGCACCAATTCCTTCACCATAAGTATTCACATCTCCATCAAATATCATACTCCAGCGAGATTCAGGATCAGGGCCTTCCTCGGGCAATGGTTCTTCACAATCTTTCATTTTCAGAAACATCACATCCTCATCAGGAAAATCATACTTCACAGACTGGTGATCATCAACTGGTTGGTGAGCAAGATAATCTTCCAACACGCTGCTTTTAATAGCCTTTTGAGTGTGGTATTTGATGTCATATTCAGATAACAACATCTTCTAGCGGGCAATTCTCCCAGTAAGAGCAGGATTTTCAAAAATGTACTTGATCGCATCCATTTTGGAGATCAACCAAGTAGTGTGATTCAACATATAATGCCGCAAACGTTTTGTCGCCTAGGCCAAAGCACAAGATGTCTTTTCCAGCATGGAATACTGTGACTCACAATCAGTAAACTTTTTACTGAGATAATAAATGACATATTCTTTCTTCCTTGTTTCATCTTGTTGTCCCAGAATAAAGCCCATGGAATTATCTAACATTGTCAGATACATAATCAATGGTCTTCCTTCAACATGAGGGAGCAAGATAAGAGGTTCAAGTAGATATTTTTTAATACTTTAAAATGTCCTTTGGTAGTCATCTGTCCATACACAACCTTGATCTTTATTTAACAACTTAAAGATCGGCTCACACGTTACAGTCATGTGGGAAATGAATATGGAAATATAATTTAAACGCCCGAGGAAACCTCTGACTTGCTTTTCAGTTCTTGGTGCTGGCATTTCTTGAATTTCTTTGAATTTATCAGGGTCAACTTCAAACCCTCTCTGGATGATAATGAAACCCAACAATTTCCCTGACCGAACACCAAAGGTACATTTATTTGGATTCAAGCGGAGATGATACTTCCTCAAACACTAAAGCAACTTCAAAAAATCTTCTACATGCCCTTCTTCAGTCTGGGATTTAACAATCATATCATCAACATATACCTCGATTTACTTGTGCATAAGATCAAGGAATAGGGTTGTCATAGCCTTCTGGTACGTTGCACCGACGTTCTTCAACCTGAAGGGTATCACTCTGTAACAGAATGTTCCCCAGGGTGTGATAAAAGTTGTTTTTTCCATGTCCTCTGGAGCCATTCTTATTTGATTATACCCGGAAAATCCATCCATGAACGAGAATACTTTGAATTTTGTTGTGCTATCCACTAACATATCAATGTATGGCAATGGAAAATCATCTTTTGGACTAACTTTATTTAGATCTCTGTAATCCACGCACATGCGAACTTTTTCATCTTTCTTAGGTACTGAGACAATATTGGAAATCCATTGAGGGTACATTGATGTCACAAGAAAACCGGCATTAATCTGCTTTAGAACTTCCTCTTTGATATTTACTGCCATATCCGGGTGAGTTCTTTGCAACTTCTGTTTGATTGGCGGGCACTCTGGCTTCAACGGCAAAGGGTGCTCTACAATATCTGTATCTAGACCAGACATATCTTGATAAGACAAAGCAAAAATATCCACATACTCTTTCAATAACTCAATCAACCTGCTCTTCACATCAGGATGCAATGATGCTCCAATCTTGACTTCCTTCGGATCTTCTTCTGAACCCAAATTGATTACTTCCAATGGCTCTTTGTATGGCTAAATGGTATTTTCCTCGTGCTCAAGCAACCGTGAGACCTCTTATGGAATCTCATCATAGTCTTCTTCTTCGGCCCCATACACAAGACATTCAAAGTTGGGAGAGGGTGTTGGGTCATTGTATTCAACGGGTTTTTTAATTAATCTGCACATATGATTTATGATTATTTTTTAGAAACTGACACATATAACAAGTGATCATGCATACTGAATTTCAGTTATTATTTATTTTGAAAGGTTTTTTATGATTATCATTTTCCAAGAATAAGTAGAAAATAAAACACACAATTTGGTGAAACAAAGACAACTTTTATTATTAATTTTAAAAGTCACAGCAAACAGATAAGCCCATACAATATTAATACTTCCATATTGGGAAGAGTGAAAGATTTTCAAAAAGATTAACAATAAAAATTACTTTGAAACATGTATGCAAGAGGGAACGTCAATGGTGATCCAGTTCTGAACCCTAACTCTGTGGGTTACGTAATTTGGCATTTCTGGCTCTGCTTCATCTTCCACAATGGCATTAATCCAGGAAACAATTGGATAAAGATAACCCCCGCTATGGAAGATGTCTTAATACTTGCCTACAGCAGACTATGGCTTCATGCTGCTACCTTTGTCATTCTTCAAAGAGAAGCCCAAGTCAGCTATGTTCTTGTTTACAGGTGGATCCACAATCTATCCCCATATCTCACTATGACTCTTACGCACAACTTGCTACACATCCTTAAGCGAAACCATGGAATTATCATTTCCCCTTATATTATTAATAGATAAAGCTTGGAACTGGGTTCCGACAGTAGCTTCGTTCGCCTCCATAATTCCGAAAGAGGACAAATGAGATATCAATAATGCCCGCTCTCCATTTATAATCACTACTTTTCCTTCATGTACAAACTTCAGCTTTTGGTGTAAAGTTGAAGTGAGAGCCCCTGCCTCTTGTATCCACGGTCGTCCCAGCAAGTAACTATAAGCGGGTATAATATCCATGACTTGGAAAGTAATCTGAAACAAATGTGGGCCTATATGAATAGGCAAGTCCACTTCACCAATAACAGATTTCCTTGATCCATCAAACGCTTTCATAATAATGCCACTTGGGCGCATGGGTTTTCCTTGATATTTCAATTTCATTAGCGTGCTCCTTGGTATAACGTTCAAAGCGGATCCATTGTCAATCAGCACATTGGATAATGATTCATTCTTGCAGTTCATAGAGATGTGGAGGGCGAAGATGTGATTCCTTCCTTCATCCGACAATTCACCGTCGCAGAAGCTTGGGTTATTACATGACGTAATGTTCCCCACTATACTGCTGAATTGGTCTACAAGCATGTCACTCTCCACGAAAGCTTGGTCCAATAATCTCATCAAAGATTCTCTGTGGGCAGAGGAGTTCATCAATAAAGCCAAGATAGATATTTTTGAAGGAGTCTGTACTAGCTGATCTATAATTCTGTAGTCGCTCATCTTGATTATCTTCAAAATATCATCCACTTCTTTCTCTAACGTAGCTCCACTAGATTCACCCATAGCCTTCTTGGGTTCAACATTCTCAGCAATTTTCTTTCCGATGCTAACATCTCCACGAATAACTGGTGCGAATACACGACCGCTGCGGGTCACTCTGCTAGTCTCAAAAATATTTCTCACATCAGGCAATGGATGGATGGGAACTTCCACACCATCCTCTAAGATTGTAGCATTATATTTGTAGGGTACAACCTTATCTGACTTGTAGGGGATAGGACCCGATAAACTAATCACCAATGGGGTAACAACTGGCTTGCTATAATACTCAACTTCAAAATGGGCGGGTGCACCAAAACAAGGCACAATGACGTTTACCCCTTCTTCAACATAATCAGTCATCATGGGGACATCTCTAGAAAACAAATCTTCATCTGAGGAGAAGAACTCATCTGCAGAGGCATACTCATCATCCGACTCTTCTTCAGCCAAACAAACCTCAATCATATCAACTTCATGGTAATCATCCTTTTGACCTGTAACCTTGATAGTTCCATTATCCAATAACAACTGAACACCTTTCCTCACAATTGAACATCCTCGGGAGTCTCGACAGCAAATTCGGCAAGAACCATACTGATGTTCCACCTGACCAGCCATGTGGCGGAAAGTAGCATGCAATTGTATAAGATTCTCATTCATATACTCCACATCAAAAATTCTGAACTCTCCAGGACATCTAGAAACCATGTTCACTTCCTCTTCATACTCTTCCCTAAGCTTGATTATGTGAATGAGGCCCTCACCCATCATCTCCTGCAAATCGGCCTTTATCTTATCACAACCCTGTATGTCTGTGCTGCAAATAACACAACCAAAATGGTCGTGCGTATAGTAGCTAAATTCATAGAGGTCTGTATGAATTTTCACCAAATCTCCTCTAACCAGATGAATATAAAAAATCCAGAAGTCGCCTGGACAACCGGCCACCATATTCACAGTATTCGTTCCTCCATGCTTGGGTATAGGTTTGTCTTTCACATTAGGGTCCACATCCTTGAAAGATAGAATACCAGACTTCACCAATTTCTTCACCTCGGTATTCAAAGGATAGCAATTCTCAACATTATGCCCTGGTGCTCCCTGATGAAAAGCACATGTTTGATCTACTTTGTAATACCAAGGCAATGGTGATGGTACAGCGGGAGGTGGTCGGGTCTGAACCAACTTCTTCTAAATCAATGTCGGGACTAACTTTGTATAAGTCATAGGAATATGGTCATAACTCTCCCTTCTATGATTATACCATTGATTCCCCTGCTGGGATGGTTTCTGATAAGCAACGGTGGTTGGATCTACACCAACAACTGGAGTAACTGAGGCAACTTGCTAATGACACTGATAATTTCTTCTAAGAGGATTATCTCTCCTTTCTTGCATAACAACATTTGTATCCCTTTCCTTCTTCTTGGTAAACCCATAATATGGCTTCTTCGCACCTCCATATCCTTCACTCTTCGTTAAACAGCCCTCCCTTACAGCCTCTTCTAAACGGATACACATGCCTACCATTTCAGTAAAGTCACTTGGCCCACTCGCTACCATCCTTTCATAGTACAAAGCACCCAAAGTCTTCAAGAAAATCTTAATCATCTCCTTGTCTTCCATGGGAGGAATCACTTGGGCGACTACCTCACTCCATCTCTGTGCATATTCTTTGAATGATTCCCTGTCTTTCTGAACCATGGCCCTGAGTTGATCATGGTCAGGCGCCATGTCCACATTGTATTTATATTGTTTGACAAATGCTTCTCCCAAATCATTGAAAGTATGGATATTGACGATATCCAAACTCATATACCACTTCAGCGCAACACCTGTCAAACTATCCTGAAAAAAGTGAATCAACAGACGCTGATCATCAGTATGGGTAGTTATTCTCCTTACATACATCACAAGATGAGAACGAGGACAAGTGTTTCCCTTGTACTTCTCAAATTCTAGGACCTTAAACTTTGCATGTATATTAACATTCGGGACCAAGCATAATTAATTCACATTCAACCCGAATAACTCTTTTCCCCTGAGGCCTTCATCTCTCTCTGCATCTTGTCAAACTGCACTTGAAAATAATCCATTTTGTCATAAAGACCCGAGTCTTCACTTGGTGGAGGAAAAGGACGACACACATCATCATTAACAAATGGAACCAAATTCACCGAAGGAGGTCCAGCAGGAACATGCACCACAGGAGGTGCAGGAGTAACAGTAGTCTGAACAACTAGAGCTTCTTAAGGACCAAGATTGAAACCTTCAGATGCAAAATTCTTTGGCATTCTCCATGGATAACCTTGAGGCATGCGATTCTGAACAACAACTGGGATAACAGACACAGGAACAGTCGGAGCTTCGGCAGTAGCCCTTGTTGGTTGAGGTTGAACACTCGATGGTTGATTCTGAGCAGCCACCAGAGATTCCATCAGATCAGTAAGATTGGACATACCAGCCTTCAAAGCAGAAACTTCCTCTCGCAGCTCACGATTCTCTTGTTCTAAGTTGTCCATCTTCCTTCTGAAATTAGCCCGAGTGTTGTAGTGGTGAGTCAGCTTGCTGAACAAAGTAAAGAAGCTTGGTAAGACACTTGGATATGCATAACAAATGCAAGAAATATGTGTAATATGATGCATGATATATGGTGCACATGATTTATTTTAATTATTAATATTTCAAGGGACTTTAAGATTTATAGACACATTGCAAATATCAAAGTAATAACACATTTGAAATACTGAAAATTCTTATTATACTAACTTCAAAATAGGTTACAAGTCTCAATAATCCCAAGTACAAGATGAAAATAAAGTCGAAAACCCTGAGAAGTAAAGCTGTAGGAGATCACTTTATACGCTGGCGCTTCCCTGTAAGCTTAGAAATCTGAACCTTCAACCTCAGGTTTTCTTCCGCATTCCTGGTGGAAATTTCCTTCCAATCATCTGAATCATGAAGTGAGGAACTAGCATCTGACTGAGGCTTAGAGGAAAATAAATCCCCTTTCCTCTCCATGGTCTCTACCGCTCGACTCTCAAGGATCTCAATCAAGTCGTCTTTCTCTTTCAAGTCTGTTCTATATGAGATCTCTAAAGTTTAGCACTTATTCTTCCAAGCATCCTTTTCCTGCTGTATCCTGCTGCAAGTCTGCTCTATAGTACATATTTTATTATGTATATCCCTAATTTTTGCCCAAACTGTTTTGGTTCGCCGGGATGCCCTAATTTTTTCCTAGGCTAGCCGACCTATCGGGTCTTTGTTTATGCATAATATCTTTTAACTATGTCCATGTTTACAGGGTGCGGAAGGTCATCATCGTCCATAGTGGTTAAGATCATGGCTCCACCAGAAAATATGTTCTTGATCACAAACAACCCTTCTTATGTGGGAGTCCATTTTCCCCTGGGATCACCTTGCGGAAGTATGATGCGCTTGATTACCAAGTCACCATCCTGATATACCTGACGTCTGACCTTCTTTTTAAAAGCTTTAATCATACATTTTTGGTACATCTGAACATGACAGACAACCGCGAGCCTCTTCTCGTCAATCAAGTTTAATTGATCAAGTTGAGTCTGGACCCAATCATCCTTGTTCAAACCTGCATCCTTCATGATTCTCAAAGAAGGTATCTGGACCTCAATAGGTGGGACAACTTCCATACCGTATACTAGAGAGAAAGGAGTTACCCCTGTTGATGTGCACGTTGTGGTACGGTAACCATGAAGGGAAAATGGTAACATCTCATGCCAGTCTTTATATGTCACTGTCATCTTCTGTATGATTCTCTTGATATTTTTGTTAGCAGCTTCCACAGTGCCATTCATCTACGACCGGTAGGGAGAAGAATTATGATGTTGGATCTTGAATTACGTGCAGAGCTCGGTGATCATATTGTTTTTGAGATTGGTACCATTATCTATAATGATTCTTTCTGGAATACCATACCGACAAATAATGTTATGTTTGATGAATCGGGCCACAACGTTCTTGGTAACAGAAGTGAATGAAGCTGCCTCGACCCACTTCGTGAAGTAATCATTGGCAACCAGGATGAAGTGGTGTCCATTAGAAGCCGTAGGTCTGATTTCCCCAATCATATCGATGCCCAACATTGCGAATGGCCAAGGAGAAGTCAAGACATTTAAAGGAACTGGAGGTACATGTATCTTATCAGCATAGATCTGACATTTGTGACAAGTTCGCGAATGCTGATAAGAGTCAGCTTATATTGTGGACCAGTAGTATCCTGCCTGCAGGATCTTTTTAGCCATTGAGTGCCCACTAGAATGAGTGCCAAAGGCACCTTCATGCAAATCATCCATAATCCTTTCTGCCTCACTCTTGTCCACACACCGAAGCAAGGTAGAGTCGTGGTTGCGCTTGTAAAGGATCCCGTTATTGAGGAAGAACTTAGCAGATAACCTTCTTAGGAACTTCTTATCATTGACCGAAGCTCCCTCAGGATACTCTTGGAGTTTGAGATATCTTTTGACTTCATGGAACCAAGGTTTGTCCATTACTTCTTCAGTACCAATTTCGTGATAGTATGCTGGCTCGTCCATCCTCTCAATGGTGATCTGAGGAGTCTCATTATCCCACCTGACCTTGAACATGGATGACATCGTAGCTAGCGCATCCACTAGTTGATTTTCCTATCATGGAAAATGCTCAAAGGTAATGTCTTCAAAATATGGGATTAGTTTCAACACATGCTCTTTGTACGAGATGAGATTAGGATGCTTCGTGTCCCATTCTCCTTTGATCTGGCTGATTACCATTTCTGAGTCTCCAAACACACTAAAGTACTTAATCCTTAAATTGATTTCAGCTTTGAGACCCATGATACATGCTTCATACTCATCCATATTATTGGTACAGTTGAAACATAGCATGGCAGTGAAAGGAGTATGACAGCCTTAAGGAGATACGATCACAGCGCCATTGCCAAGAGCGTTGGAAGCTCCATCAAAAACCATAGTCCACCAGGATCCTTTTTCAGGTCCTTCATCCGGTCCAGGTTCTTCACAATCAGTTACTAACATGATGTTCTCATCCGAGAACTCAAAATTCATGGATTGGTAGTCGTCCACTGCCTGATGAGCCAAATGGTCAGCTAGTATACTTCCCTTAATTGCTTTCTGGGTTGTATACTGAATGTCGTATTCGGTTAGGATCATTTGCCATCTTGCTATTGTTCACCATGTTTTCTGGTAAACAACCGCTGATCTTCTAAAAAGGGAAACTTTTTGGTTACTCGCAGGATCGATCAGTTTAATCCTAGGACATATGCTAATTTTTGATGTTGTTTAGACATAAACGTTAATGTGGGTGAAGAACGCACTTTCGACTGGGAAAGGGATGAGTTTGAATGTAGAAAGTATATAAAATAAAGGGTTTAAGGAGAGGTTAGGTGCAGGAATCTGGGTAAAAGTGCAGATAAAGTGCAAACAAGATAAAAGGGCAAGAAATGTAAAGAGAGAAATAAAAGACTTTGATTTTAAAATGTTGTGTTTCAAAGGTACATTTTTCAGTATTCTTTCTCATACAGTGGGTACTTGAATAGTATTGAATAATTTGTACGGTCAGTTAAACACAAGGAAATCTACATAAACTTCCTATATTTATACTAAAACTAGGTAACCGCCGAGGAGTTTCCTTGCTCTAGGATGAAGACAAGTGTCTTCTGCATGCGCTTCAACCCCTCTCTTCATGCCACGTTGCTTTCCTCAACTGCCAAGAGAACTGCTTTTCCCTCCTTTCTTCAGATTCAAAATCTTCTGGTGCAGATATGAAGTTTCCTTATAGTCGAAGACCTTGGAGTCCTTTCAGTCGAAGGGATTGAGAACCTTTTGGTCGAAGATTCATTTTAACTTAGAATTTCTCTAAGTATTTTCCTATCCTGTCGAAGCCTTTCCAACTTAGACTTGTTCAATCTATTTTTGGCCCATAAGACCAACTTGTTGTAGGTGTCAAATCTAGGAGCTAACAAATTGACCCCCAAGAATATCAGTTTCGACGCAAGGAGAGGTGATTATTCTTTGAGATCCCCATTCGACACATGTCTTCTCTTTGAACATAGAAATCGCTTGTGTGCTTTTTGCATTCTACCAACCCCTGCTGGTATTCAGAGTCGTCATTACCTTTTTCCCAACACGTCGCTGTCAATCAGTCGTTACCATGCTGCCGTGATGGCCATTATCCTACAACTTAGGAAAGTATGGCAAACATTTTCATTACTCGTATGATAACTACTTTAACGCTCTCCATATGCCCCACTAACTTTGCAGCATTAAATGGTTTTGGGAAAACACACTCCTTCCTGAACACTATAAATAGATGAGTCCTATTTTGGGAATTCTTTTACAACTCCTAGTATTCTTCACTTCCTTGCAAAGAAAAGACCTTAACAACTTCATGTTCTTCGCTCTTTCATTACTACTTTTAGCCATGGATTTCCTTTCTAATGCACCCAACAATCCAAAAACTAAGAACATTTCTGATCACCAAAGACAACCAGAGGTTTTCTCCATTAACCCTGTACCTGTTTCGACTGGGGAACGAAGGGTCGTACCTGAACCCATGGCCAAAGAGTGGCGTGATGCTTATGACTCCCAGTTGCTTATCCCTGTTAGGTATTCTGGGCAGATGTATGCTATGTATAGCCCATTGTCTACATGTTTCGAGAATCCAAAACAAAATAACAACTTCTTCCTAACTCATCCTAGGCTCAAGCCTATAGGTTGTGCAAAGAAACTCAGGAATGATCCTGAAGATGCAACTCCTGCCAACCATCAACATTCTCAAACGAAGGAAGATATCAACCTTCAGTTCATGAACAAGGGAAATAGGATCTTTCGATCTTGCCCTAGTCTTACTTCAGAATACTCAGAATGGCTGAGCAAGATGGAAAAAGTACAAGCCCAAATTTGGAAAGATATGGGGTTCTATGACTTGATAATGTTGTCGAAGACTAGGTTAACTTATTTCCCTCTCATGTTGGTGTCTTCATTGTATTTCTTGGACAACACACATTTTACCTTCCATTTGCCTTGTGGAATGGTAACTCCAACTCTCTTCGATATAGCCACCATTACTGGTCTTCGACCAATGGGTGACTACTTCGACCCTGAGGATCTGCCTGAAGATCCTATCGGGTTTTCAGCCACTAAGCCCATGTATACCATATTCATCAATCATTTCTACGACAAATCGAGTACCATTGTCTCTGAAGTGGAACATATAGCTTTTCTGGCTTTGTGGTTATCTCGTTTTGTTTTTTGCACCAAGTCACTTCAAGTGACACAGAAAATGCTTACTCTTACAACACAACTTCACCATGGCTATCCTTTTTGTCTGGCTGAGTTGATTCTAGCCAACCTGTATGAGTATGTCAGCAATGGTGTGACTCAACTTAAGTTTATTGGAGACAAGGCGAGTTTACTCCTTTCCGGCCCCTTTTGGCTTCTGCAAATTTGGCTAAATGCCACTTTTGATTCTTTTCTTCCGCAGAAGAATAAGATTAACGAGAGGGCTCCAGAGGTCCTGAATAGAAGGGTCAAAGGGACTAGACTAGTTCTGTTGACTCCAACTGACGAAGGTCAACAATTCCAAAAGGTGTTTACCAACTTTGTAGTGATGTTTTCAAATCGGAAAGAATTTATTTCGACCATGGCTCCCTTTGCTAGTAGAAAGGTTGGCCTGGAATGGTTCATTCGACCATATCCCTCATCTGACGAAGATAACCAAGTGGATGAATATGTAGCTATCTGGGAGTCATTTCTTCGAACAAGAATCTTGCCTTTGAGATTCAAGAGTTTTAAGAATCAACTTAGCTTAATTTCTTACCAACCAAATCTTGTCTCTCGATAATTTGGTATTATCCAGACGCTCCCTTCACCAATATAATACCAAGAAAAGCTTCTGCTGTTTTATAATGCAGACTACTCAGAGGATGCTTCTACCAAGCATATTGGTAGGTACGTTTGTCGAACCGTACTAACTCTGTTCGACTTCAATCTCAATTTCCTATGTTCGCTTCTTTTTGGGGACTGGTGGAAGAAATATTATAACGAAGAATTTTTCGACGAAAAAGACTTCGCTGTTCACCTTAAAGATGCATTTACGCTAGTCTCTAATAAGATAAAAAGGGTAATATTATTTCTCAAAACAAATGTCTTTATCATCTTCAATCAAATCATTCGACACCTAATTTATCCTTGTTCATCTTCTAGCGGTCAAGTGGACCGTCACCAAGAAAGTCGTTGAAAGCGCAAAAGGAGGAGACCCTTCTGTGAAACCTTCACCCAAGGTAAACACTTTCTGCTGTTATATCTTTATTTCTGACATATTACTTCTGACTCTAATGCCTTCGACTTCTTTCTTTCTGGGCATTTAAATCAATCCGTAGAAAAGGAAAGTTCAAGAAATTAAAATTTCTAGTGATGAAGAGGAAGAATCTCCTCATGTCCCCCTAAAAAGAAAAAGTTAAAGAAACCAGCCCCTATTCCTGAGCCTCGTCCAAAAACCTAGGTCAAGGTTAAAGTCATTGGGTCGAGACCTCCTCCCGTCATTATCAGAGAACCAACAGAGCAGGAGATAGCTTCAAGGCTAAACAATCCCAGTGAGAGCGACAACTCAAGTCCTGGCGCTGAAATTCCGCCTAAGGTAATTACTTTGACCCCTCACGATTGTCTACATACTTCGACTTCTTTTTCTTTTTTCAATAGTTATGATAACCATATTGTAATCTTCAGGACACTGCTGTTACTTCAAAACAGAACCTTGTAGAAGAATATGTCACCCTGATAAATAGTGAGGGTGATCCTACTTATAGGCCTTCTTTGGCAAAAGGATCTTTTATGAGTTCTGCTAGCAAAGTGAACCAAACTTCTGGGCACAAAGCCGTTGGAAAGCCTAATGAAGAAGTTCTTAGTGAAGAGCATGTGAATCCTAGGACTCCGCAAGCTAATGATGATGAACAAAAGGATGGGGAAGAGGAGGTTACTGACGATGTGATCGAAATAGAGAAGGAAAACACGCCAGCGGGAGGAAATCGGACTGAAGATATTCCGGCGACTGATGAGAGAGAAGACCTCATAGGGGGAGCAGGAAACTCTGCATGTTTTGAAGATGTCCCTATGCAGATTCCCGTCGAAGCCAATGTGGCTCGTATTGTAAACAAGAGGGTTACTTTGACAGGGTCTCATACCAAGGAAGATTTGGCATTGCTGAAACAGAAAAATCCTGTTGGCTACTTGACTCCCATCCTTAAGGGTAGAGAAAGTTCTTTTGATCAGAGTGCTTCAACTGCGTCTGGCAAATCCACTTCAACATCTCGTCTTGAAGAAGCACTTCAAAAGGTTAAGGCACAACTTTTCAAAAGAGATTTAATGCTGACCTTAGAGGTAGAACCTATAGCTCGTTCCTTTTTGAAGACTACTTTAAGAGTTATCGACCTTCTTGCTGCTTTTCTTGACATTGCCAGCATTATCTTGGATCTGATTTCCATCATCGATCAGGTTTCAGCTGACTACAATCGTCGAAGGACTCTTACTCGTGAAATTGAGGAGGCCAATGGCCATGTAGCTGCTTCCTGGGGTGTTGCTGCTGAATCAGCTTCGAAGCTGAAGGAGCTATCAAATGCGCAAGAAGCTAGGAAGAAAGAAGTAGAAGAGCTTGATCAAAATACAGCCAGTATGAAGGTTCATATCAGAGAGTTAGAGGCCAAGATTGCTGCCAACGATAAACGAATGGAAGAACTTCTCGCTGTCAGCACTGATTCCGAGATTCAAGAGGAACTCAACGAGGGATTAGTATATGTCGAATGAGCCCAAGCATTGGATGTCAAGATCGAGACTCTTCATCAATCGAAAGCCCTGTGCGAAAGACGCTTGGAGCTGCAGAAGATAAAATACCTCCAAATCAAGGCCAACCTCCCGTTTTAATTTTGACTTTATTTTTTCATTGTATGCTTATATATTTTGTAATGACTTTCAGCCATTATGGGTTTATAATATATTTTCCATCTTGGCATTTTTAACTTGATTAAGATCAAGTATTGGTTACTCTAACCTCTTGAAGTGCAGGTCTATACTTATTTAAGTATTTACCATTTACTCTCAAGAGCCTTTGGTCTTCATTTAACTCCTCGACCTCATATGCGCCACCAGATAACGTTTGGATGATCTTAAAAGGTCATTCCCATTCAGGAGACCATTTTCCCATATTTCTATCTTTTCGACCATTGGGAGGATAACTTTCCAGACTAGGTCTTCAGGAATCAATGCCTTGGGTTTTAGTCTTTTATTGTAATATCTTTCCACTCTCTTTTTTGTGACCTTAAGAGATCCAAAGCTCTCAATCTTTCTTCGTCCAAATCAATCAATTCGTCTAACATCATATTCCAATAAACTTCAGAAGGGGTGTCTTGATGTTTCTGAATTCTCGTTGACCATAGACAAATTTCTACTAGAAATACTACATCATGGTCGTAAGTTAATCGAAAATGCGTTGTTCCGGTAGCTTCCTTAGGAGACGTTCGACAAGCCCATAAAATTTGATCTAAAGTCTTGTGCCAATTTTTTGGCTTCTTTCCTACATGCTTCTTTATTAAGATGATTATTACCTAGTTTGCCACTTCGACTTAACCATTTGCTTGTGCATAATAAGGCGTAGACGTTAATAATTTGAACCCCATTTTTGCAGTGAACTCTTGCATTTTTTGACCAATTAAGACTGACCCTTGATCAGTTATTATTGTCTCAGGGATTCCAAACCTATATATAATGTGCTTTTGAATGAATTCAATGATATTTTCCTGGTCTACATTGACTAAAGGAATTTCTTCAATCCACTTAGTAAAATAATCAATGCCCACCAATATGTACTTCTGGCTTTTAGATGACGCTGGTCAAATCTCTCCAATAAGATCCAAGGCCCATCCCTTAAAAGGCAAAGGTTTCACAATTGAGTGAAGTTCGCTTGTAGGTACGTGTTGGATACTTATATGTACTTGACATTCCTGACATCCTTTTGCAAACTCAACACAATCTTTCAATATAGTGGGACAATATAATCCTTATAGAAACAATAACCATTTCATTTTATGGCCCACTTAGTGTGCTCCACATGCCCCAGCATGTGTAGTTGAAAGGGCTATGAATGCCTCTGTTTCATTTAGGCATTTTAATAGCACCCCTTCAGGCGTCTTTTTAAATAACTCGTTTCCCATTATGGTATAACTCAGCGCCCTGTACTTTATCTTTCGTTCTATCAAAGCTACAGGAATTTGAAAATAATCCACTATAGGCTTTCTCCAATCTTGTTCTGTTAGATTATCTATGAACGAAATTTTGAAGTTTTCATGATCAGCGTACCCCAACTTTTTTGTTTTCAAATCTGTTGGAGACAACTTGGTCAATGTCACTCTTTCTCTAACTTCGATTACCTGTTGTAATTTCTCTTTCGAAATTTTGTACCCAAATGCAATTTGTGCTAAGTCATTAGCCACTTGATTCTCCAGTCTTGGTATATGTCGGATGTTGATCTTTTCAAAGTTTTTCAATAAACGATTCACTATTACAAAATACATGATAATATTTTCTCTTATGCATTTATATTCTTTTGTAACTTGTTTTATAACTAACTCCGAGTCTCCCATTATTTTGACTCGAGTTTCCCCCAATTCCAACAATATTTCAAGGCCTACGATTAAAGCTTCATATTCAGCCTCATTGTTCGAACAAGAACCTTCGATCTTGTACTTGAATATTGTTGGAATTTTGTTTGGAGAAATAATTAGAACCCCTACCCCAATTCCGTATTTATGACTAGAACCGTCGAAGTATAACTTCCAAGGCTCGATCTCCAAGTAGTTGATTGATTCCTCATTTATTGAGTGGTAAACTATAAAATCTTCTACCACTTGACCTTTCACAGCCTTAAGAGGCGTAAAAGTTAATGAATAGTCAGTTAATGGAAGTTCCCATTTGCCAATTTGACTGTGCAAGATGGGTTTCAATAACATATATTTGAAAACATCAAAATGAGACGAAACAAAAACATTAACTGGTTTAATATATTGTTGAGATTTGTACACGAGAAGTAAAGACATAAACATAGTTTTTCAACTTCACTATATCTAGTTTCTGCATTGTTTAAAACTCTACTGAGGTGATAAATAGGTCTTTCTATACCATTCTCATCCTCTTGAGCTAACATGCTTCCTAAATTTTTATTGGATTCAGCTATGTACAATCTCATACTTCTATTTCTACAAGGAGGTACCATAATGGATGGTTTGGTGAGGTATTCTTTGATCATGTCGAAAGCCTCTTGTTGTTCTTGCCCCCACTCGAAGCCTCCTTTGTTGAGTCAAAGTAGTGGTGAAAAGGCTTGCGTTTTCCCACTTAAGTTGGAAATAAATCTCCTCAGGAAATTTATCTTACCAAGTAGAGATTGCAACTTCTTCTTGTTAGTTGGCGCTTTCGCTTCCAAAATGGCTTTGGTCCTGTTCTGGTTTACTTCAATTCCCTTCTTGTGGACAAAAAAGCCTAAGAAATCCCCTGCTTTTACGCCAAAAGCACATTTTAGAGGATTCATTTTCAGACCATAGCGTCTCATCCTTTCGAAGGATTGTAGAAGATGGTCTATATGAGTCTTCCCTGAAATAGATTTAACAACAATATCATAAACATAAATATGCATAAAAGTGTCGATGAAATCATGGAAGATTGAGTTCATTGCTCTTTGATATGTTGCCCCTGGGTTTTTTAGGCCAAAAGGCATCACTACCCATTCCTAAGTGCCTAAAGCTCCAGGGCATCGAAAGGATGTTTTCGACATATCCTCCTCAGCAACGAAAATTTCATTATACCCTGAGTATCCATCAAGCATACTCATGTATTCGAAGCCAGCGGCAGAATCAACAAGCATTTCCGCCACAGGCATTGGATATTCATCTTTGGGCGTTGCAGCGTTTAAATCTCTAAAATTGACGCACACCCTTAAGGTACCATTTTTCTTTATAACATGTACTATATTTTCAATCCATTCGACATACTTGGTGGTTCGGATGAACTTGCATCTCAGCAGTCTTTCGACTTTCGTCTTGATCTTCGACAAGACCTCTGGTGCAAAATGACTTGGAGTTTGCTTGACAGGCTTTTTTCCAGGTCTTATTGGCAGTTGAAGCTCTACCACTTCCCTGTCGAGACCAGGAATTTCATCATAATCCCATGCGAAGCAATCTTTGAATTCCTTCAACAATTGGATTATTTTGATCCTGAGCTCTGGATCCATCTTCGTGCTAATGTATGTTGGCCTTTTCGCCAATCCTTCACCCAAATATATTTCTTCTAAAGGATCTTGCGATAGTGTTGCACCCCAAAATTTGCCCTCCCATATTCTTCAAGATTTTTCAAGATCAATCTCCAAATGGTTCAAAATCTCTCAAGGGTTGCACAGTCCAATTGCCTCCTGACACAGTCAAAATTAGGGTTTTGGTTCTTGCAAGGAAGTTGAGGTTTTCAAGGGTCCAATCAAGTCCCATATGCCTATATACCTTGTCAAGCATCTACATGTCAAATTTCAAGACTCACAGCATTAAATTGCATAGTCAAAAACCCTAATTGCTTCACAGTCAATTGCAGGGGCAAAATGGTCATTTGGCAGTCAAAAGTCAAAATTTTTGGTCAACATCTTATTTTGAAGCCTCAATCATCATTTGATCAAGTCTTGATCATGATTCCACAAGCATGGCTCAAAAATCATCAAGATGCAAAAAGTTGATATTTTTGGACAGCTGAAAAGTCAACTGTAACTTGACCAAGGCATAACTTTTCCATGGTTCATCAGAAAAATCCCATCCAATGCTCATTTTGAAGGGGATGACATTTCCTACAACTCATCTTCACACTCCAAGTCCAAGAAATGCTCTCACAAAAAGTTAACAATTTCTACATTATAGGTCATTTTCAAAAGTCAACAAAAAGGCACTTTAAGTCAAAGACCATAACTTGAGATTGTTAAATCAAAATGACATGGGACCAAAGGAATTAGTTAGAGGACTTCAATACCTTTCCAAAATGTCCAAGAACATGTTCATAACTTCAAAATTGAGCAAGATATGCGTTGGAGAAGTTGGGAAATTTTTGGGAATTTGCAAAAGTCAACTTTGCCCAAAACACTTCATTTTTGCTAATGGGCCTCAAATTCTTTCTTGAATCTTTACCCAAGGCTTATGCACGACCCATTAAGATTAATTTGAATTATTTTCTTATTTTTATTAATTATTTGGATTTTTAATTGATTAATAATTCATTTAATTAATTTGATTGTAGGAAAATATCAAAACATGGTTTTCAAATCTTTTTATGAGGCAAATGAGATCAGGGCAAGCTGGCAATTCGTGTACATATCAAGGACATCAAAATCACCCAATTTTGGCAAGTTTTATCAATCAAAAAAGTTGGAAAAGATTTGATTAAAATCAAATATTACAAACATGAATACCGTGGATTCTTGACCAAGATTTGCACTAGTTTTCATTCTACTATATATGTTGAAGCAAACCCTAAAGCCTTTAACGTGAAAAAGCTGCTGAAAACACCATTGCCAAATTGAAAAAAAGCCAAGAAATTTGAAAACTAAATTCTCACTTGCAGGCCAATTCGAGCCCTTTTCTTGTTTCCAATATATTACTGGACCTTCCAAGAACACATTGCCATTGAGAGCAAGCCTTAAAACTCAAGAGAACGCTCTAACAGATTCACGGTTTATCACTTTTCTTCCAAAATTATAACCTTTGATTCATGCATTTTTAATACATTTTGTTAATTGTTTTGTGTTCATAGCATTCAGGTGAAGCTTTTGGTGTGATTTAATTTCATTAATATGCCCTGAAACGCAAGTTGCCATGGGAGAGATTTAGGGTTTCCAAGCTTCTAGATTGGGGCTTTTCAGCATAAGTAAAATTAGAGACCATAATGCCCATGGCTGAAACCGTCTGAATGAGACGATCAACATGGAATCATCGCGCCCAATTTATATGCACCCTAATCGCTTAGGGCTATCTGGTGTGACTTGTGTGTCTTAAAACTTGACTACTTGCATGCTTGTTATCTGACATTTGAGATTCTTGCAGGTTTTGTTTACAGTCCTTAATCTGGACTCATAACAGGGTTTACCTACTCCACGCATAGCATAACATCATACCATCATGCCATTGCATACATCCTACATAAAGACTAATCCATTTCAAGGATCTCAAGGGTTTGTGATGCAGGTCATAATGAACCAACTATCTAGCAAGGGGCAAAGGGGATTTATTTTCCTCTAGCCAAGGTTGTCAAGGGCTATGACCCACTCGATATGGTGAGCCTTGACTCTTGAAGAAGGACTCTCTACAATATGCAGTTCCTTCAATCAAGCTACAAATTCAAATGCTAACAATTTTCTTGTTTACCCCGCGAGATCCTTGAAAACATTGCATGCATATCATACATATCATTGCATCACAGGTACCTTTTGACAGGTCACTTATCTTCTTCGCTGTTTATTTCAGCAATCATCATGAATCCTGAATCATCCAATGAACAAGCTATCAAGGCCCTCTAGGCCCAGAATGCCCAGTTCCAAGAGATAGTTATGAGCTTAGCCCAAGGTCAAGAGGAATTGAAGGCTCTGCTGGTGAAGAAGAAGAAGAAGAGGACTGTGCTGTTCAACCCTAGACGCAAATCTGGGAATGGATCACAAAATGAAGCTAGCTGATTACCCCGTCTGTTGGGAAAGACAGTCCCCAAGAGGGAGAGGTTCCTAGTCCAGTGGTCTCCGACAACGAGACCGATTACAATGATGAACAGTACCCTCCAGCTGAGGACAGGTATAAACAGCTAGAAGACCGGCTAAGTGCTATGGAGATACAGAAAGTGCTTGGCCTAGACTTTGAAGATCTAGGTCTATCCTCCGGGGTGGTGATCCCACACAAGTTCAAGGCACCTGCCTTTGCAAAGTACGACGGAGCCTCCTGTCCTAAGTTGCACCTCCGTTCATACATAAGGAAGATCCAGCCCTACACGGCCGACAAGAAATTGTGGATTCACTTCTTTCAGGATAGTCTGGCAGGGACTCAACTCGAGTGGTTCTATCAGCTGGATGGAGCCAGTATCCGTACCTGGGAAGACTTGGCTACTGCGTTCTATAAGCAGTATCAATATAATTCCGACCTCGCTCCTACGCGTACCCAACTCCAGGGTATGTCACTAGGGACGGGTGAAGGATTCAAGGAATATGTGCAAAAGTGGAGAGACCTGGCTGGAAGGGTGCAGCCACCTTTGAACGACTGTGAGCTCGTGGACATGTTTCTGGGGACCCTGTCTGGTCCATTCTTCAACCACCTGATTGGGAATTCTTCTGCTGGGTTTACAGATCTGATCTTGACTGGGGAGAGAATTGAAGCTGGCATTAAAAGCGTGAAGATTCAGGAAGCTACGCCTTCTAATGCTCATAAAAAGCCTTACCACGGGAAGAAAGAGTCCAACATTGTGCATGGTAAAAAAGGCCGTCATGATCAATATGTGGGGGCAACCCAGATCTCTAATCCTATGCCTGCTCAGCAAAGACAGGGGCAACAACGTAAGGAGGTCGCACCCAAACGACAGTTCACCAAGATCAACATGTCACTGGATCAAGCGCTACAGCAAATGTTGAAGGCAAGGCTGATTACCTTAAGGGCCCCTCTCTGGAATCCAAACACTTTTGTTCCTAACTATCATCCCAACGATAGGTGCGTATACCATTCTGATAGACCGGGGCATACTACGGACAAATGTTGGGCTCTGAAGAACAAGGTCCAAGACATGATTGACGCCAAGGAAATCCAGTTTGAAGCACCAGAGACTCCAAACATAATCACTGCTCCTTTACCAAATCACTGAAGGCTTTTGTTTTATTTGAATTTCTGAGTTGTATTTTTCTTTGCTTACACAATCAATTAATGTCATAGCAAATTCTTTTATTCCATTAATGCATCGCATATGTCTGTTTTGAATTAATCCAATTATATTCACTATATTCAAATTGCTTTCATATTTTTGTGATGATCAATGCTCGATTAATAATTCTAAGCCTCTTGAGGGAGGATGACGAATACGATACCACGATATTTACAATATGCTTTTGAACAGACCCCGCTGATGAGGTACAGGCATTGTTTCAATTCCTAAACACTGGAGTTATAAGGAAGATAATCCCTCGTCAACCCCTCTGAGCCAAAGAAGTTGGAGTTTTTCTTTTCGAAAATTAAAACCCTTAATTATAACCTGGGGCAGGGTAGTTTTCTCAGTTGATCCAGGTGCACCATGAATGGCATCAAAGGAGTCCTTCCAAAAGCAAGAGACAGTGATGGTTCTGAATAATCATCAAGACAGGAAGTCGTTATCTTTCAAAAACAAAAGCCCACTAAGTCAAAAGCTATGAAGAAGACTTATAAAACTGGGGCATCCCGCTGACTGTAATCACAAAAGAAACAGTTCAGGCAAAAAACAGGGATAATAAAATCGAAAAGAAAGAGGTCCTACAAACCCTCAATAACAAAAATGATGACTGCCTTCAAAAATCAAACTTATGTGAACCATCACCAAAAACGTCGTTCAAGACTCAAACAAAATCTAATGCACGATTAGCTGAGTTTAGAATCGAAGAACATCACGAAGAGCGGGTGGGTACAAATAAAATTTGAGCCTTTATCCTTTGTTTCTTAAACCGTGAACCAGGCCACCTTATAACCCTTAAAAGTCCTAGCTGAAGCATGGGTTAGTTCGAAAGCATACTGTTACCAAAGGTATCCTGACTCCTGTAGGGCTTGCTGTAAAATCTTGAGTTGACATCACATTTTACAAAAAAATCACTTGTTTTATTGAAAACTGCATTTTCAAAAACTTCAAGACAGGCATAAGCTTTGCATTCTTAAAATAATATTGTTTGCATATGACTATTTGTTCAACAGCAGAGAAATTCGCACGACGAATATCTAGTGAACAAAAATCTTCTCAAGGATCACCTCAAGTGGAAAAACACTTCCAACCAAGGGGCAGACATGATCATGGTCCGTCATCTGGGGCAGTCTAGTCAAGATTCAAGGAATCTCTCAAATGCCAAATACCAGGGGCAAATCTCTGCCTGAGTCACTTGGGGCATTGGGCATGAAGTCCAGCAACGAATCTTGCCTAACCAGACATATTCTGGTAGTATGGCAACACAACCCTACTGACAGTGACAACTCCGTACATCCTGAGAGCGTGGATATAGTCGAAAAAATACTGAGCACAACCAAAGACCCGCTAGGTTGACACACCTAGGCAAAAATAAGGGCTTCCCGGCGAACCAAAAGGGTTCGGGCAAAAATAAGGGATAAAAAATGAAAAATTTGTACACCCGACAAGTCGAAAACCTGAAAAGGCGGCTTGGGCAAAAATGGGTATCCCGGTGGACTGAAAACCCGAGAGGGCGGTCCAGGCAAAAATTAGGGATCAAAAGCGTACGACTATGTCCCGTCATCTCGTCACTTGCCTACCAGAAGAAGGTGTGTCAATCGGCCGTTATCAAGACCTCCACAGGTACCTTCTCCCATAAAAGCTGGGGCAATAAGAGTTGCCCAAACTGTACAAGCTGATCTGTTCACTAGGTACCAAGGTAAGTTCAGCAGAAGAACATGACCAAGATACCTCCGCTCCCCGCAGAGTAAGACAAGACTCAACAATACTCTCCCCCCGAGCAGAGTTGGTCTCCAATCAGCCCCAAAAGGCACAGTATCTCCAGCAAGTCAGCAACACTCTCTCCAAGCAGATTTTAGTCTACTGTCAGCCTTAAGGAAGTTGGGTATCTCCTGAAAATCTCAATATTCCCCGGCGGAGTATAAAGACGTCCCTAAGCAAGCATCCCCGGCAGTCTTAGTATAAGATTGTTCCCTGGCGGAATACAAAGACACCCCAGTGGAGCTATTTCCCAGTACAGTTCAAAAGTTTCTCCAGGAGAGTGGAATCAATCTCCCCAGTAGATTCTGGAAACTTATCCCCAGTAGATTCTGGAAGTTTATCACTTGCAGAGTATGAACGCATCTCCCCGGCTCTATTCAGAAGGTTATTCCTCACCAGAACCTATAACTGGGTTATCCTCAGCTAATTACCATGGAAAGATCGTCCTCGGTGAAGTTCTTCCTATCCCCCAGCGGAGTTCATCAAATCCTCAACAAAATTTATCAACGGCATCCCCAGCGGAATTATCATCAACATCTCAACAAAGTATCTCTCTTCCCACAGAACGATTCCCCGCAGAGTAATCTCTCCACCAAGTTTATTCCCCAACGGAGTCGTCTCCTCCTACCGGTTTATTCTTGTCATCATCCTTCCCCAGCGGAGACGAAGAACTCTACTCTTCAACATCAGCCCAGAATTTGACTTCCCGGCATCCGTCAAGGATTTATTTTCCCAGACGAAAATACATTCATAAACATCACATTGTCACACATCATGATACACGCATATACGCATCATATCACACAATCTCATTTATTTTTGAGAACATTATGACATCCTGCATTTCATACATCATGACATTGCATACAACTAATGTTTTCCTTTTCAGGAAAAAGGTCAATACAAAGATGATTACTATCAACTGTCGCAATTCCAGATTCGATTCCTTTATCTAGCCAAGGAACGTCTGAATAGTTTGAAGATTCGATTCCTGTATCCAGCCAGGGCATATCTGTTGACGACTAATTCCATATTCGATTCCTGTATCTAGCCAGGGCACGTCTGAAGAGTTTGAAGATTCGATTCCTGTATCCAGCCAGGGCATATCTGTAGACGACCAATTCCAGATTCGATTCCTGTATCTAGCCAGGGCATATCTGTGAGCGATTGATTGTGGATTCGATACCTGTATCTAGCCAGGGCATATCTACATTAAAGAGATCAAAGAGATAGCTGGGAGATGCTCCAGAGATGGATGTTGTTCTTTTGCTTATTCAGATTTTCTCTTCAGAGATGGCTTAGAAATGCTCCAGAGATGGATGCTATTCTTTTGCTTATTCAAGACTTTCCTTTCAGATATAGCTGAGAAATGCTCCAGAGATGGATGTTATTCTTTTGCTTATTCAGATTTTCTCTTCAGAGATGGCTTGGAAATGCTCCTGATGTGGATGCTATTCTTTTGCCTATTCAAAGTTTCTTCTCAGAGATAGTCTATATATGCTCCAAACCGGATGCTATTCTGTTGCTTATTCAGAGTTGCTCTTCAGAAATGCCCTAGAGATGCACCGGACCTGGACGCTATTCTTTTGCTTATTCAGAGTTTCTTCCCAGAAATGGCTTGGAAATGCTCCGGACACGGATGCTATTCTATTGCTTATTCAGATATCCTTCTAGAGATGGTTCAGATGCAATCCAGACATGGCTACATTCTGATACTTATTCCAGATTCCCTTCTAGAGATGGTTCAGTTGCGACCCAGGCATGGAGATTTTCGGATACTTATTCCAGAATTCCTTTCAGATATAGCTTAGAGATGCTCCTGACCCGGACGCTATTCTATTGCTTATTCAGATTCAAACTTCTAAAAGACAACTTAGAGATGCTCCAGACCCGGATGATATTCTATTGTTTAGTCCAGATTCATTCAAAAGATATTCCAGATATGATCCAGACTCAGATGACATTCTATCACCCAGTCAGATGCAGTATAGATACACCCCAGACACGGCGGTCATTCTACTACTTGTTCAGACGTCAGCAATTAGATATAGACTAGATATGCTCCAGACACGGAAGCTATTCTATTTCTTACTCAGATTCAACCATCCCTAACAGTCTCTAAATGGCATCTATAAGCCCATTCTCGACAAGGTTCTGTCACACCTCCAGATGGCATCTATAAGCCCATCCTCCTATCCATCATCTCTCCAAATGGCATCTATAAGCCCATTCCCGCCATCACACTGCTGATACTCTACTATGTGAGTGCAAATTTCTGGGCACTTTAGTGTTCAATCATCTTCCACCTTCGGATCACGAAAGGCACGCAAGCCAATCTACATCCTCAGGTCTAAGAAGATTGAACAGGGGCAACTGTTGCACCCCAAAATTTTCCCTCCCATATTCTTCAAGATTTGTCAAGATCAATCTCCAAATGGTTCAAAATCTCTCAAGGGTTGCACAGTCCAATTGCCTCCTAACACAGTCAAAATTAGGGTTTTGGTTCTTGCAAGGAAGTTGAGGTTTTCAAGGGTCCAATCAAGTCCCATATGCCTATATACCTTGTCAAGCATCTACATGTAAAATTTCAAGACTCACAGCATTAAATTGCATAGTCAAAAGCCCTAATTGCTTCACAGTCAATTGCAGGGGCAAAATGGTCATTTGGCAGTCAAAAGTCAAAATTTTTGGTCAACATCTTATTTTTAAGCCTCAATCATCATTTGATCAAGTGTTGATCATGATTCCACAAGCATGGCTCAAAAATCATCAAGATGCAAAAAGTTGCTATTTTTGGACAGTTGAAAAGTCAACTGTAACTTGACCAAGGCATAACTTTTTCATGGTTCATCAGAAAAATCCCATCCAATGCTCATTTTTAAGGGGATTACATTTCCTACAACTCATCTTCACACTCCAAGTCCAAGAAATGCTCTCACAAAAAGTTATCAATTTCTACATTATAGGTCATTTTCAAAAGTCAACAAAAAGGCACTTTAAGTCAAAGACCATAACTTGAGATTGGTGAATCAATATGACATGGGACCAAAGGCATTGGTTAGAGGGCTTCAAGACCTTTCCAAAATGTCCAAGAACATGTTCATAGCTTCAAAATTGAGCAAGATATGCATTGGAGAAGTTGGGAAATTTTTGGGAATTTGCAAAAGTCAACTTTGCCCAAAACACTTCATTTTTGCTAATGGGCCTCAAATTCTTTCTTGAATCTTTACCCAAGGCTTATGCACGACCCATTAAGATTAATTTGAATTATTTTCTTATTTTTATTAATTATTTGGACTTTTAATTGATTAATAATTCATTTAATTAATTTAATTGTAGGAAAATATCAAAACATGGTTTTCAAATCTTTTTATGAGGCAAATGAGATCAGGGCAAGCTGGAAATTCTTGTACATATCAAGGACATCAAAATCACCCAATTTTGGCAAGTTTTATCAATAAAAAAAGTTAGAAAAGATTTGATTAAAATCAAATATTGCAAACATGAATACCGTGGATTCTTGACCAAGATTTTCCCTAGTTTTCATTCTACTATATATGCTGAAGCAAACCCTAAAGCCTTTAACGTGAAAAAGCTGCTGAAAACACCATTGCCAAATTGAAAAAAAGCCAAGAAATTTGAAAACTGAATTCTCACTTGCAGGCACTTCGAGCCCTTTTCTTGTTTCCAATATATTGCTGGACCTTCCAGGAACACATTGCCATTGAGAGCAAGCCTTAAAACTCAAGAGAACGCTCTAACAGATTCACGGTTTATCACTTTTCTTCCAAAATTATAACCTTTGATTCATGCATTTTTAATACATTTTGTTGATTGTTTTATGTTCATAGCATTCAGGTGAAGCTTTTGGTGTGATTTAATTTCATTAATATGCCTTGAAACACAAGTTGCCATAGGAGAGATTTAGGGTTTCCAAGCTTCTAGATTGGGGCTTTTCAGCATAAGTAAAATTAGAGACCATAATGCCCATGGCTGAAACCGTCTGAATGAGACGATCAAGATGGAATCATCGCGCCCAATTTATATGCACCCTAACTCTAATCGCTATTTTCTGTCGTTGTAGTTAGTGGGGGTTAAAAACCCCCGCTATCTTGTTTTGTTTTACAGGGAAACGAGGAAGAAGATAATAGGTGTCAGTGCGTGGTTGGGGGATTCAAAAATAGCGCGCGTTTTGGTTTCTTCAAAACATTATTTGTTTTTTATATATTATAATTAATGACCACTATAATATCAAAGGCGTTCGCTTGGCTCAGTGGTTGATGACGTGCTTGGCAATTGTTGGGACCTGGGTTCGATTCCCAGGTCCACCCAATATTTGTTTCTATTTTTCATAACATGATCTCATGCAGCTTTCCAATGCGTTCCACCATGCACTTCAACCAGCAATGCGCCATGTGTCTCTCAGCATACATCCAATGGCCAGGAGATGAAGAGCATGGTATTCCCTAGTCAACAAGCGTGTGGTCAATCCCCAAGGTCAACGAGACTTGCTTCTTAATGGGCCTGAATTCCAGAATAACACCTCCACATTGGGCCATCAAACCCCCCCTGGTTTTGCTATTTTATTTTATTTTCTTATTATTATTATTAACCAATAAACTAATTTTTCATAATAAATTAAGAAATCAAAAATTGTAAATATATTTTATTATTTTTACTATTAACTATTATTTTTGTAAATAAATATTGACAATTAACTTAGTTTAATTTAGGCTTAATTTTCACCTTTTTCATAAATAAATAAAGTTATGTAGAATTAGGGTTTGATAATTTTCAATCATATTTTATTAATTAGTCATTATTCTTATTAATTGTTATTATCTTTGTAAATAAAAATGTAAATTAATTAATTTAGTAAATTAGGTTAACTTTGACATTTTTTTTATAATAATTAAAATAAACTTAGAACTGGGGTTTTTCTTAACTTTTAATTTTAATTACTTTTTATTTTCATTAAAACATTAAAAAACATAAAAAAAACATTTTTATTTTTAATTAATTAATTAATTAGTAAATTAGGGTTAATTTTAATTAAATGCAAAGGACCGAAAAGCTCATATTTTCTCAAAAGGGTCAAAAAACCCTAGGACGTTCCAATTTAAATTTCTTTCCATATTATGTTTATTTTGATTATTTATGTATCTGCTCGATGGATGTAATAGTAATTAGGATTTACCGCTTTCTTTACTTTCCACACTTTTTTCCAAAACGGGTCTTTGTTTTTTGGCGATGTATAGACCCGCGCCTTGTAATAGCGTAGCTTTACATTCCCGCACTTTAATTTTCCGCAAATTATCTAACTGTTAATAAGCATGAAAGACTGGATGACAAATTAAAAACAACCCGTAGCTCACAAAAATGCATGTTCAAAGATAAACATAAACTGAAACAACACACATGCACATGCCACTCCTAGGGTACGCCTCACTGGTTGCCTCGAACGTGGTCGTCAAGTATAGGGTGTTTTAGAGGTCGCCCTCCTGTCTAAGATCCAGTTGCCTCGAAACGGTTGCCTCGGATAAAAAGGATCTAGGACATTAGGGTTATCGCTAAGGTGTCCTACTATTGCTTCGGTGACCACACATATCCCTAATAACCGAATTGACCCGAATACCTCCAACGACGGTGCTACCTACTTCTCAATAGTGGGATAGTACTGCCCAAAGGACTCTTACACAGCCTAATTCCTTAGAGTAGGTAGATTTCTCCTGGGTACTTGCTCTCTCAAAACAAACAAAACATCTTTTCACACTAACACTTTCAAAAAGTTTTCAAACAAATTTTTCATACACTCTTGAGGATAGATACAAGAGTTACCTAGAAATTTTCCAAACGAAACTTTTTCAAAACCCACACACACTTGAAAAGCAAACAAATTTTGAAAACATAAGAGCAAGTACCTAAGAGCCCGTGGATAACCACGGATATAAAGGGTGCTAACACCTTCCCTTTCTATAAATCTACCTCCCGAACCGAGAAACATTCTCGAAAAGGAATTTTGCTGTGCTTTTGTCCTTTCCATGTTGGAGAACATAAAAGACGGTGGCGACTCTTGCTTACTGCGACATTTCGCGAACCAGCTTAAAAAACAATCAGTTCTATTTCCACCGATCACAGAACTGGCGACTCTGTTGGGGAACTTTTAATAAGTGAGGTGTACCTTAGGATTAGCCCACTCTTATGTTTTCAATTGCTTATTTTGTTTGCTTTAAAATTGTGGGCCTGCTTTGGAGTTTCATAGATCCTAACCCGGATCTGGGGGATACCTTTTAGAAAGAAGCAACAAACTGTGAGGAAACTGTGCGGGGTATACCGACACGGTTGAAGCAGTTTGCTACGTTGATGTGGCACTTTGGTGAGTACCGGTAACCCTTGAGTCAAGTCAAGGAGAGTACGGGGCTGCCGCGTGGTGTCGTGAAGCATCAACTAACCTTAGGAACATTACTTGACCATCCTAGCCTCTTTAGGGGTAGTGAGATGACCGACTTTGGTGCAGTCCGAAGTTGGTAGATACTTGATACTACACTCATTGAGGGTTGTTTTCTTGGAATATTTTGGTCGCCAGTCCAGTGGATAAATCAAAACAATGAACATAGAAAACAACCCAATGATATTGAGCTCCTTAGAACCCGGTTACTTTTGATAGGACAGGTTTTTGAGCCCACCAACTTCAAGAGGGTAGTACCTAAACTTCATGCTGGCCTAAACTCTAAGGGCTATCTGGTGTGACTTGTGTGTCTTAAAACTTGACTACTTGCATGCTTGTTATCTGACATTTGAGCTTCTTGCAGGTTTTGTTTACAGTCCTTAATCTGGACTCATAATAGGGTTTACCTACTCCACGCATAGCATAACATCATACCATCATGCCATTGCATACATCCTACATAAAGACTAATCCATTTCAAGGATCTCAAGGGTTTGTGATGCAGGTCATAATGAACCAACTATCTAGCAAGGGGTAAAGGGGATTTATTTTCCTCTAGCCAAGGTTGTCAGGGGCTATGACCCACTCGATATGGTGAGCCTTGACTCTTGAATAAGGACTCTCTACAATATGCAGTTCCTTCAATCAAGCTACAAATTCAAATGCTAACAATTTTCTTGTTTACCCCGCGAGATCCTTGAAAACATTGCATGCATATCATACATATCATTGCATCACAGGTACCCTTTTGACAGGTCACTTATCTTATTCGCTGTTTATTTCAGCAATCATCATGAATCCTGAATCATCCAATGAATAAGCTATCAAGGCCCTCCAGGCCCAGGATGCCCAGTTCCAAGAGATAGTTATGAGCTTAGCCCAAGGTAAAGAGGAATTGAAGGCTCTGCTGGTGAAGAAGAAGAAGAAGAGGACTGTGCTATTCAACCCTAGACGCAAATCTGGGAATGGATCACAAAATGAAGCTGAGCTGACTACCCCGTCTGTTGGGAAAGACAGTCCCCAAGAGGGAGAGGTTCCTAGTCCAGTGGTCTCCGACAACGAGACCGATTACAATGATGAACAGTACCCTCCAGCTGAGGACAGGTAAAAACAGCTAGAAGACCGGCTAAGTGCTATGGAGGTACAGAAAGTGCCCGGCCTAGACTTCGAAGATCTAGGTCTATCCTCCGGGGTGGTGATCCCACAAAAGTTCAAGGCACCTGCCTTTGCAAAGTACGACGGAGCCTCCTGTCCTAAGTTGCACCTCCGTTCATACATAAGGAAGATCCAGCCCTACACGGCCGATAAGAAATTGTGGATTCACTTCTTTCAGGTTAGTCTGGCAGGGACTCAACTCGAGTGGTTCTATCAGCTGGATGGAGCCAGTATCCATACCTGGGAAGACTTGGCTACTGCGTTCTATAAGCAGTATCAATATAATTCCGACCTCGCTCCTACGCATACCCAACTCCAGGGTATGTCACTAGGGACGGGTGAAGGATTCAAGGAATATGTGCAAAAGTGGAGAGACCTGGCTGGAAGGGTGCAGCCACCTTTGACCGACCGTGAGCTCGTGGACATGTTTCTGGGGACCCTGTCTGGTCCATTCTTCAGCCACCTGATCGGGAATTCTTCTGCTGGGTTTACAGATCTGATCTTGACTGGGGAGAGAATTGAAGCTGGTATTAAAAGCGGGAAGATTCAGGAAGCTACGCCTTCTGATGCTCATAAAAAGCCTTACCACGGGAAGAAAGATTCCAACGCTGTGCATGGTAAAAAAGGCCGTCATGATCAATATGTGGGGGCAACCCAGATCTCTAATCCTATGTCATCTCAGCAAAGACAGGGGAAGCAACGTAAGGAGGTCGCACCCAAACGATAGTTCACCAAGATCAACATGTCACTGGATCAAGCGCTACAACAAATGTTGAAGGCAGGGCTGATTACCTTAAGGGCCCCTCTCCGGAATCCAAACACTTCTGCTCCTAACTATCATCCCAATGATAGGTGCGCATACCATTCTGATAGCCCGGGGCATACTACGGACAACTGTTGGGCTCTGAAGAACAAGGTCCAAGACATGATTGACGCCAAGGAAATCCAGTTTGAAGCACCAGAGACTCCAAACATAATCACTGCTCCTTTGCCAAATCACTGAAGGCTTTTGTTTTATTTGAATTTCCGAGTTGTATTTTTCTTTGCTTACACAAACAATTAATGTCATAGCAAACTCTTTTATTCCATTAATGCATCGCATATGTCTGTTTTGAATTAATCCAATTATATTCACTATATTCAAATTGCTTTCATATTTTTGTGATGATCAACGCTCGATTAATAATTCTAAGCCTCTTGAGGGAGGATGACGAAAACGATACCACGATATTTACAGTATGCTTTTGAACAGACCCCGATGATGAGGTACATGCATTGTTTCAATTCCTAAACACTGGAGTTATAAGGAAGATAATCCCTCGTCAACCCCTCTGAGCCAAAGAAGTTGGAGTTTTTCTTTTCGAAAATTAAAACCCTTAATTATAACCTGGGGCAGGGTAGTTTTCTCATTTGATCCAGGTGCACCATGAATGGCATCAAAGGAGTCCTTCCAAAAGCAAGAGACAGTGATGGTTCCGAATAATCATCAAGACAGGAAGTCGTTATCTTTCAAAAACAAAAGCCCACTAAGTCAAAACCTATGAAGGAGACTTATAAAACTGGGGCATCCCGCTGACTGTAATCACAAAAGAAACAGTTCAGGCAAAAAACAGGGATAATAAAATCGAAAAGAAAGAGGTCCTACAAACCCTCAACAGCAAAAATGATGACTGCCTTCAAAAATCAAACTTATGTGAACCATCACCAAAAACGTCGTTCAAGACTCAAACAAAATCTAATGCACGATTAGCTGAGTTTAGGATCAAAGAACATCACGAAGAGCGGGTGGGTACAAATAAAATTTGAGCCTTTATCCTTTGTTTCTTAAACCGTGAACCAGGCCACCTTATAACCCTTAAAAGTCATAGCTGAAGCATGGGTTAGTTCGAAAGCATACTGTTACCAAAGGTATCCTGACTCCTGTAGGGCTTGCTGTAAAATCTTGAGTTGACATCACATTTTACAAAAAAATCACTTGTTTTATTGAAAACTGCATTTTCAAAAACTTCAAGACAGGCATAAGCTTTGCATTCTTAAAATAATATTGTTTGCATATGACTATTTGTTCAACAGCAGAGAAATTCGCACGACGAATATCTAGTGAACAAATATCTTCTCAAGGATCACCTCAAGTTGAAAAACACTTCCAACCAAGGGGCAGACATGATCATGGTCCGTCATCTGGGGCAGTCCAGTCAAGATTCAAGGAATCTCTCAAATGCCAAATACCAGGGGCAAATCTCTGCCTGAGTCACTTGGGGCATTGGGCATGAAGTCCAGCAACGAATCTTGCCTAACCAGACATATTCTGGTAGTATGGCAACACAACCCTACTGACAGTGACAACTCCCTACATCCTGAGAGCGTAGATATAGTTGAAAAAATACTGAGCACAACCAAAGACCCGCTAGGTTGACACACCTAGGCAAAAATAAGGGCTTCCCGGCGAACCAAAAGGGTTCGGGCAAAAATAAGGGATAAAAAATGAAAAATTTGTACACCCGACAAGTCTAAAACCTGAAAAGGCGGCTTGGGCAAAAATGGGTATCCCGGTGGACTGAAAACCCGAGAGGGTGGTCCAAGCAAAAATTAGGGATCAAAAGCGTACGACTATGTCCCGTCATCTCGTCACTTGCCTACCAGAAGAAGGTGTGTCAATCGGCCGTTATCAAGACCTCCACAAGTACCTTCTCCCATAAAAGCTGGGGCAATAAGAGTTGCCCAAACTGTACAAGCTGCTCTATTCACTAGGTACCAAGGTAAGTTCAGCAGAAGAACATGACCAAGATACCTCTGCTCCCCGCAGAGTAAGACAAGACTCAACAATACTCTCCTCCCGAGCAGAGTTGGTCTCCAATCAGCCCCAAAAGGCACAGTATCTCCAGCAAGTCAGCAACACTCTCTCCAAGCAGAGTTTAGTCTACTGTCAGCCTTAAGGAAGTTGGGTATCCCCAGAAAATCTCAATATTCCCTGGCGGAGTATACAGACGTCCCTAAGCAAGCATTCCCGGCAGTCTTAGTATAAGATTGTTCCCCGACGGAATACAAAGACACCCCAGTGGAGCTATTCCCCAGTACAGTTCAAATGTTTCTCCAGGAGAGTGGAATCAATCTCCCCAGTAGATTCTGGAAGCTTATCCCCAGTAGATTCTGGAAGCTTATCACCTGCAGAGTACGAACACATCTCCCCGGCTCTATTCAGAAGGTTATTCCTCACCAGAACCTATAACTGGGTTATCCTCAGCTAAGTACCATGGAAAGATCGTCCTCGGCGAAGTTCTTCCTATCCCCCAGCGGAGTTCATCAAATCCTCAACAAAATTTATCAACGACATCCCCAGCGGAATTATCATCAACATCTCAGCAAAGTATCTCTCTTCCCACAGAACGATTCCCCGCAGAGTAATCTCTCCACCAAGTTTATTCCCCAACGGAGTCGTCTCCTCCTACCGGTTTATTCTTGTCATCATCCTTCCCCAGCGGAGACGAAGAACTCTACTCTTCAACATCAGCCCAGAATTTGACTTCCCGGCATCCGTCAAGGATTTATTTTCCCAGACGAAAATACATTCATAAACATCACATTGTCACACATCATGATACACACATATACGCATCATATCACACGATCTCATTTATTTTTGAGAACATCATGACATCTTGCATTTCATACATCATGACATTGCATACAACTAATGTTTGCCTTTTCAGGAAAAAGGTCAATACAAAGATGATTACTATCAACTGTCGCAATTCCAGATTCGATTCCTGTATCTAGCCAGGGAACGTCTGAAGAGTTTGAAGATTCGATTCCTGTATCCAGCCAGGGCATATCTATTGACGACTAATTCCATATTCGATTCCTGTATCTAGCTAGGGCACGTCTGAAGAGTTTGAAGATTCGATTCCTGTATCCAGCCAGGGCATATCTGTAGACGACCAATTCCAGATTTGATTCCTGTATCTAGCCAGGGCATATCTGTGAGCGATTGATTGTGGATTCGATACCTGTATCTAGCCAGGGCATATCTACATTAAAGAGATCAAAGAGATAGCTAGGAGATGCTCCGGAGATGGATGTTGTTCTTTTGCTTATTCATATTTTCTCTTCAGAGATGGCTTGGAAATGCTCCAGAGATGGATGTTATTCTTTTGCTTATTGAAGCGTTTCCTTTCAGATATAGCTGGGAAATGCTCCAGAGATGGATGTTATTCTTTTTCTTATTCAGATTTTCTCTTCAGAGATGGCTTGGAAATGCTCCTGATATGGATGCTATTCTTTTGCCTATTCAAAGTTTCTTCTCAGAGATAGTCCAGATATGCTCTAAACCGGATGCTATTCTGTTGCTTATTCAGAGTTGCTCTTCAGAAATGGCCTAGAGATGCTCCGGACCTGGACGCTATTATTTTGCTTATTCAGAGTTTCTTCCCAGAAATGGCTTGGAAATGCTCCGGACACGGATGCTATTCTATTGCTTATTCAGATATCCTTCTAGAGATGGTTCAGATGCAATCCAGACATGGCTACATTCTGATACTTATTCCAGATTCCCTTCTAGAGATGGTTCAGTTGCGACCCAGGCATGGCGACTTTCGGATACTTATTCCAAAATTCCTTTCAGATATAGCTTAGAGATGCTCCAGACCCGGACGCTATTCTATTGCTTATTCAGATTCAAACTTCTAAAATACAACTTAGAGATGCTCCAGACCCGGATGCTATTCTATTGTTTAGTCTAGATTCATTCAAAAGACATTCCAGATATGATCCAGACTCAGATGACATTCTATCACCCAGTCAGATGCAGTATGGATATACCCCAGACACGACGGTCATTCTACTACTCGTTCAGACGTCAGCAATTAGATATAGACTAGATATTCTCCAAACACGGAAGCTATTCTATTTCTTACTCAGATTCAACCATCCCTAACAGTCTCTAAATGGCATCTATAAGCCCATTCTCGACAAGGTTCTGTCACACCTCCAGATGGCATCTATAAGCCCATCCTCCAATCCATCATCTCTCCAAATGGCATCTATAAGCCCATTCCCGCCATCACGCTGCTGATACTCTACTATGTGAGTGCAAATTTCTGGGCACTTTAGTGTTCAATCATCTTCCACCTTCGGATCACGAAAGGCACGCAAGCCAATCTACATCCTCAGGTCTAAGAAGATTGAACAGGGGCAACTGTTGCACCCCAAAATTTTCCCTCCCATATTCTTCAAGATTTGTCAAGATCAATCTCCAAATGGTTCAAAATCTCTCAAGGGTTGCACAGTCCAATTGCCTCCTGACACAGCCAAAATTAGGGTTTTGGTTCTTGCAAGGAAGTTGAGGTTTTCAAGGGTCCAATCAAGTCCCATATGCCTATATACCTTATCAAGCATCTACATGTCAAATTTCAAGACTCACAACATCAAATTGCATAGTCAAAAGCCCTAATTGCTTCACAGTCAATTGTAGGGGCAAAATGGTCATTTGGCAGTCAAAAGTCAAAATTTTTGGTCAACATCTTATTTTTAAGCCTCAATCATCATTTGATCAAGTCTTGATCATGATTCCACAAGCATGGCTCAAAAATCATCAAGATGCAAAAAGTTGCTATTTTTGGACAGTTGAAAAGTCAACTGTAACTTGACCAAGGCATAACTTTTTAAGGGGATGACATTTCCTACAACTCATCTTCACACTCCAAGTCCAAGAAATGCTCTCACAAAAAAGTTATCAATTTCTACATTATAGGTCATTTTCAAAAGTCAACAAAAAGGCACTTTAAGTCAAAGACCATAACTTGAGATTGGTGAATCAAAATGACATGGGACCAAAGGCATTGGTTAGAGGACTTCAAGACCTTTCCAAAATGTCCAAGAACATGTTCATAGCTTCAAAATTGAGCAAGATATGCATTGGAGAAGTTGGGAAATTTTTGGGAATTTGCAAAAGTCAACTTTGCCCAAAACACTTCATTTTTGCTTATGGGCCTCAAATTCTTTCTTGAATCTTTACCCAAGGCTTATGCACGACCCATTAAGATTAATTTGAATTATTTTCTTATTTTTATTAATTATTTGGATTTTTAATTGATTAATAATTCATTTAATTAATTTAATTGTAGGAAAATATCAAAACATGGTTTTCAAATCTTTTTATGAGGCAAATGAGATCAGGGCAAGCTGGCAATTCGTGTACATATCAAGGACATCAAAATCACCCAATTTTGGCAAGTTTTATCAATCAAAAAAGTTGGAAAAGATTTGATTAAAATCAAATATTGCAAACATGAATACTGTGGATTCTTGACCAAGATTTTCCCTAGTTTTCATTCTACTATATATGCTGAAGCAAACCCTAAAGCCTTTAACGTGAAAAAGCTGCTGAAAACACCATTGCCAAATTGAAAAAAAGCCAAGAAATTTGAAAACTGAATTCTCACTTGCAGGCCAATTCGAGCCCTTTTCTTGTTTCCAATATATTGTTGGACCTTCCAGGAACACATTCCCATTGAGAGCAAGCCTTAAAACTCAAGAGAACACTCTAACAGATTCACGGTTTATCACTTTTCTTCCAAAATTATAACCTTTGATTCATGCATTTTTAATACATTTTGTTGATTGTTTTGTGTTCATAGCATTCAGGTGAAGCTTTTGGTGTGATTTAATTTCATTAATATGCCCTGAAACGCAAGTTGCCATGGGAGAGATTTAGGGTTTCCAAGCTTCTAGATTGGGGCTTTTCAGCATAAGTAAAATTAGAGACCATAATGCCCATGGCTGAAACCGTCTGAATGAGACGATCAAGATGGAATCATCGCGCCCAATTTATATGCACCCTAACTCTAATCGCTATTTTCTGTCGTTGTAGTTAGTGGGGGTTAAAAACCCCCACTATCTTGTTTTGTTTTACAGGGAAACGAGGAAGAAGATAATAGGTGTCAGTGCGTGGTTGGGGGATTCAAAAACAGCGCGCGTTTTGGTTTCTTCAGAACATTATTTGTTTTTTATATATTATAATTAATGACCACTATAATATCAAAGGCGTTCGCTTGGCTCAGTGGTTGATGACGTGCTTGGCAATTGTTGGGACCTGGGTTCGATTCCCAGGTCCACCCAATATTTGTTTCTATTTTTCATAACATGATCTCATGCAGCTTTCCAATACGTTCCACCATGCACTTCAACCAGCAATGCGCCATGTGTCTCTCAGCATACATCCAATGGCTAGGAGATGAAGAGCATGGTATTCCCTAGTCAACAAGCGTGTGGTCAATCCCCAAGGTCAACGAGACTTGCTTCTTAATGGGCCTGAATTCCAGAATAACACCTCCACATTGGGCCATCAAACCCCCCCTGGTTTTGCTATTTTATTTTATTTTCTTATTATTATTATTAACCAATAAACTAATTTTTCATAATAAATTCAGAAATAAAAATTTGTAAATATTTTTTATTATTTTTACTATTAACTATTATTTTTGTAAATAAATATTGACAATTAACTTAGTTTAATTTAGGCTTAATTTTCACCTTTTTCATAAATAAATAAAGTTATGTAGAATTAGGGTTTGATAACTTTCAATCATATTTTATTAATTAGTCATTATTCTTATTAATTGTTATTATCTTTGTAAATAAAAATGTAAATTAATTAATTTAGTAAATTAGGTTAACTTTGACATTTTTTTTATAATAATTAAAATAAACTTAGAACTAGGGTTTTTCTTAACTTTTAATTTTAATTCCTTTTTATTTTCATTAAAATATTAAAAAACATAAAAAACATTTTTCTTTTTAATTAATTAATTAATTAGTAAATTAGGGTTAATTTTAATTAAATGCAAAGGACCGAAAAGCTCATATTTTCTCAAAAGGGTCAAAAAACCCTAGGACGTTCCAATTTAAATTTCTTTCCATATTATGTTTATTTTGATTATTTATGTATGTGCTCGATGGATGTAATAGTAATTAGGATTTACCGCTTTCTTTACTTTCCGCACTTTTTTCCAAAACGGGTCTTTGTTTTTTGGCGATGTATAGACCCGCGCCTTGTAATAGCGTAGCTTTACATTCCCGCACTTTAATTTTCCGCAAATTATCTAACTGTTAATAAGCATGAATGACTGGATGACAAATTAAAAACAACCCGTAGCTCACAAAAATGCATGTTCAAAGATAAACATAAACTGAAACAACACACATGCACATGCCACTCCTAGGGTACGCCTCACTGGTTGCCTCGAACGTGGTCGTCAAGTATAGGGTGTTTTAGAGGTCGCCCTCCTGTCTAAGATCCAGTTGCCTCGAAACGGTTGCCTCGGATAAAAAGGATCTAGGACATTAGGGTTATCGCTAAGGTGTCCTACTATTGCTTCGGTGACCACACATGTCCCTAATAATCGAATTGACCCGAATACCTCCAACGACGGTGCTACCTACTTCTCAATAGTGGGATAGTACTGTCCAAAGGACTCTTACACAGCCTAATTCCTTAGAGTAGGTAGATTTCTCCTGGGTACTTGCTCTCTCAAAACAAACAAAACATCTTTTCACACTAACACTTTCAAAAAGTTTTCAAACAAATTTTTCATACACTCTTGAGGACAGATACAAGAGTTACCTAGAAATTTTCCAAACGAAACTTTTTCAAAACCCACACACACTTGAAAAGCAAACAAATTTTGAAAACATAAGAGCAAGTACCTAAGAGCCCGTGGATAACCACAGATAGAAAGGGTGCTAACACCTTCCCTTTCTATAAATCTACCTCCCGAACTGAGAAACATTCTCGAAAAGGAATTTTGCTGTGCTATTGTCCTTTCCATGTTGGAGAACATAAAAGACGGTGGCGACTCTTGCTTACCGCGACATTTCGCGAACCAGCTTAAAAAACAGTCAATTCTATTTCCACCGATCACAGATAGCATTTTAACATTGTTTGCTAACGTATCCTTTTCAAAACCCTGAGGCTCATTATCATAAATAGCATCTAGCCTCTGGTTTTGCATTTCATCCTCCTTCACATCAAGTGGTTCTGAATCGAAGTCTTTCCCAGGACCCTCTGGAAGAAATACTTGTTCATTGGCTTCAATAGCCATGTATTTGACTTCAGCCTCTAAGGTCGCTGTCATTCTACTTTTGGATACATATGCCGAAATTTTTTAAAAAGCTTGTGATTCAGTCATCATCACCAAATTCACTTCCCCAGCCTGTTGGCCGTATGTCATTGATCCGCTGTCGCGTGCGGATCAAAACGAGTGTTTTTGCGAAACGGTAATATAGCGAAAATTGTAACTCGAATATCGTTCTCACAAGCAATCTTGATTTTATTAACTAATAGAAATCGAATGGGGGTTGGTTTTAGGAGATTTATAACACGAAATAAGTGATTATCAAAATAAGCTGAAAAGTCAATTTGCTGATTCGGTTTCTACCTATCATCGGCTATCATAATTCCAATTCCCTAAGCGGATTATTTATTCCTATTCGAGTACAAACTCAATGGCAAGCGCAATGAGAATAGTGTGATGTTAGTTCCTATTATCCGAATTAAGCAAACATAATTAAGCCTCATGAATTAAGCAAACATGAATTAATCAGACACGATAAGAAATTAAGCAAACGTTGTCGTGACTATGGTTCAGATCATACAATCAATCGAATTAAATCAATATACTCTATGAAATTTTGATTAAGCATACAAGAATATAGATTAATATTGAACGAAATTAAATATGAATTAGAATTATTATAACCTCACGGTGTCAAACTCTGAATACAACAGATTGTCAAGATGAATTAGTTCTCCATGAAAATTCGTACAAAAGCCAAAAGTAATTTTTCTGAATAATCAAAGGTAAAAAAATAATAATTATTGTAGCGGCTGCTAGGTATAGCAAGGACAAGGATTCAGTTCATAACCCAACTGGGTTGAAAATATAACCCAAGCCCATTACAAATGACCCAAAACAAGAAATATTTCTAAAGCTGCAACTTCAACGAAATTTCTGGCCTTGCTACAGTTTGATTCAACTCTCGACTTGTGAATGAAAATCGTAGCTCTTTCTCCTAACTTTCCAACGACTGGTAGCACGCCTCATTCTGACTCCTAAAGCTCAAGTTATGAATTTATTCGCGAAAGCTGCTAAAGCTGAAAATAAAGTGCGAAAAATAAATAAGTGCAAAAATAAAATAAATTATAAAAATACAATAAAAAGGAAAAATAACAAAACTAAAATATAGAAATGCATAAGTATAAATATAGAGGAATGTGCATCAAAATGCACTAATCAGTCATTAACTCCTCCATAGTCAATGTTTGATAAGTCTTCTCTATCCCACTGGAAACCATGGTCGAAATGTAGGTAGAGGGAGCGAAAGGCATTTGATGCTGGTGCCAAACTGAACTCAGGAGGATTGCATGGCCCTATATGAGCCAAGTTTATGTCGAAGCTATTTTTTCCAATGTTATTAATTTCACCCAAGTAATAACTTTGGTCGGCTTCTATATTCTCTACAATGCCATCAGGGTGCCAAATTGTGAGTCATTGGTGCATCGAAGATGGCACTGCACCTATGCCATGTATCCACTCTCTACCTAAGAGTAGATTGTAGTTGGCCTTCGCTGAAATGACCATGAACATAGTTGGTCGAAGTATTGTTCCCACCTTGAGGTCTAATTGTATCACCCCCATAGTATTTCCAATACCTCCCTCATAGTTCGACATAACCATGTTGTGGGGTTTGATATCTCCATCTCCTTTTCCCATTTTCCTTAGCATAGATTGCAGAATTATATTTATTGTAGCTCCACAATTAACTAGAATCTTGTTGATTGTTATTTCCCCTATCTTTGCTCTTATGAACAAGGGTTTTAGGTGATTTTTCATCGCCTCCGTAGGTGGCTCGAAGAATGCATTTTGCTCCTCGACGCAACCATTGTTCATCACATAATAGCACATTGGCCTATGTTTGGCCATTTCTTGTTCGACTTCCCAGTCGGTCTCTTCGACTTCGACTTGGCGGTTGTATTTTCTAGGTAGCACTGATACTACATTTACCATAATGTCTAAAGTAACATCAGATTCAGAGTTACCTTCGTCATCTGATTCACCTCGATCTGGCCACTCCAATCTTCTGGAAATTGGTTTCCTTTCTAAATGCTTTCGTTTTTTTCCTTTGTCCATTCTTTGTGGCACGTTGGTGCTTGACTCTGGTTGAGGCTCTTCTGTAGCCTCCCTTTCGGCCTTTCGTCGTCTTTGGAATCTTCTCCACTGGGAGCGAGACATGGGGTTCTTCCCCTTATAGTTGCTCGACACGTGAGCCACTTTGTTTGTAGTCGTAGTTTGGAACTCTTTCCTATATGCCAAGGATGACCCTCTTGGCACATCGAATGTTCGCCATTTCTCTTCACTTAGCCATTTCCTGTTTACAGTCTTTAGCCAAGTGTCCACGAGGACATTTTTTGGAGGCCTGAAAGTTGATGGCCTCTTCACCTGGTTCATTGGTCCTCTTCTGGGATCGTATCTAACTTCAGAAACCATGTGGGGTTTGGCATTGGTGTCCCTTTTCTCTTTCATTACCCTTATGCCCTGTATGTGTTCTGAAACCTTTTTGTCGAAGATAGAGCTGCATCTTGGACACAACACAACTTCAGACTTTTTCTTCTGGCATCATTGTATAAAGTCATCCAGATCCATATTTTCTTTTGGAAATGCAGTTTTATTCAATTCCTCTTGTCTAATGGCTTCCTCTGAATCCTTTGCCACATATAGTTCGACCATGTTGACTTGTACGTTTCTCTTGGAAGCGATATTCATTTTTTTCATTTTGGCCTCAAGGTCCTCTGTCGAACCCTTGACGACTGCCACATAAGAACTTACAGTAGTTCTTTTGTTTGAGTCTTCAGTAACTCCGTTGCTTAGGCCTTCAATAGCCTTCTTGTTTAGGCCTTTAGTGGCCTTTCTAACCGCTTATGTAGTCTTTCTGGAGATGTTCCCAGTAAAACTGCCAAAGACTGGCATATTGACGAAGTCTTCAGAAGTTTCGACCATGTTAATGCCTGCTGGTTCAGCATAGTGGGCATCATCTCTCAGTGGGTCTGCATCAATTTTCATTTGGGGTTTGTCAGCAAATTTGAGTCTTCCTTCTTTGATCGCTCCTTGAACAAGATATTCGAAAAGAAAACATTGTGAAGTTTTATGGCCCAAAAAATTATGATACTTACAAAAACCTCTTTTCTTTCTTTGTTCTAAAGGAGGAATTTTTGCCCCTGGGGGCACGATCATTTGGCCATCTTTTACTAATAAGTCGAATATCTCATCACATTTTGTGACGATAAAACTATACGTTTTCTTTTGGAATCTGTCACTGTTGTACCCCAAAATTTTCCCTCCCATATTCTTCAAGATTTGCTAAGAGCATGCTTCAAAATCTCTCAAGGGTTGCACAGTCCAATTGCCTCCTAACAGTCAAAAATTAGGGTTTTGGTTATGGCAAAGAAATTGAAGTTTCCAAGGGTCCAAACAAGTCCCACATGCCTACAAACATGGTCAAACATCCATATGCCAAGTTTCAAGACTCACAACATAAAATTGCACAGTCAAAAACCCTAATTGCTCAACAGTCAACTGCAGGGGCAAAATGGTCATTTGACACTCAAAAGTCAAAAATTTTGGTCAACATCTTATTTTGAAGCCACAAACATCATTTGATCAATTCTTGATCATGATTCTCAAAACATGGCTCAAAAAGTCTCAAGATGCAAAAGTTTCTATTTTTGGACAGTTGAAAAAGTCAACTGCAAATTGACCAGGGCATAACTTCCACATGGTTTATTAGAAAAATTCCATCCAAAGCTCATTTTGAATAGAATGACATTTCCTACAACTCCTCTTCACACTTCAAGTCCAAGAAATGCTCTCACAAAAAGTTATCAATCTCAACATTATAGGTCATTTTCAAAAGTCAACAAAAAGGCACTTTAAGTCAAAGACCATAACTTGAGATTGGTAAATCAAAATGACATGGGACCAAAGGCATTGGTTAGAGGACTTCAATTCCTTTCCAAAATGTCCAAGAACATGATCAAAGCTTAAAAATTGAGCAAGATATGCCTTGTGGAAGTTGGGAAATTTTTGGGAATTTTGAAAAGTCAACTTTGCTTCAAATGCCTCAAAATTGCTAATGGGCCTCAATTTCTTCCAAGAATCATCACCCAAAAGCTATGCACGACCCATTGAATTTAAAGGGAGTTATTTTATCATTTTTGATTAATTATTTGAATTATTATTATTATTATTAATTCACTTAATTAAAATTAAATATGACAAAAATATCAAATGCCACCTTTCAAATCTTTTTATGCACCATTTTCATCCATCATGACATAGAGATTTCGTGTACCACATCAAGAGGCAAGATCTTCCAAAATAGGCATGTTTTTCATGACAAAAAGATTGAAAAAGATGCTTGAAAATCACAAATTCAAAAGCATTGAATACATGGATCATGGGCTTGTTTTGCTTGACCTAATCATGCTACATACATATACAAACAAAACCTAATGCTCAAGAACAAGAAAGCTGCGCTGAAACAAAGAAACAAAACTTGCATTTTTGACCAAAAATTTGAAAACTGTTTTCATAGAGACAAGGTGTTTCAAGGCCTAAAAAGTATTCCAAACGATTGCTGGAACCTTCCTGAACGTGACTCAATACTTTTCCAGCCTCCATACATCCAGAAGTGGTAGAATGACTTTGCCCTGTTCATGATATTTTTCACATTCGTATTTTGATTTACACGCATTTTCCATACATTTGAATGTTTGATTTACACTAACATGATCATTCTAAAGCTAATGGCATCGTTCAATTGAAGAATGGCTTCGTGTAGGAGAATCCACCATGGAAGCTTTTTAGGGTTTCAGAGGTGTGAAATTAGGGTTTCTTTCACGTGGAAAAATTGAACCATAAGACCAGCACCATTGGAATCGTGACATCCAAACGGATTGAAATCACCCATCGCGCCCTTTTTCTTTTTGCTTATGAGCTAATCGCTATTATTCACTGTGCTATTTAGTGGGGGTTTAAAACCCCCACTATCTATTTGATAATTTCAGGCAAAACGAAGAAGCCATGAAGAAGATGCTGAGTTGTCTCAACCAGACTGGGCAATTCAAACATTCGCGCGTGTTTTTTTATGTTTACCAATAGCGCTGATTCTCTCTCATAATAATTGTGTTCCATATTAATATCAGATAAACGCGTTTGGCTGGGTGGAAGATGTGTTGTCATGCAAGCATTGGGACCTGGGTTCGATTCCCAGGTCCCCCATATTTCCCTATAATTTTTGTTGTAACATGATTATGTGCAGTACGCTCCCAGTGACCCATCATACAACGCATATGCCTCTGCTTGCCATGCAATCTGATTGATCAATCCAATGGTCACAAAAGCAGTCCACCATGCACACTGGTCAACTGATGCACACGTAATCCCAGAAAGTCCAAAGGGCCTTGCATTTCAATGGGCCTAATTGCTGCAAATTAACCTCCAAAAAAAGGCCAACACCCCATGGTTTGCATTTTCTTTTTCCTTTTCCTTTCTTATTTTTATTTTATTTGTCTTTCTTTTGTTTTATTTAATTCACAAAAATATAATTTTCATAATAAAACCAGAAAATCATAAAACAAAAAATATGTTTTATCAATATTAATTTCTATTAATTTTGTAAATAAATTCCAATAATCAATTTAGTTTAATTTTAGGTTTAACTTTAATATTTTCTTAAATAACTAAAAAATACAAAAAAATAGGTTTTTAGCATTTATTATTCTTTTTCTCAATAAATAACCTTTTTATTTCTTATCATTATTAATTATTAATTATCTTTGTAAATAAACTTGTAATTAATTAATTAGGGTTAAATTAGGTTAAACTTAAACAATTTTCTTTAATAATTAAAAACAAATTTAGAATTAGGGTCTTATTTAACTTTTAATTTTAATTAATTTTCTTTATCTCCATTAAATACAAAAAAACATAAAAAACAATTTCTTTTTTTTCATTAAATAATTAATTAACTTTCAATTTCGATTTAATTTCTTTAAAGGGTCCAACGCCCTCGCACTCGATTCCAATTTTTTTTTGCACGTTTATTTTTACTTCCTTTTTAAATATTGTGTATTTGCCCCAAAGCTTTGTAATAGATAATTAGGACATTTACTTTCCGCACTTTTATTCAAAATCGGGTCTTTGTTAATTTGGCGATGTATAGACCCGCGCCTTCTAATAGCGTAGGACTTTTATTTTCCGCACTTTAAATTCCGCACCTTTAAACTGTTAATCACATGAAAGAATGTATGCCCAAATAAAATCAAAGCGTAGATCACCAAACGCATGACAAGACAAATATTATCTGAAAATGACACACAATTCACACACCACTCTTAGGGTACGCCTCACTGTTGCCTTGCCCCTCGAAACGTGGTCGTCGAGTATAGGACGTCTTAGTGAGTCCTTATGTTCCATTGATCTAGTTGCCTCGAAACAAGTTGCCTCGGAATAGTTGCCTCGGAATAAAAAGATCAATGGCATAAGGGTAGCTTCTAAGGTGTCCTACTGTTGCTCGGTGACCACACTGTCCCTAACCCTCGAATTGACACGAACACCTCCAACGGTGGTGCTACCTACCTCTCAATGGTGGGATGGCACTACCTTAAGGACATTAACACAGTCTAATTCAAAACAAATCAAAAACATCTTTTCACACCGACACTTTTCAAAAAGCTTTAGAAAACAATTTTTCAAACACTCTTGAGGACTGATACAAGAGTCGATCTGAAAATTTTAAAGAAACTTTTTTCAAACCCACTCACCTTGAAAAGCAAACACTTTTGAAAACACAAATGAGCAAGTATCTAAGAGCCCATGGATAACCATGGATAGAAAGGGTGCTAAAACCTTCCATTTCTATAAATCTACCTCCCGAACCGAGAGCTAATCTCAATAAGGAATTTTTATGTGCTTTTGTCCTTTCCATGTTGGAGAAAATAAAAGACGGTGGCGACTCTTGCTTCCGCGACATTTCGCGAAACCAGCGTTAAATAGTCAGTTCCAGATCGACCGATCACAGTCGCTGTTCTTTTCAGACTCAGTAGGATTCTTCCCGTCTGAGGGAAGTAACACTCTACAAGAGTATGGAGGCCCATGTTTTAACTCTGCTAAATCTATTTTGCTCTCTTCGACAGCTGTAGGATTACTAGATGTCTCTGGATCATCATCATCCATTTCGACATAGGCTACCTTTTCTCGTCGATGAGTCTTAGTTGCCTTTGCTTTTTTAATTTTAAGACGTTCTACCTGTCGAAATCTATCGGCCAATTGGGCCATGTCCCTCAGATATTGGGTATCTAGTTTCTTCCTAATAGAATAGTCTAGCCCCCCTGCAGCCATTTCGACCAATTCATGCTCAGGCACTTGTGTAAAGCATCTGGCTTTGAGCAGTCGAAACCTATTTAGATATTCGTCTATTGGCTCGGTGAGTCTGCTTTTCACGCTTTCTAGTTCTTTCAGACTTATTTTGGTTTGCCCCATGTAAAATTGTTCACGGAACAATCTCTCCAATTGATTCTAATTGTGGATCGAATTGGCTGGGAGGGTGGTAAACTAAGTAAAAGCGTTTTTGTTAGAGAACTTGGGAAATATTTAATCCTAAGTCTCTCATTATTTGATATTTCCCCAGCTTCTATCAAATATCTTGCTATATGTTCGATAGTTGATTCCGTCGTATCCCTTGAAAACTTAGTGAGCATTGGAACTTTCCACCTAGGGGGTAAATCTGTTTTCAAGATATATTCTGACAGTGGGGATGTAAAATTTGGCCTACTAAAACCAAAGTTCATTCCATTTTGTATCATGATCCTTTCGATCATGGTTGTCAGATTATTTTCTGTGCCATAATTATGGTGTCGAACTTGTTGTATAGTTCGTCAGCATTTTGATTCCTATTTACCATCATTACACCTTGATCACCATCTCTAAGGATCTGTGGGGGAAGTCTGGGTATTTTGACCCTAGGTTGTTCGACTTCTACTCTGAGGTTCCTCCTATCGATTTATGGATTTTGGTTAATAGTTACATTTTCTTCTAAGACTACACCTTGATCCTCTCTCATAGGAGCTCTCTGGGGTTGTCGAATAGGTTGTGGAACCCCAAAAAATTTAGTCATGCGTGCCATTTGTGCTGTCATTTGTTGGTTTGACTAAGTGGTATTTTGTATTAGAGGGTTCAATACTGTACTTAGAGTTTGTGCCAACATTTGCACCATGTCATGGTTGCTTTCATCCATTTGTTGCCTCAAAATTACTGCGGAAGCATTTGTGAGGCTTGGCATTGCATGGGATGTCCCTCCTAAAAGTTGGTTCCTACCCATACCAGTTCCAGATCCCTGTAATGGCAAAGACACACTTACCAAAGGTTCTAAAAATGTAGACGCAACGTTCATAAGGCTAGCCGTTTCAGTAGTTGGCATGCTATAAAGCTGGTCTTGACCCATCCAGGCTGTCGAAAACCTTGGGGGAGCATCTGATCGAAATCCTGGATTCACCCTTGGTAGGGGTGTTCCTGTTGGACCTCTGGGACCTTCATATGAAAATATTGGTCGCGTTTAGGTTGCTGTTAATGTTGGTGTCGAACCAACAGTTGACGAGACAATTTCACTAACGGTTGGTATTACCGCTGTTCCCGTAGTAATTGGTGGAGGTATTTATCCATTATTTGGCTGATTAGCCATATTGCTTTCACTATCTCTCTTTCTATTTGTACACTCGTTGGTGGTTATTTTACAACTTCTTAATAGCATGCAAAACTTTGTAAAAGAAAGAAAATTATGCGAAGCATTTATATTAAGATTAATAAGCAAAAATGAAAGACAAAATAAATAAAACAATAGTAATTAGCAAGGTCCCACCGGGTGTGCCAATTTGTTCACTGTGTTTTCTGGTAAACAACCGTTGATCTTCCAAAAAGGAAAACTTTTTGGTTACTCGCAGGATCGATCAGTTTGATCCTAGGACATATGCTAATTTTTTTGTGTTGTTTGGACATAAACGTTAATGAGGGTGACGAACGCACGTTTGACTGGGAAAGGGATGAGTTTGAGTGCAGAAAGTGAATAGAACAAAGGGGTTAAGGATAGGTTAGGTGTAAGAATCTGGGTAAAAGTGCAGATAAAGTGAAAACAAGATCAAAGGGCAAGAAAGGTAAAGAGAGAAATAAAAGACTTTGATTGTAAAATGTGGTGTTTCAAACGTACATTTTCAGTATTCTTTCTCACGCAGTGGGTACTTGAATAGTATTGAATAATTTGTACGATCAGTTGAACACACGGAAATCTACATAAACTTCCTATATTTATACTAAAACTAGGTAACCGTCGATGAGTTTCCTTGCTCTAGGATGAAGACAAGTGTCTTCTGCATGGGCTTCGACCCCTCTCTTCATGCCACGTTGCTTTCCTCAACTGCCAAGCGAACTTCTTTTCACTCCTTTCTTCAGATTCAAAATATTCTGGTGCAGATACAAAGTTTCCTTCTAGTCGAAGACCTTGTAGTCCTTTCAGTCGAAGGGATTGAGAACCTTCTGGTTAAAGATTCATTTTAACTTAGAATTTCTCTAAGTATTTTTCTACTCTGTCGAAGCCTTTCCAACTTTGACTTGTTCAATCTATTTTTGGCTCATAAGACCAACTTGTTGTAGGTGTCGAATCTAAGAGCTAACAACTATTCTTCTGGAGAGAGAGAGGGCTTCTTAAAGATGTACTTGATAGGGTCCATTTTATATATTAACAAGGTAGTGTGATTCAACATATATTGTCTTAGTCGGTGAGCAGCCCGTGCCAAAGCACAACAAGTTTTCTCGAGCAGTGAGTATCTTGTTTCATAGTCGGTTAACTTTTTGCTAAGGTAGTATATTGCATGCTCTTTTCGACCAGACTCGTCATTCTACCCCAGCACAGACCCTATTGAGTTCTCTAATACTGTTAAGTACATGATCAGAGGTCTTCCTTCAACTGGTGGCATCAAAATTGGAGGCTATTGGAGATATTCCTTTATTTTGTCAAAGGAGTTCTGGCAGTCGTCATTCCACTTCACTGCTTTATCTTTCTTCAGTAATGTGAAGATTGGATCACAAGTAGCCGTCAGATGTGAAATGAATCTGGAAATATAGTTTAGGTGTCCCAAGAATCCTCTAACTTCCTTCTCAGTGCGAGTAGTTGGAATTTCTGGTATAGCTTTGGCCTTTGCAGGATACACTTCAATGCCTTTGCCACTGACCATGAAACCTAAGATCTTACCGGATATTACTCCGAAAGTGCACTTATTCGGGTTTAGCCTCAGTTTGTATTTCTTCATCCTGTCAAATAGTTTCTGTAGGTGATCAAGGTGTTCCTCTTCAGTCTGAGACCTGGCTATCATATCATCAATGTATACCTTTATCTCGTGATGGATCATATCATGAAACAAAGCTACCATGTCATGTTGATAGGTTGCCCCGGTGTTCTTTAGTCCAAATGGAATAACTTTGTAGCAGAAAGTGCTCCATTATGTAACAAAGGTCTTCTTCTCCATGTCCTCAAGTTCCATTTTGATCAGATTGTATCCGGAGAAACCATCCATGAAGTAGAATACCTTATGTTATGCGGTGTTGTCAACTAGAACATCAATATGGGGAAGCGGGAAGTCATCCATGGGGATTTCCCTGTTCAGGTCTGTGTAATCCACATACATACGTACTTTACCATCCTTCTTAGGTACTGGAACAACATTGGTGACCCATTGTGGATAAGATGTGACAGCTAAGAAATCAGTATTGAACTGTTTCATGTCTCCAAACTTGATCTTTTCTGACATATTTGGCCGCATACGACGAACCTTCTGTTTCACTAGAGGGAAATCCTCTTTTGTAGGTAGGCGATGAACCACAATATCAGTGTCAAGTCCCGACATGTCTTCGTATGACTAGGAAAAAACCTCAACATAGTCATGTAGCATCTGTATTAACCACTGTTTGACACTGGGCTCTAAGTTAGCACCGACCTTGACTTCTTTTATGTCGTCTTAAGTACCCAAGTTCACTATCTCGACTAGCTCCTCATTAGGCTGTATTGCCCTTTCTTCCTGTTGTAACAGTCTGACAAGCTCTCCTGGTACCTCACAATCTTCCTCACCTTCGTCCTCGGCTTGGTTGATCGGATTTTCAAAGTCATAATAAGAAATAGCATAACCGTTATCAATGGGATCCAGAGTGGATGTGGATATGCAGTGTGATATGTGAGTGTGTGTCAGAGCATAAGTGTATATTTTTGATAAAGTAAAGAGGCAAAAAAATAAAAACAAAGAGCGTAAAATTTGTATGTGAAACGTCCAATGTTTTATTGATGACCTATGAAAATAAAGTAATGACACTCATAAATAGACCATTGTGCCTAGGGTAAGACACAAGGCTGTAATGTTTCAATTTTTCAAATATTACATTTCCTTAAAGCAAAAAGACAAATTACTCTTGAATAAAAGTAATGGGCACAAAGTATTTGGCCTCCCAATTGCTGAGTCCACCGTCGATGGTTGGGAAGATCCACTTATCCAGGTCATAGTCACTATTACTGTCTTCTAGGGCATTGACTCCATGGTTGCTGATCCGTAGAGGTGGTCCCCCGGTGCGAGCACGACGAACAACTCTCTGGGCTCCTGAAGTAAAACCCAACCAAATTTATCAGATTTATAGGAAATATTCGGAAGTTGGCCTCAAATTATACACCCACCTTCTTCAACTACTACTTTGGCGTCTTTCAGAGAAGCCATCTTCAGCGGAGGCCTAGTAGTCTTTGGAACACTGGCAGTGGTCTTGGTTGCAGCGATGGTCTTTGCGACCTCCGCAAAATTCTGACAGGGGGTCTCAATGAACTCGCTATCCATTTCAACCTACCTGAAAGAGTTCAGATGGCTCACCATGTACTCCTCCTCCCCATGAACTGTGATAATCTTTTCATTGATTGGGTACTTCAACATCTGATGTAGGGTGGAAGTCATAGCACCAGCCCCATGGATCCAAGGTCGACCCAATAAGCAGGAGTAAGATGGGCAGATGTTCATCACATAGAAAGTGGAAGTAAAAGTCTGGGTACCCACTTTGATAGGGATGTCTACCTCCCCTTGCACCATTATTTTAGAACCATGAAAGGCCCTCACTACAATGTTACTGGGATTTAGGGTGAGCCCTTCGCAATCCAACCTGTCAAGGGCTTTCTTGGGCAGAACATTCAGCGATAAACCTGTATCCACTAGAACATGGGATAAAGTAGTGCCCCTGGACTTGATAGAGACATGAAGAGCATCATTATGTTTCCTTCCCTTGGGAGTTAGGTCTGCATCAGAGAATCCCAGACCATTGTCAGTTGTCAAACTAGCCACACAATTCTCGAATTGATCAACAAAGGTCTCTTGAGGCATGTGGGCAGACATCGGGAATTTTACTAAAGCCTTGGCATGGGCTTCAGAGCAAAATAACATGGCCAGCATTGAGATTCTGGAAGGGGTCTGCCGTAGTTGTTCAACCACATTGTAGTCACTCTTCTTGATTATTTTTAATATCTCTTCCATCTCCTTTTTAGAAGCCTCAGGGATGGCTTCTGCATGTGCCTTCGTCCATAATTGCTCAACCAATATCTCTTTGCCCCGAGTCTCAGTCGACCCGGTAGCAGGGATATCAGTAGGACTAAAAGTAGGAGTATCCATGGGAATATTGATAGGAGCGGCAGTAGGAATAATCACTGGAGTAGTAATGGGAATATTAACAGGAGTAGTAGCAGGGATGATCACAGGAGTGGAAACAGTTTTTGGAGAGATCTCGAGAGAGAAAACTCTTTCGCTTCTTGTCATCTTACTAGTCCCGACAATGTTACTAATGTTAGGATGAATGTCTTCAGCATATTTGTCTTTAACAACCAGAAAATCTTTCTTGACACAATGGTAATAGACGTCAACCCCATAATTCTAGGGAACAACTTTATCCAAGGAATATGGTATAGGTCCAGGAAAAGTAATTATCAATGGAGCAACTTTTGGAATAGATGTAATCCTGACAGGTATTTTAGAGGAGACCTTGGGAGGATTAGAGGAAATGGTAATTATAGATACATCTTCACACGAAGAACTTGTAACTGGAGTCTTCTCAAATATAATTTCTTTATCATTCATCAGGCGCTCAACACCTTCTTTTAACAAATGGCAACCATTAGGTAGAGACAAACATAAGTGGCAACCTTCACTGCAACCTGGAAATAAACCAGCTTGTAAGAGATTCTTTTTAACAGTCAGAAGTGGAGTAGCCAGTTCATCAACAGAAACAACAAACATGTCATCATCAATAGCATTAACCCCACAGTCGTGCTTGGGCATAGGGGCAGTTATAACATTAGGAGTCTGAAGATCATCAAATTCAATCTCCTTTCCCTCAATAAAATCCAGCACCTTGTCTTTCAAAACCCAACAATCATTTGTATCATGGCCTGGACTTTCAGAATGGTAAGCACACCGAGCATTTGAATTGTAGTAAGGAGATGCAGTGTTGGGATTTTTGGGAGTCTCTCTCAAGGTAACCAGATTGGATTTTAGCAAATGTGGCAAAACTTGAGACAAAGTCATATTAATCCAGTTAAACTGTCTTCTTAGCTTATCTGTTCTGGTCTTATTATTCTGTTGCTGGTTTGATGCAGGATTGGAAATATTAACAGCCCCTACCGTCGGACGATGATCAGTTTTTTTAAAGAATTCTTTGGCCATAAGCAGCACTGAACTCCTTCTTCCATGTGAATGGTTTCTTTGCATAAATGGATGATGATCCCTCTGTATCTTACCACTTTTAATGTCAGCCTCTACTCGTTCACCCGTCAAGATCAATTCAGTAAATCCAGCAGAAGAACTTCCAATCAGATGGTTAAAGAATGGCCCGGAAAATGTGCCCAAGAACGTGTCCACCAGCTCCCTGTCAGACAATGGAGGCTGGACTCTTCCCATAAGGTCTCTCCATTTTTGGGCATAGTCCTTAAAACCCTTTCCATAACCCATAGACATGCTTTGCAACTATGTACGAGTCGGTGTGAGGTCAGCATTATATTGGTACTTCTTGTAGAAAGCAGTAGCCAGATCTTCCCAATTACGCACATTTGTTCTTTCTAGTTGATAGAACCATTCTAGCCGAGTTCCTGCCAAACTTTCCTAGAAGAAGTGTACCCACAGATCCTTATATGTAGTGTGGTATTGAATTTTCCTGACATACGACCTTAAATGCAGCTTAGGACATGAGACACTTTCGTATTTAGCAAATGTAGCGACCTTGAACTTCCGCGGGATGACCACCCCTGAGACCAGTCCCAACTCTTCAAAATCCAACCCGGGTACCCTTTGGATCTCCATGGCGTTGAGTCGATCCTCCAGTTGTTTGTATTTATCATCAGTAGGAGGATACCGCTCCTCAGAATAGTCAGGTTCATCTTCTTCAGAATCCCTTATATTGTAGTCTTCTTCTCTTGGCTCTCCTTCCTTATTGTCTCTATCTAATGACGAAGTTGCAAGCTCTGAAACTTGCCTCAATGGTACTTTGGACCTTCTTCCCAAATTCAGAACACCCACTGACCTCTTTTTCGTCTTCTTGTCCTTGAGGATCAAAGCTTTCAAATCTTCTTGTCCCTTAGCCAGGTTCAGGAACATTTCTTGGAATTGAGCATCCTGTGCCTGAAGCTCCTTCACTGTTTGTTCAAGAGCCATTGCTGAAATAAACAACAAAGAAGATAAGAAGGTTATCCTGAAACCTGTTTATGCAATGAAATGTATGATATATGTATGCAATGTTTTCAAGGATTTCTAAGACTTAAATTTACTTAGCCAAAGGGAAAACAAATGCTAATTGCATTAAGAAGTTTAAGCGGTTACAATGATGCCTCTCGGGCTTACAAATGAAGTAACAAAGAAAAAATGAACTCTCAAAGAAAAAAGGGACTCAAGCTTCCCATGGGCGCATCCTCTTTGGTGCATAGCATAGATTGCAGAATTATATTTATTGTAGCTCCACAATCAACTTGAATTTTGTTGATTGTTATTTCCCCTATCTTTTCTCTTATGAACAAGGGTTTTAGGTGATTTTTCATCACCTCCGTAGGTGGCTCGAAGAATTCATTTTGCTCCTCGACGTAACCATTGTTCATCACATAATAGCACATTGGCCTATGTTTGGCAATTTCTTGTTCGACTTCCCAGTCGGTCTCTTCGACTTCGACTTGGCGGTTGTATTCTCTGGGTAGCACTGATACTACATTTACCATAATGTCTAAAGTAGCATCAGATTCAGAGTTACCTTCGTCATCTGATTCACCTCGATCTGGCCACTCCAATCTTCTGGAAATTAGTTTCCTTTCTAAAGGCTTTCGTTGTTTTCCTTTGTCCATTCTTTGTGGCACGTTGGTGCTTGACTCTGGTTGAGGCTCTTCTGTAGCTTCCCTCTCGGCCTTTTGCCGTCTTTGGAATCTTCTCCACTGGGAGCGAGACATGGGGTTCTTCCCCTTATAGTTGCTCAACACGTGAGCCACTTTGTTTGTAGTCGTAGTTTGGAACTCTTTCCTATATGCCAAGGATGACCCTCTTGGCACATCGAATGTTTGACATTTCTCTTCACTTAGCCTTTTCCTATTTACAGTCTTTAGCTAAGTGTCCACGAGGACATTTGTTGGAGGCCTGAAAGTTGATGGCCTCTTCACCTGGTTCATTGGTCCTCTTCTGGGATCGTATCTAACTTCAGAAACCATGTGGGGTTTGGCATTGGTGTCCCTTTTCTCTTTCATTACCCTTATGCCCTGTATGTGTTCTGCAACCTTTTTGTCGAAGATGGAGCTGCATCTTGGACACAACATAACTTCAGACTTTTTCTTCTGGCATCATTATAGAAATTCATCCAGATCCTCACTTTCTTTTAGAAATGCAGTTTTATTCACTTCCTCTTGTCTAATGGCTTCCTCTGAAGCCTTTGCCTCAGATACTTCGACCATGTTGACTTGTACTTTGCTTTTGGTAGCGAGATTCATTTTTTTTTCTTTTTGGCCTCAAGGTCCTCTGTCGAACCCTTGACGACCGCCACATAAGAACTTACAGTAGTCCTTTTGTTTGAGTCTTCAGTAACTTCGTTGCTTAGGTCTTCAATAGCCTTCTTGTTTAGGCCTTTAGTGGCCTTTCTAACCGCTTCTATAGTCTTTCTAGAGATGTTCCCAGTAAAACTGCCAAAGACTGGCATATTGACGAAGTCTTCAGAAGTTTCGACCATGTTAATGCCTGCTGGTTCAGCATAGTGGGCATCATCTCTCAGTGGGTCTGCATCAATTTTCACTTGGGGTTTGTCAGCAAATTTCAGTCTGCCTTCTTTGATCGCTCCTTGAACAAGATCTCCGAAAATAAAACATTATGAAGTTTTATGGCCCAAAAAATTATGATACTTACAAAAACCTCTTTTCTTTCTTTTTTCTAAAGGAGGAATTGTGGGCACGATCATTTGGCCATCTTTTACTAATAAGTCGAATATCTCATCATATTTTGTGACGTTGAAACTATATGTTTTCTTTTGGAATCTGTCATTGTTCTTTTCAGACTCAGTAGGATTCTTCCCGTCTAAGGTAAGTAACACTCTACAAGAGTATGGAGGCCCATGTTTTAACTCTGCTAAATCTATTTCGCTCTCTTCGACAGTTGTAGGATTACTAGATGTCTCTGGATCATCATAATCCATTTCGACATAAGCTATCTTTTCTCGCCGATGAGTCTTAGTTACCTTATCTTTTTCAATTTTAAGACGTTCTACCTGTCAAAATCTACCGGCCAATTGGGCCATGTCCCTCAGATATTGGGTATCTAGTTTCTTCATAATAGAATTGTCTAGCCCCCCTGCAACCATTTCGACCAATTCATGCTCAGGCACTTGTTTAAAGAATCTGACATTGAGCAGTCGAAACCTATTTACATATTCGTCTTTTGGCTCGGTGAGTCTTCTTTTCACGCTTTCTAGTTCTTTTAGACTTATTTGGTTTGCCCCATGTAAAATTGTTCATGGAACAATCTCTCCAATTGATTCCCATTGTGGATCGAATTGGCTGGGAGGGTGGTAAACCAAGTAAAAGCGTTTTTTGTTAGAGAACCTGGGAAATATTTAATCATAAGGCTCTCATTATTTGATATTTCCCCAGCTTCTACCAAATATCTTGCTATATGTTTGACAGTTGATTCTGTCGTATCCCCTAAAAACTTAGTGAGCATTGGAACTTTCCACCTAGGGGGTAAATCTGTTTTCAAGATATATTCTGATAGTGGGGATGTAAAAATTGGCTTATGAAAGCCCAAGTTCATTCCATTTTGTATCATGATCCATTCGATCATGGTTGTCATATTATTTTCTGTGCCATAATTATGGTGTCGAACTTGTTGTACAGTTCGTCAGCATTTTGATTCCTATTTACCATCATTACACCTTGATCACCATCTCTAAGGATCTGTGGTGAAATTCTGGGTATTTCGACCCTAGGTTGTTCGACTTCTACTCCGAGGTTCCTCCTATCGATTTATGGATTTTGGTTAATAGTTACATTTTCTTCTAAGACTACACCTTGATCCTCTCTCATAGGAGCTCTCTGGGGTTGTCGAATAGGTTGTGGAACCCCAAAAAACTCAGTCATGCGCGCCATTTATGTTGTCATTTGTTGGTTTGACTGAGTGGTATTTTGTATTAGAGGGTTCAATACTGTACTTAGAGTTTGTGCCAACATTTGCACCATGTCATGGTTGCTTTCACCCATTTGTTGCCTCAAAATTAATGCGGAAGCATTTGTGAGGCTTGGCATTGCATGTGATGTCCCTCCTAAAAGTTGGTTCCTACCCATACCAGTTCCAGATCCCTGTAATGGCGAAGACACACTTACCAAAGGTTCTAAAAATGTAGACACAACATTCATAAGGCTATCCATTTCAGTAGCTGGCATGCCATAAAGCTGGTCTCGACCCATCCAGGCTGTCGAAAACCCTGGGGGAGCGTCTGATTGAAATCCTGGATTCACCCTTGGTAGGGGTGTTCCTGTTGGACCTCTGGGACCTGCATACGAAAGTATTGGTCACGTTTAGGTTACTGTTAATGTTGGTATCGAACCAACAGTTGACGAGACAATTTCACTAACGGTTGGTATTATCGTTGTTCCTGTAGTAATTGGTGGAGGTATTTCTCCATTATTTGGCTGATTAGCCATATTGCTTTCACTATTTCTCTTTCTATTTGTACACTCGTTGGTGGTTATTTTACCACTTCTTAATAGCATGCAAAACTTTGTAAAAGAAATAAAATCATGCGAAGCATTTATATTAATATTAATAAGCAAAAATGAAAGATAAAATAAATAAAATAATAATAATTAGAAAATTCCCACCGGGTGTGCCAATTTGTTCACTGTGTTTTCTGGTAAACAACCGCTGATCTTCCAAAAAGGAAAACTTTTTTCTTACTCACAGGATCGATCAGTTAGATCCTAGGACATATTCTAATTTTTTTATGTTGTTTGGACATAAACGTTAATGTGGGTGAAGAACGCACGTTCGACTGGGAAAGGGATGAGTTTGAGTGCAGAAAGTAAATAGAACAAAGGGGTTAAGGAGAGGTTAGGTGCAAGAATCTGGGTAAAAGTGCAGATAAAGTGCAAACAAGATCAAAGGGCAAGAAATGTAAAGATAGAAATAAAAGACTTTGATTGTAAAATGTGGTGTTTCAAACGTACATTTTCAGTATTCTTTCTCATGCAGTGGGTACTTGAATAGTATTGAATAATTTGTACGATCAGTTGAACACACAGAAATCTACATAAACTTCCTATATTTATACTAAAACTAGGTAACCATCGAGGATTTGCCTTGCTCTAGGATGAAGACAAGTGTCTTCTGCATGCGCTTCGACCCCTCTCTTCATGCCACGTTGCTTTCCTCAACTGCCAAGCGAACTGCTTTTCACTCCTTTCTTCAGATTCAAAATCTTCTGGTGCAGATACGAAGTTTCCTTCTAGTCGAAGACCTTGGAGTCCTTTCAGTCGAAGGGATTGAGAACCTTCTGGTTAAAGATTCATTTTAACTTAGAATTTCTCTAAGTATTTTTCGACTCTGTCGAAGCCTTTCTAACTTAGACTTGTTCAATCTATTTTTGGCCCATAAGACCAACTTGTTGTAGGTGTCGAATCTAGGAGCTAACAACTATTCTTCCGAAGAGAGCGGGCTTCTCAAAGATGTACTTGATAGGGTCCAATTTATATATCAACAAGGTAGTGTGATTCAACATATATTGTCTTAGTCGGTGAGCAGCCCGTGCCAAAGCACAACAAGTTTTCTCGAGCAGTGAGTATCTTGTTTCACAGTTGGTTAACTTTTTGCTAAGGTAGTATATTGCATGCTCTTTTCGACCAGACTCGTCATGCTACCCTAGCACACACCCCATTGAGTTCTCTAATACTGTTAAGTACATGATCAGAGGTCTTCCTTCAACTGGTGGCATCAAAATTGGAGGTTGTTGGAGATATTCCTTTATTTTGTCAAAGGCATTCTGGAAGTCGTCATTCCACTTCACTGCTTTATCTTTCTTCAATAATGTGAAGATTGGATCACAAGTAGCCGTCAGATGTGAAATGAATCTGGAAATATAGTTTAGGTGTCCCAAGAATCCTCTAACTTCCTTCTCAGTGCGAGTAGTTGGAATTTCTTGTATAGCTTTGGCCTTTGCAGGATACACTTCAATGCCTTTGCCACTGACCACGAAACCTAAGATCTTACCGGATATTACTCCGAAAGTGCACTTATTCGGGTTTAGCCTCAGTTTGTATTTCTTCATCCTGTCAAATAGTTTCTGTAGGTGATCAAGGTGTTCCTCTTCAGTCTGAGACCTGACTATCATATCATCAATGTATACCTCTATCTCGTGATGGATCATATCATGAAACAAAGCTACCATGTCACGTTGATAGGTTGCCCCGGTGTTCTTTAGTCCAAATGGAATAACTTTGTAGCAGAAAGTGCTCCATTGTGTAAAAAAGGTCGTCTTCTCCATGTCCTCAAGTTCCATTTTGATCAGATTATATCCGGAGAAACCATCCATGAAGGAGAATACCTTATGTTGTGCGGTGTTGTCAACTAGAACATCAATATGGGGAAACGGGAAGCCATCCATGGGGATTGCCCTCTTCAGGTCTATGTAATCCACATACGTACGTACTTTACCATCCTTCTTAGGTACTGGAACAACATTAGTGACCCATTGTGGATAAGATGTGACAGCTAAGAAATCAGTATTAAACTGTTTCATGACTCCAACCTTGATCTTTTCTGACATATCCGGCCGCATACGACGAACCTTCTGTTTCACTAGAGGGAAATCCTCTTTTGTAGGTAGGTGATGAACCACAATATCAGTGTCAAGTCCCGACATGTCTTTGTATGTCCAGGAAAAAACCTCAACATAGTCATGTAGCATCTGTATTAACCACTGTTTGACACTGGGCTCCAAGTTAGCACCTACCTTGACTTCTTTTATGTCCTCTTCAGTACCCAAGTTCACTATCTCGACTGGCTTCTCATGAGGCTGTATTACCCTTTCTTCCTGTTGTAACAGTCTGACAAGCTCTCCTGGTACCTCACAATCTTCCTCATCTTCGTTCTCGGTTAGGTTGATCAGATTTTCCAAGTCATAATGAGCAATAGCAGAACCGTTATCAATGGGATCCAGAGTGGATGTGGATATGCAGTGTGATATGTGAGTGTGTGTCAGAGCATAACTGTATATTTTTGATAAAGTAAAGAGGAAAAAAAAGAAAAACAAAGAGCGTAAAATTTAAATGTGAAACATCCAATGTTTTATTGATGACATATGAAAATGAAGTAATGACGCTCACAAATAGACCATTGTGCCTCGGGTAAGACACAAGGCTGTAATGTCTCAATTTTTCAAATATTACATTTCCTTAAAGAAAAAAGACAAATTACTGTTGACTAAAAGTAATGGGCACAAAGTCTTTGGCCTCCCAATTGCTGAGTCCACCGTTGATGATTGGGAAGATCCACTTGTCCAGGAATTTTACTAAAGCCTTGGCATGGGCTTCAGAGCACAGTAACAGGGCCAACATTGAGATTCTGGAAGGGGTCTTCCCCAGTTGTTCAACCATATTGTAGTCACTCTTCTTGATTATTTTCAATATCTCTTCCATCTCCTTTTTAGAAGCCTCAGGGATGGCTTCTGCATGTGCCTTCGTCCAAAAATGCTCAACCAATATCTCTTTGCCCCGAGTCTCGGTTGAACCGGTAGCAGGGATAACAGTAGGACTAATAGTAGCAGTAGCCATGGGAATATTGACAGGAGCGGCAGTAGGAATAATCACCAAAGTAGTAATGGGAATATTAACAGGAGTAGTAGTAGGGATGATCACAGGAGTGGCAACAGTTTTTGGAGAGATCTCGGGAGAGAAAACTCTTCCGCTTCTTGTCATCTTACTAGTCTCGACAATGTTACTAATGTCAGGATGAGTGTCTTCAGCATCTTTGTCTTTAACAACCAGCAAATCTTGCTTGACACAATGGTAATAGATGCCAGCCCCATAATTCCAGGGAACAACTTTATCCAAGGAATATGGTATACGTCCAGGAAAAGTAATTATCAATGGAGCAACTTTTGGAATAGATGTAATCCTAACAGGTATTTTGGAGAAGACCTTGGGAGGATTGGTGAAAATGGTAATTATAGATACATCTTCACACGAAGCACTTGTAACTGGAGTCTTCTCAAATAAAATTTCTTTATCATCCATCAGGCGCTGAACACCTTCTTTCAACAAATGGCAACCATTAGGTAGAGAAAAACATAAGTGGTAACCTTCACTGAAACCAGGAAATAAACCAGCTTATAAGAGATTCTTTTTAACAGTCAAAAGTGGAGTAGCCAGTTCATCAACAGAAACAACAAACATGTCATCATCAATAGCATTAACCCCACGGTCGTGCTTGGGCATAGGGGCAGTTATAACATTAGGAGTCTCGGGAGCATCAAATTCAATCTCCTTTTCCTCAATCAAATCCAGCACCTTGTTTTTCAAAACCCAACAATCATTTGTATCATGGCCTAGACATTCAGAATGGTTACACACCGAGCATTTGAATTATAGTGAGGAGATGCAGTGTTGGGATTTTTGGGAGTCTCTCTCAAGGTAACCAGATTGGATTTCAACAAATATGGCAAAACTTGAGACAAAGTCATATTAATCCGGTTAAACTGTCTTCATGGCTTATCTGTTTTGGTCTAATTATTCTGTTGCTGGTTTGATGCAGGATTGGAAATCATAACAGCCCCTACCGTTGGACGACGCTCAGTTTTTTTTAAGATTTCTTTGGCCATAAGCAGCACTGAACTCCTTCTTCCCTGTGAATGGCTTCTTTGCAAAAATGGATGATGATCCCTCTGTATCTTACCACTTTTAATGCCAGACTCTACTCGTTCACCCGTCAAGATCAATTTAGTAAATCCAGCAGAAGAACTTCCAATCAGATGGTTAAAGAATGGCCCAGATAAAGTGCCCAAGAACGTGCCCACCAGCTCCCTGTCAGACAATGGAGCCTGGACTCTTCCCGTAAGGTCTCTCCATTTTTGGGCATAGTCCTTAAAACCCTCACCGGAACCCATAGACATGCTTTATAACTATGTACGATTCGGTGTGAGGTCAGCATTATATTGGTACTGCTTGTAGAAAGCAGCAGCCAGATCTTCCCAATTATGCACATTTGTTCTTTCTAGTTGATAGAACCATTCCAGCTGAGTTCCTGCCAAACTTTCCTAGAAGAAGTGTACCCACAGATCCCTATATGTAGTGTGGGATTGAATTTTCCTGACATACGACCTTAAATGCAGCTTAGGACATGAGACACTTTCGTATTTAGCAAATGTAGTGACCTTGAACTTTTGCGGGATGACTACCCCTGAGACCAGTCCTAACTCTTTAAAATCCAACTCGGGTACCCTTTGGATCTCCATGGCTTTGAGCCGATCGTCCAGTTGTTTGTATTTATCATCAGCAGGAGGATACCGCTCCTCAGAATAGTCAGGTTCATCTTCTTTAGACTCCCTTGTATTGTGGTCTTCTTCTATTGTCTCTCCTTCCTGATTGTCTCTCTCTTTTGACGAAGTTGCAAGCTCTGAAATTTGCCTCACTGGTACTTTGGACCTTCTCCCCAAATTCAGAACACCCACTGACCTCTTTTTCGTCTTCTTGTCCTTGAGGATCAGAGCTTTCAAATCTTCTTGTCCCTTAGCCAGGTTCAGGAACTTTTCTTGGAATTGAGCATCCTGTGCCTGAAGCTCCTTCACTGTTTGTTCAAGAGCCATTGCTGAAATAAACAGCGAAGAAGATAAGAAGGCTGTCCTGAAACCTGTTTATGCAGTGAAATGAATGATATATGTATGCAATGTTTTCAAGGATTTCTAAGACTTAAATTTGCTTAGCCAAAGAGAAAACAAATGCTAATTGCATTAAGAAGTTTAAACGGTTACAATGATGCCTCTCGGGCTTACAAATGAAGTAACAAAGCAAAAATGAACTCTCAAAGCGAAAAGGGACTCAAGCTTCCCATGGGCGCATCCTCTTTGGTGCAATATAGGCATTTATACTCCATTCTTCATGAAGTAGCCTAGTGAGATCTAAAACTTTCTCCTCGCTGGTGTAGAATTGGGTTTCAAAGGTATCCCGTTCCTTTTTTAGTTGAACCCGAGATATTTGTAACTCCTCAAAATTAGTCGACATGTCAGGATGAAGAACAATGTAAGGAATGTATCTCTCAACAACGGGCTCCATGATGATGGGTAGAATGGCCTCATAAGGTATCCTGAGACTTTGATTACGGGCTCATACCCACTTAAGATAAGGCTCCAAAGGAATGGAGTTCTTATGCCCCAGTGTTTTGCTACCAACTCTGTTCACCATGCCCCAAGCTCTTATGAACCTCTGACGATAACTCTTAACATCATTCTCATAGTCTAATACGATTCCTTGGACAAGTGTATCATGAGGACCATCCCTCTTAGCATAGCCAAACTGTCGCAACGCCAAACAAGGAATATAAGTGATTCCTCCCCTAATGTCTAGGAGTGGTACATTAGAGAATTCTCCACAATGATCAATAATGGTAACATTCTCCTAGGATCGAGGACACAAATAAATTTCTAAATGTGTGAGGGATATCAACCTATTAGACCATCTCATGCCCTGCTCATTCCTCAACACGGACTGAGGCAGGTGCGAAATAAACCACCTAGCCAATAGAGGAGTGCAACATAGCAGGGTCTCTCTTATCTTTATAGTGCGGGTATGCAGAGAGTGTAGGATGTCTCCAAGTAAATTAGGCACCAGATTAAGAGATAGAAAAACCTTGACCCCATTCACATCTATGATTTGGTCCGGATTAGGAAATATTACCATCCCATAGATGAGAAGGGCCAATACTTCTTCAAAAGCTTGTAAATCCAGGGTATCCCAAAAATGATGAGCTTTCTCAAACAGAAACTTAGCTAGAAACCCTTTGACGCCTCTTCTTGTTTCCCAATTTGCCATTACATCGGACCCTTGTAAAGACAGAGCATGAGAAATCTCTTCAGGTTTTGGATCTCTTTCCATACCATTGAAGGGTAACTGATCAAGAATGGGCACCCCTAATAACTGAGAAAACTCCTCCATGGTAGGAACCAATTGGTAATCAGGAAAGGTGAAGCAATGATGTAAAGGGTCAAAGAATTGAAAGAACACCTTCAACATTTCTTCATTAGGGCTTGAGGTGACCAGATTGAGAAGTTGACCATGTCTTTCGGTGAATGGAGAGCTCTCAAGAATTGTTGATTCCAATTCCTTCAGTTGAGGAGGTACCCTTATGAGGTTGACTTGGATAGTATTCCTGCGAGTGGATGCCATGTCCTACAAAACAACACAAAGATAAGTCCTAAAAAATCCTTGAAATGGTTAGTATGATATACCATGTTATGATGTTATGATATCATGATTTTGCTAAGAAAACGCAAATATAGCAAGCACAAGCAAAGCACACAAATGCCTTAGGTTTAAATCTTGCATGGGTTTTAAGGTAAGTACCCTCTTGAAGTTTAGTTTGTTCAACCTTTCCTAGAAAGTAATCAGGTTCTAAGGGGTCTCAATATCACTGATCTTTACCACAAGTTTCATTTCGATCGACAACTGACTTGCCACCAAACAAAACACGGGAGTCAAATCTCAATGAGTGTAGTATCGAGTATCAACCGACTTTGGGCTACACCAAATCCAGCTATCTCACTACTTCCTAATGTTCAAGTTATTCTATTAAAGTTCTATGGGCAGTTGATGTTTCATGACACCACGCAGCGGCCCCGTATTCTCCTTGACTACTCAAGGGCAACCGATACCAACCAAAGTGTCGCATCAACATAGCTATCGCTTCGACCGTGTCGGTATACCCCGCACAGTTTCTACGATCTATTTCTACTTACATAAAAGTCGCCCTAGATTCGGGTGTAGGATCTATAGTAAGTCGAACAAAGCCCTCAAAAGTAAAGCAAACTAAGCATACAAAAGTAGTTAAATAATGAACTAACTCTAAGGTAACCCCACTTTTTATTGGATTTCCCCAATAGAGTCGCCAGTTCTGTGATACAGTGGCAGAACCGACTGTTAATACTGGTTTTGTGTTTGTGTTTGCAAATGTTATGATAAGCAAGAGTCGCCACCGACTTTTCTTTTATCCAAATTAAGGAAAGGGTGAAAAGAACAGAAAAATATCTTTTCGAGAATTTTCTGAGTAAGGGGGGTAGATTATGGAAAGGGAAGGTGTTAGCACCCTTTCCATCCGTAGTTTTCTACGGACTCTTAGAGGTTTTCTAATTTTGAAATACCTTTGTGCTTTGTGTATTTGAAAATGTTTTGAAAATGCCTTAGTATGGCGAACTTTGTAATGTTTCTCGGGATAGTTGAGAAAGTATACAAAGTGTTTTGAAAAATGTTTTTAAGAAGTAGTATTTGTGTAAAGTGCAAAATGTTTTGATCAAACTTCTAATAGCTATCTACTTTTTACTCGAAAAAGGTTATTCTTTTCCTCCTATCCTTTAGACAGCGCTATCCTACTATTAATGAGTAGGCAGCCCTAGTCGTTGGATGTATAAGGGACATTCGAAGGGACATTACGATCACGAAGGCAACTTGGCAAGAAATTTTAGTAACTGTCCTAAAGTTCTAAGAACACTTTTAATCGAGGCAACATCGAGAGGGTCATCGAGGGACTTGTGATCTTTTAAACTAGAGGACAACCACTAAAAATTCTCACATTTCGAGAATTGTGATCCTTTTCCGAAGGCAACTGAAGTGGGGTACCCTAGAGGTGCGTATGTGAAATTGTGTTCAATTTAATTATTTATCTTACGCATTTAGGGTTTGCTAGTGTTAATTATTAGTCTTGCCATGCAATCCTAATTACTAGCAGTTTATATGTATAGAGAAATGTAAAGTGCGAAAATAAACCTTACGCTATTACATGGCTTTGGGGAGGGGGACATTTACAATGTACAAAAATTTGGGGGAAGAAAAATAAAGAAAGCGGTAAAAAGTCCTATTAACTATTACACTCCAATATACAATTACAATAATGTAAAAAATGCGGAAAATAAATAACGCGCGAAAATTGAAAGTGCGTCTAAAAACTATAAAAGAAAATCCTTTTTCTTATTTTTTATTTAAGAAAAATAGTCAATTATCCTAAAGTCTATAGAATAAAATTAAATTAAGAAAAATAATCTAATTTCTTTTTAGTTTTTTATTATGAAGAAGAAAATAATTAAACCTAGATTAAATCCTAAATTCTAATTTATTTTAGATTATGAAAGGTTTAAGGTTTAATTAATTAATTAATTAAAGAGATTAATTATTTAATTAAGAAATCTAAACCTAATTTTTTAGTGAGCTTTTTTTATTTATATTTTGGTTAATTTAACAAAAGAAAACAATAATAAAAACAAACATATGAAATAATACAAAAAGAAAAATGCCAAATGGGCTTGATGCTGAAAAGAAAAGGGGGGGGGGGGTGCTGCTTAGAAATTTCGCTGGGCCCAGATGAGGAAGGTCATACTTGATTTTGGATTCAGCGAGGACTGGTCTTAAGGGTGCATGGTGCTCAGCGTATTGCAACCCTTTGATCTAGATTAATGATGATCAGATGGCTAAATCTGATGGTGTTTGGTACACCTCTGGCCAAGTAACGCATGCCATCTGTAGAAAAAAATTAGAAAAAGTAAAACTGCTGGACCTGGGACTTGAACCCAGGTTCTCTCCCTCTCATACACGCTTCCATGCCAACTGAACTATCCATTCATTCATTATACAAAATAAAACAAGAATAATATAATGCAAAACTTCAGGTAATTATTTAACATAAAATAAAAACACGCGCAAATTTGAATTGCCCAGTAGGGGCTGCCACGCATCATCTTCTTCCTCCCTCCGTCGTCTTAGACATTGAGACCTATAGTGACAATTTTTTCTTGTCACTATAGCACCTGCATCTTATAAAATTCACAATATGCAACGTAAATTAAATGAGAGGACATGGATCAATTGGCCTCGACCTCCTGAGCACGATGGCATCCTTAGTTTGGGCTAATTTTGGCCATTGCAAATAAACCCTAATTTAGAGGTCTGAACCCTAACAATGGCAAAATGCAATTCCTGCACCAAAACTTCAATGCAACTATACAAAAAGCTTGCAAGTACTAAAATGATCAATAATGCATGGTCAAAACGTATTTATATTACATGAATCAAGAAAAATAAAATTAAAAAGAAGTGCAAACCGTGCGAGCTTACTGATGCATTTTGTGAAGTTTCAGGACTTGGTAATGATTGCAAATGCTTCAGGGAACCTCCAGGAATGTGTTTGGATCCTTGGTTTGGATTGAGGAAGGCTGGAACTGTGTTTTTGAATTTTGACAACCTTGCTTTTTTGTAAGTTTCGTGTGACTCTTTGGGGCTCTGTATCTGTGGCTAATGCTTGCTAATATGTTCTTTATATAGAGATGAGGGAGGATACAAGAGAACAAAGGTTTAAACAGCCATAAACAAGTGTTTGCAAAGCCATGAATGATGTTTTGTAACTTTGCCAAAGTCATGGAAACTTGTCTCTTTTTTTTTGAATTTGAATGAATTTGGACGTGCTGGCCTTATTGTACATGAAATATAGGGCCCCTCCATGCATCAAACCAAGTCCAATCAATAATGGCCCATATAATTTGTATTAATTTTGATTTATTTGATTTTTAATTAAATAAAATTAATAGAAAATGAAAATAAGATCAAGACTAAGAGAAAATGGTTTTAGGGGCCCTTAGACATGTCATGAACATGTTTAGGTCCTAAAAATTAGGCTCATTAGCTTGAAAAATTGTTTTGCCCAAAGTTGACTCCATGCATTTTCTTGAAAATTACCCAACTTGTGCAGGCCGTAACTTGCTCAATTTTTACCTTATGATGATGATCTTTGACTTTTTGGAAATCCCAAGATGTCTATTTCAATCCCTCTTTTGATCAATTTTGCATTTGCATATTTTATCTTGATGTAAAAGATCTTGACAAAAAGTGACTTTTGTTGACTTTCTAAAAATGACCTGTAATGTCTGAGCTTGTATCTTTCAAATGATGCATTTACTGTACTTTAGGGCTGAAGAGAAGTTGAAGGGAATTATATTCTCTTCAATGTGAGATTTTTTTAGGGAAAAATGGATGAAGTATGTGAAAGTTATGACTGGTCAAAGTTTAGTTGACTTTTCCTATAAAAACCCTAATTTAGCAATTCTTGACTTTTGATGAATTAGGGACATTTCTTGAGGAATCATGATCAACCCTTGATCAAATTATGGATATCACTTCAAAATGTTGATGTTGACCAAAAATCATGAAGTTTGACTGTATTTGGGCCACAATTGACTTTTGACCTAGTACAGTTGATTTCCAAGCATTTGAGCAATTGATTGAGCAAACTTGTACTGAAAGGCATGAAACTTGTCATGAACAATCTTGAAGGCATATTAGGACAATGTAAAACATTTGATACCTTTGGAGTTCACACATCTTGATGAGAAGTGAAACCCTAGCTAGAGGTTCATTTCTTATGAGGAGAATTTGTCTGGTCAATTCTTGGTCAACCTTGAGCAATTGAGGATTTCTAGGAGCATGTTTTAAGTAAAAATGGGAGGGAAAATTTTGGGGTACAAAACTTCCCATGGACCTTTAAGCTCTTTAATGAAATGGTCATTTTTTAGCAGCATAACAACCAAACAGTTCTTCCAACGCGACTTCCACTTGACCTTAAAGGCCATCTCCAAATTCAACATCTGATTAAGCGCCAATGGAAATTATAACACATCATGAATTCCATCCTGTATAAGAAGTAACAAGAATGATCAGGTCAGGTTTTAAACATGGTGGAAAATTAATCAATCTCATTCATGGTACTAACTTGGATCATAGTATCACGCAGCTGAGAAGCAGATACACCCAAAATTAGTTCACATTCTCAGTTCCAAAATACAATGTTATAGCTCTTTCCTGCATAAGCAACCTCGATCTCAATTTTGTACCTGGAAAATGAAATGTAAAACGGGATAAAAAGTATGTTTACATACATAAGAGAGATTAAGCATCTTATCAAATTCAATCAGCAAAGAGCAAGGGATAAAACCTAAAGATCTCCGCCTCAGTCGAATGACCAGCCTCACACTCAAAGGGACAAATGTCACCACGTGTAATGCAGGATCAGAGATGGCAGGAACGGTAATACCAACCAAAAGGAGATGCAACCAAAACTTTTGTTTTAGCCACAATAGCATAAGACATGATCTGTAGATACATAACAGAAAATAAACACTAAATTAGAAACACACATGTAACATCACAAATGAAATAACAAAGAATAAGGTCAGAGCAAAGTAATGCATACATCATGAAGTTTGATAATGTCAACGATAGTCATAACAACGGCCTTAGAAAGAAACTTTTTCACAGGAGTTATTTGTGAATTTTCAAAAGTTTGAGATGAGAGTTGAGAATTAAAGCCCAACTAGCTGGATACAGTTACAATTCTGTCTTTAGGCATGTTGCATGTATATTAAAAAATATATAAAATCACCAAGTAACATAATGATTAATCCAACATTTATAAGTCACACAATTACTCTACCGGTCTATAAACTCTTTCACCAGAAGAAAATCAGCATCGGGAGATAGCATAGTTACATGATAGGTGTTTGTCATTGATAGTGGATACTTTCCTACATTCACATAGTAAGACATAATTTTTAATAAATGCAGGTTACTTATTAAGCAATAACAAAGTTAAACATCTAACCCTCTTCCTTCACTTTTGCACATTGCAAAACAACAATTGGGACAGACGCATCGGCCTGATCCTAGTTATACTTGATGAACTGTTTAGCATAAGACTCCCAAAGGGTGTAGTTCAAAGTGTTGTTGCTAGCCAAAAATACATCAAAGTCGATTAAACATTATAAGAAATGTATCATAATAGAGAGAACTGATTGCTACATAACACAAACCTGTAGTCCCTCAATACCGTATTAACTTGTTATTTCTTGCCGCCTGTCTAAATCTGTCCATACCCAATACTCTCAACCATTCCAATGACATCTGATGAAAAACATCATCGAGACAAGAGTTAAACAATAACATCATATAGAATAAAAAAAATTAAACATCATTAAGATCATTTAACCTAGCAAAAAATCCTTTTCAAAATTTCCATTGATTATGTTAGTAAAAGTTGTACACAAAATCGGTTTGGCCGAAATCTCATATCCGTTTTCATCCCCAACAGACGTTCCTCCAGTAAACTTGAGTATAAATTTGTGCGATGATGGTTTGAAAGATAATACATTAACATGAACCTTAAAGTTGGATATCGTATAAGTACGGCCCAATGTGAGTTTTTCATCAAACAGACATATAGGCTACTGGGATAACAACATGTATGTCACCACCCTGCATTGCACATATACATAAATAAAAAATTATTAAACCGAATAAAATGAGCATGGAAAACATTCACGCACGAGGAAGAAAAATAAAAATTATAGCTCTGTCAACAAAAATCATCTGAAAATGAACTTTGTTGTTGGAGACAACGTTCCATCTGTGATGCACCATGACTTCCAGTTTCCATAATTGTTTGCTGTCATTGATGTCACTTATTTTCTCCACAGGTTTGGCCATATTGTCTTGCTATATTCTATGAAGAAAATGATACTGATAAGGAAGATATGGGATGTTATAAATATGATTATAGCCATGATGATTTAGACGGTTGAAGGATGTAGGAGTTACGAAACTGTTTTGGGAGGGTTATTGGAAAGGTTGCAAAGTAAATGGAGGAGGAAAACGGTTCCACGATGGAGATAAGGTTGGAGGAAAAAACAATTAATGAGGAGGGAAAATAAGATTTAATGAGAAGAAAAAAAGGAATGGTTGCAAAGTAAATGGGGGAGGAAAACGGTTCTTGGTGTAACAGAAGGGTGGACCACGATGGAGATGAGGTTGGAGGAAAAAGTAATTAATAAGGAGGAAAAATAGGATTTAATAAGAAAAAATAAAAATATTAGTTGATGTTTTAGATCAGCCACGTGGCAAAAAATTTGTAAAGGAAAGGGATCTGTTTTGTTATATGATAGATATATTCCTAAAATTAAAAAAATTATTAATTTTATATTATGTTAAAATATTTAAATACCTTTAACATTAATTAAAAAACTTAAATATGTTCTATGAATCTATTTAATGTTGGTACATCTAACTTATAACTTATAAACTCAAAAAAATAAAAGATATGTTTGGTAATGATCTTTGCATCATGAGTTCATAACTTATTTTATTAGTTTATAGTTTATTTTCCAAACAATATTTTAAATAGTATTTTAACTAATAATTTACAACTAAACTCTTTTTCTTCCACTTTTATCCTTAGTATTGTAACTTACACTATTACAAAATGAGCAAACAACAATGCCAAATTTACAACAAATTCATATACACTGTTGTAATAGGTTAAAATTTTCGCACCTAGTGAGTAAGTGGACTTATAAACAGTAATTTAATGACGTTTGTCTTAAAACACCCTAGTAATAAATGATGTCTAGCAAGCTTTGATTCTCAGCAACTATATTTTTTTCCTCCATTTTTTAGAGTATATTAAGCGTGTGTCACTTAAGTCCATTATTTAAAAAAAATTGTAATTGATTTAACAACGGTGAAGTAAACCAACCTTTGTTAGAGGACTTAAGTTTCCACTATGGTTGCATTTCCCAACCGTGATTAAAGGGTTTACTGATAAATTAAAATAAAAATTGTTATGTATTTCTTTCATAAGACTCCCTAGGTGAACAAGCGAGCCAGAGACGACGGCCTTGGTGTAATGTTTACCCTCTTCGTATCCATTCATTTGGAGCTCAAATCTCCACCCTCTTTTTTCATTTGATTCTTCAACTTTGAAGTACGACACTCTTCAACATCTTCATTCCTTTTATCTTGGCTTATATTGTATATGCTCAAATATTCACCCTCTTTGTTCATTTGATTATTTAGCTTCGAAGTATGATACTCTTCAACATTTTAATTCCTTACGTGCATAGGATTCTTCAGCTTCGAAGTACGATATTCTTCAACATCTCCATTTCTTTTTTCTCTGTTTATGTTGTATATGCTCAAGTCAATATGAGAGTATATTTTTCATATGCTTTAGGTTTAGATTTTCATATGCATATGTTTAAGGTTTAGAGTTATGTTTTTGTTATGAATATGCTTTAATTTTCAGATTAGATTTTGGTGTGTAACTCACATTATTATACGTGTATATTTCAGAAGTGGTTATCGATCGTAGTTGGATGAAAGCTGATAGATTTGGTCTAGTTTATGAGAATGGAGTTCTTGAATTCTTTGAATACGCTGGTAAACATCCTTCCTACAATAATGGTATCTTTTATTGTTCTTGTGTTTGCACGAATATCAAAAAGGGTACATAGAAATAAATATTTCATCCCTTTTCTTGTGATGGTATATGTCAAAATTATATAATATGGACGTGGCATGGTGAGGTGGATAAAGAGAAAAGTCAGGCGTCACAAAGTCAAAGAGTGGATGAAGATGAATAAATGGAATATCAACTAGGGGATATGTTATGTGATATTGGGTAATCTTCTTTTAAGAATGCTCATATTTATGATACTTTATGTAGTGATAAAGACACCCCTTTATATAAGGGATGGATAGACTTATATGATTGTCGGCGGTGTTAATGTTGTTTAATCTGAAGGCAAAAATTGGATGGTCGGATAAAAGTTTCACGAAATTACTTGAATTTCTAAAGCAAATGTTACCAGAAGATAACAAATTGTCATATCGTTGCTATGAGGCTAAGAAGATATTGTGTCCAATGGGTCTTGAGTATATAAAAATACATGCTTTCCCTAATGATTGCATATTCTACAAGAAAGTGTACAAAGATTTGTATCAATGTTCGAAATATGGTGTGTTATGTTACAAGCTGAAGGCCAACAATGGTGATGATAATGACTATGACAATGTTAGTAGGAAGCATCCTCCTGCTAAAGTGTTGTGGTACTTTCCAATAATTTCACTATTTAAGAGACTTTTTTCTAATTTGAATGACGCAAAGAATCTTATATGGCACGCAAATGAAAGTACTCGTGATGGAAACATTCGCCATATAGATGATTCGAAACAATGGATGAAAATTGATTTGTTGTCTCCGGATTTTGGATTTGAGCTATGACACCTTAGGCTTGTGCTTTCCTCCAATGAAATGACTCCCTTTGGTAATATGAATACTAATCATTCTTCGTGGCATGTTCTTCTCACTATTTAAAACCTATCTTCATGGTTGTTGATGAGTGCTAAATTTTTTTGTTTTTGAGTGTGAATAATTAGCACTCATTGACTTAATTCATTTTCTTTTTGTCAACAAACGTCAACTTTAGTATATTTTCGATATAGTTTATGTTATAGTGTATATATTGCGTTATCATGTAAATATCATTGAGTTTAATTATTTTTATCTCATTTTTGTAGGTATTCAAGCAATTATATTTTTCATTGTTATATAGATCATTGAATAAGTTTTGAAACGCTTCTGACCGTGCATAAATCGAAGTTAGGTTTCTCAATTTATGGGCGAAATAGTGCTTGTATTTTCAACTTACTGTTAGGCAGCTCCCTGAGAGTGCCGGGCAGTGCAGAGGCGCTCCGGAAACGTGAAAATGCACTAACCGTGTTATTTTGAGTGTCGTATGGTGCCATTTCTACGTGGGGCGGTGCAGGCTTGGAAAAAAACTCATATTTAGGTCAAAAACACATTTAGGGTATGGTTGGATATTTTTTGCTCCCACTCCATCACCAAACATTCTTTGATATTTTGAGAGATTAGACAACAACAAAATTGAGCTTGTAATTTGTTGATTTTGAGGTGGATTCTCACAAATCGTCTTGACAATTTGAGAAGTGTTGGTTTATCTCTTTTTCTCTCTTTATAATCTCTATTGTGTTAGGGTTTTATTTTTAAATATGCTTTGTCTTGTATGTATATTTATTACTCATGGTGTTGTATGAAACTTTCTTTATAAATCTTTGTCGATGTTTATCCTTTTTAGCTTGCTAAGTGTTTGGGTTTGAGTTGCTATAGACATATACGATTTGAATCTGGACTTAGGATTAATATCTATTAGGTTCTAAACTCTAGACATAGACTTAGGCTTAATAATCACTTAGGTATTGAATTTTAATGTCTCTGTGTTGTTTTGTGTTGCACCGAGAGATCTCCGGTGCAAAGCAATACAATTGATATCTCACTCTGCGTTAGACGTAACCTCTATATGAGTGATACATGATGATATTTACGAGTAATTTAGGTTAAGTGCAATTGGGTAGTAAGTTTAAGTATTTGACGTGTATATGAAATTCAATCCCGAGAGTTCTCACTTTCCTGAAGAATGTATTTATTCTTGTTCATATGTTTAATTCCCGCACCTTACATTTTAAACCCATTTTATCCCAAACTCATAAACGCGACAAATTGTTGAATGGTAATTCAGTAGCAATGATCTCTGTGGACACGATAATTTCCCAGAAAAATATTTCCAAAAATTTTATTTGCCGTTTTTTTACTTCAGCAAAATGGGGTCGTTGTGGGGGATTGATGTTTTTCGGATCGCACTGTAACAATTTTTTTATTTTTGAGTTTTGTTCATAATATCCATATTGGTTATAATGTGTAAATAGAAATTTGTTTATATTAATAGTTGTATATGTTTACCATATTTGTGAACTTTACATGTTTTGCATACTTGTGAATATAATGTATATATTTATTTCTTTTCACATTTGCTAAAGTGTGGTTAGATGTGTAGTTCCGGTTAGAGCTCAAAGAGATGAGAGAAAAGGCGTGAGTCAAGCATTTGACTCGTCCGAAGCAATGTGCTTGTTTGTAAATAACAACTATCGAGCTTACGACGTAAGACTAGCATGTTTTATTGTTTTTAAGTCTTTTTATTGTTTTTCATTGTTTTAGTTTAGGTAGTGTAGTGATTTCTGTTTAAACAAGTTGAAATCTGATTAACTTTGAAATTGCAAATCTTCACTTTTCAACTTGTTTATCCAATTTCATCTGGTCTTTTAGTATGTTCATTAGTAGTATATTCTAATTTTTTGTTCGTTGTTGGGACTCAAATTTTTTTCTTTCGGTTTGAAGTTGCGGGTGGTGATTTTCCAAGTTGATCATTTCAATTTTCAGATGTATGGTAATGATATTGTTTTAAGTGGATACATGCAAGGTACTCATTTATCACTTTATAGAACATACCATGATTAGGATACTTTTCTTTTGTACAATTTTCATGTCATTCTTTCTTTTGTAATTTGTGTTCACTTTTGAATCACTTTAGGACTAATCCCCTTGTGAGGTTACTTTCCATTGTTTACTATATGCACGAGAGACTAACAATTTTATCTTAAGTCAATTTTATTATGTTTAATCTTGCATTTATGTTGTTATATAAGAAAGCATTAAAATGATTAAGGCATTTTGTTTGATTTTAAGAATAACTACCTAACCAAAAGTAACTTATCTTGTGAGTGAGTGATCATTTGTTAACCCCTTTGTGCCTTAGTTTTAGGATTCATCTTTGTGTTGAGCTATGAACTTATGCATGGGTAAGTAGTTCATCGTGGATTCTAGCGTTGTTTCTAAGCACTTGAGCCATCAATCGTATATTATATTGTGTTGGAGTTTTCCTTGCCTAGCTAATTTGGGAGCATTCATTTCATTTTTTCTAGTTGTATTCAAGATGGGGAGAATAGATGTTTGTTTGTTTATAAGTATGTTGCTTTAGATTGTGAAAGAAATATTTTAAAGTAGAAAAAGAAAAAATTGTGAGAAAGAGAAGAAAAAAATATAGAAAAAGAAAAAGATAGGAAAAAGAGAAAAGGTTTTGAAAAAGAAAGAAAAAGAGAAAAAGTTTAAAAAAAGAAAGAAAACAAGTTTTGTACAAATAAGAGATGCATGTTGGTGTAACATTTTGGAATGTTAAAAAAGTTGATTGTGTTGTGCTTGTGACTTTGTGAATTGGTCACTCTCATAGGATTAGACATTGTTTTTGTTTCAATTACCTTTAGATATTGACCCTTCTTCGTTACCCAAACCACATTACAACCCTTAAAACTCCTTGTAACTTTTTCTTTTGTGCTTTTCAATATGAGTTTGCTTTGATGAATGCATAACTTAGTTGTTGTTAGAAATATTGTTGGGTGAGAGTTAAGCCCCTCGTGTATGTATTTTTCATCTACCAATGAAGTGTGTGCAAGGTGTGATTTACTTGTGAACATTGTATTGTTTTAGAATTTATGATATGTTTTTTTTATTTAGGAGTTATTTCGTTTTCATATTGTTGTTGTAGGATTGTGGTAAGTATTTACATTGCTTGTGCCTTTTTAATTTGAACCATACATTTGTTTTCCAATTTCAAAACCTATTGATTCATGATTCTTGGATTATCGTCTTTTGTTTCTTTAAGTTGTTTGACTTTGTTTGAGGATAAACAATGTTTTAATTTGGGGAGAGTTTGATGTATGTTAAAAATGGTTGTGTTTTTTAGTGTGAATAATTAGCACTCATTGGCTTAATTCGTTTTCTTTTTGTCAATAAACCTCAACTTTAGTATATTTTCGATATAGTTTACATTATGGTGTATATATTGCGTTATCGTGTAAATATCATTGAGTTTAATTGTTTTTATCTTATTTTTGTAGGTATTCAAGCAATGATATTTCGATCGTGTGCAAATCAGAGTTATAATTCTCAAGTTATGGCCGAAACAATGCTGGTTTTTGAAACTGACTGTCAGGCAGCGCCCCGAGAGTGCTGGGTGGTGCAGAGGCAGTCAGGAAACGTGAAAATGCACTAAAAATACTATTTTGAGCGTCGGATGGTGCGGGATGGGCAAAAACTCATATTTAGATTAAAAAACACATTTTTAGGGTATGGGTGGGTATTTTTTGCTCCCACTCCTTCACCAAACATTCTTTGACATTTTTGAGAGCTTAGACAACAAAAACATTGACCTTGCAACTTGTTGATTTAGAGGTGGATTCTCACCAATCGTCCTGACAACTCGAGAAGTGTTGGTTTATCTCTTTTCACTCTTTGTAATCTTTATTATGTTGGGGTTTTGTTTGTAAATATGTTTTGTCTTGTATGTATATTTATTACTCATGGTGTTGTATGAAGTTTTCTTTACAAATCTTTGTTGATGTTTATCCTTTTTGGCTTGCTAAGTGTTTGGGTTTGAGTTGCTATAGACATATACGGTTAAAATCCCTAATTAGGATGAATATCTATTAGGTTATAAACTCTATAGATAGATTTAGGCTTAATAATCACTTAGGTATCGACTTTTAATGTCTCTGTTGTTTTGCTTTGCATTGAGAGATTGTTGGTGTAGAGTAATACGATTGATATCTCACTCTATGTTAGAGATAACCTCTGTGTGAGTGATAGATGATGATATCGAGGAGTAATTTCGGTCAAGTTCAATTGAGTAGTAAGTTTAAGTATTTGACGGGTATATGAAATTAAATCCTGAGAGTTCTAGCTTTCCTGAAGAATGTATTTATTCTTGTTTATATGTTTAATTCCCACAACTTACACTTTAAACCCATTTTAACCCAAACTCGTAAATGTAAGAAATTGTAGAACGATAATTCAGTAGGACTGATCTATGTGGACATGATAATTTCCCAGAAGAATATTTCCAAAACATTTGCTTGTCGCTTTACCGCTTCAGCAGTTGTGCATGAAGCGCAAGTATATACTATTAAGTATTATGATTTCTAGACGAGGACAACCTGGTAATGACATAGATGTTTATCTAAGCCCATTAATTGATTATTTACGATTCTTGTCGGATGAATGTGTTGAAGTTAATGATGCATATTATGGGGAAACGTTTAAGATGCGTGCAATGTTATTTTGCACAATCAATGACTTTCCTGCTTATGGTAACTTGGCTGGATATAGTGTCAAAGAACATAGAGTGTGTCCTATATGTGAAGATTATACTTGTTATCACCAAATTGAGTTTGGAAAAAATATTTTTTACCTTGGACATCGAAATTTCTAAAACTCGACTATCCTTATCATAAATTGCGAGAGGATTTTAATGGAGAGCAAGATTTTGATAAGGCTCCTAAACCTTTAATCGGGGGTGAATTTTATCAATGACAAGAATATATTAATGTTGTATTTGGGAAGAGAGAAAAAGAAAAGGGGTGTAATACGGTGGGAGAACTAACTTGGTGTTTTGCGTTTTATCGCAATTGTTGCGGATAGCAAGAGTCGCCACCGATTTTCTTGTATCCAATAAAGGAAAGGGTGAAAAGAACAGGAAAGACCTTTTGAGAATTTTCTTGAGTTCGGGGGGTAGGTTATGAAAAGGGAAGGTCTTGGCACACTTTTCATCCGTAGTTATCTATGGGCTCTTAGTTGCTAGCTCACTTTTGAAATGCTTTGTTTGAAAATGTGTTTGTGAGGTTTTTGAAAGAATTTTTGAAAAGTGCCTTTGTTTAGGTGAACTTTGTAATGATTCTCGTCTTTATAAGAATGCATACAATGTGTTGACTTTTGAAAATATTTCATTTCAAAGTGTTGGTGTATTTTGAGAGATGTTTTGAAAATGGTTATGAGCAAGTAACTATGAATTTTCTACCTACTCAATAAGTCTTAGTTCTTTTCCTCATCATTTAGATATTGCTATCTTACCATTGATTGATAAGAAGCCCTATCATTAGATGCGAATGGACAGACGTGGGTCTTCGTACAGTTATAGAAGGCAATATTGTAAGATACCTTAGCAATTTGTCATACGGGACTAAGATCGTTTACCGAAGGCAACATGGAAGGGTCATCGAGGGACTACGATCTTGTTTTTGATTGTTTTTGCTAAAGTATTCCACATTCGAGGGACATGGCTGTTTATTCTCAATGCAACAAGTAAGGTTAACCCTAGAGGTGCAAGTGTGTGAAGTGTTTTTTTTCATGCTTTTGTTGTTGAATTAGGGTTTGCTACTTGTTGATTTTATATCTTGCAATACAAACCCTAATTACTAGTATTTATATCTAAAGCAATAAATTGTGAAAATGTAAAATTCTACGCTATTACATCATTTGGGAGATGTGGATACATACATATTTACAAATGGGGGATAAAAGCAATAAAGTTCTAATTATACTATGGAAAGCAATAAAGTTATATTTATACTATTACAACCATATTAAATATTGCAAGATAAAATAAGAAATAATATAAAGGTAATATGAAAGGAAAATAAAATTGTTTTTGTTTGAGTTTTGGTATAAGAGGGTTTAACTTAATTAAATTAAAATGGAAAATAACTAATTAGTCTAAGTTAATTTAAGAAAATTAAACCTAAGTTATTTTGAGAAAAAGAAATTGAATTAATCAAGAAAGCAATTTTTAGGGTTTTTTATGAAATGGTTTTAACTTAATTAAACTAGCATAAAAAAGTTAATTAATTAAAAATCCTAGTTTCTAAACTAACTTTAATAAAAAAAGAAACTTAAAAAAGAAAATAAAATAAATCTAAATCTAATATTATTTTAATTAAAGAATAAATTTGTAAAAGAATATATTATTGGTCTTTTTGCTTTAAAAGAAATAATACTAATACTAAATATTCTAAATAAAATATAAAAACTTTTTTTTGTGATTTTTGATTAATAATAATAATAATATTAATAATAGTAAAAATAGAGAAAAGAGAAAATAAAAAAAATTATGAAAATAAAGTTAGGGGCTGTAAAATGGGAAAAATGGTTTAGAAGTAAAAACAATTTTGTTTTATACTAGGCCCAATGTATATTTTTGTAGTCCAAAAAACAAAAATAAAAAAATATAATGAAATGGGTTGCGTGGTTGGAAAGCAAATAGGGAGTCAGATGGAGTAAAAAGGGTCAGGCCCAGTTGCTGGTCAAACAAAAAAAAGAAATGAAACCAATAGAGAAAAATGCAAAAACGGACGCTGGGGCTCGATCCCGGGTCCAAGAGGTAAAACAACACGCTCTTTAACCAATGGAGTGGTGATACATCCGTTTATTAATACAAAACTATAAATATATATTACAAAACCAATCCTAGGCCCGTGTCATCTTCAAGCTCGTGCCAGACTTGTTCTTCACCATTTTTGAATCCTTTTAACTTTCTCATTTCTCAACAAAAATTAAAATTGTAAACATGAAAGTTGCTCCATTTTTCATCACGATTTCAGAAATGTAAATAACTAAAACTATAAATCAAAGATGAGCACGTATTTTGAATGGTACCAAATCTGACCTAATTTTTTCAGAAAGTTCAAACTTAAAATTTCCATTACTCAGGCAATATAAATAAATTCTAAGGACATGGTCAGCTCCAGGGAAATGATGTCTACATTTTAACTAAGTGTTTTTATACAAAGTGCATGACTTTGTGAATGTATAACTCAAGACCCAAGCATTTCTAGGATTTGATCAGTAAAGCTAAGTTGTATATCTCATCGTGCTCTACAACTTTCATGTTGAAAATTTCCTTTGAATCATCTTGCATCTTGGTGAAAAGTTGACATGAAGTCATGAAAAAAAATAAGACTAAAAACACTTAGAAAAATTCTATGTCTTGAAAAGTTGGACTTTTTAAGATGAATTTTGACTTTCTTGATTTCTTGATGATCAATTTTCATATTTTTTAATGTCTTGATGAAATGTAATCTTTGAAACTCAAATTTGATCAAAAAGTCAAAGTTTGACTTTTGGTGTATCAGTTGACTTTTCATCAGTTGACTGAATTTCTACTATCAATCAATTGATCTTAAGAAATGTTTCGAGCCATGAAATTAGGTCAAAAAAATTTATTTGAATCCTTAGAAATTTTTTATTTGAATCCTTCAGTCAAATAAAGTTAAAACCCTAATTTTGACCATTTTCCCCTTTTGGTGATTTGAACAATTTTATTGGGGAATTGTGATCAAAAATTGATGAATTGATGCATGTTACTTCAAAATGTTGACATTGGTCCAAAATCTTGAAGTTTGACTGCAGGTTGACCACAATTGACTTTTTTACCCAATATAGTTGATTTTAGGTCATTTGATCAATTAACTGAGCAATCTTGTGATTCAAGATTTGAAATTTGACATGAGCAATCTTGAGGGTCCATAATGATCCATGAAAGTCATTTGAAGCATTAGAAACCCAATTGTCCTTGTGCAAACTCAAACCCTAATTTGAGGTATCAGTGTGGAAGAGATGGCTTGACCTAGTCAATACTTGTGCAAGCTTGAGCTTTTGGAGATCTTTGTGAGAAATGTCTTGAGAAAAGAGAGGGAAAATTTTGGGGTACAAAATCTGCCCCTATTCAATCTTCTTAAACCTGAAGAGTTAAATTGGTGAGTCTGCCATTCGTGATTTGAAGGTGGAAGATGATTGAACACTAAAGTGCCCAGAAATTTACACTCGACTATGTGTTAGTTAATTGTGTCGGGAATGGACTTAAAGATTCCATTTGGAGAAGTGATGAAGATTTTGTCGGAGATGGGCTTACAGATGCATCTAGAGTGACCATTGATAGAAACTTAGAGAAGTATTAGAATAAATCCTTGGTCGATTTGTACTGAAACATCAAATGTCTTTTGCCTGTTTTCAACTGGAAGAAGTAAATCTGAACCAGAAGAGATATGTTGTTTGGCGACTTCACTGGGGAAATAATCACAACCATAAAAGGCCTGTTGATTGCCTATTTTTAACTAGAAGTAGTGAATCTAACCAGAAGAGGTCTTCGTCTACCTGTCTTTAATCTGGAATAAATAAATCTAACCAGAAGAGGTCTTCGTTCGCCTGTCTTTAATCTGGAATGAATAAATCTAAATAAAAGAGGTCTTTGTTTTCCTGTCTTTAATCTGGAAGAAATAAATCTAAACAGAAAAGGTATTTGTTTGTCTTTAATCTGGAATGAATAAATCTAAACCAGAAGAGGTCTTCGCTCACTTGTCTTTAATATGGAAAAAATAAATCTAAACATAAAAGTTCTTAATTTTCATGTCTCTAATCTGGAATGATTAAATCTAAACAGAAAAGGTCTTTGTTTTCCTGTCTTTAATCTGGAAGAAATAAATCTAAACTAGAAGAGTTCTTCGTTCACCTATCTTTAATCTGGAAGAAATAAATGTAAACCAGAAGAGGTCTTCCTTAGTCTATCTTTAATCTGGAAGAAATAAATATAAACCAGAAGAGGTCTTTGTTTGTCTGTCTTTAATCTGGAAGAAATAAATCTAAACTAGAAGAGGTCTTTTATTTTGTTGATTGACTTTTCCTGCAAGGAAGATGATTAGTTGCATCTAGATGTATGCATGACGTAATGATGTTCTCAAAATAAATGAGACTATGCTATATGTATTTGTCATGTATGTGCTATGATGTATGAATGTGTAACATTGAAGTGCATCTTTGTTTGGAAAATAAATCCTTAACAAATTGTTGGGGAGTATTGGGAAGCTGAATCCTGGACTACCACTAGGGATGAAGAGTATGTGTATCTTCAACTTTATTTATAATGTTTCGGCTGTGGATCCCAGTTTTGTTGTTCGAGGAAATCATGTAGGGAACATTGATTTATATTTGGAGAATAGAGTTCAGGAACCTTGGTTGTTCATTACTCTACTAGGGAATTATAACTTGACTGTGGAGAATGAAAGTTAACTAGTAACTGGTCGAGTTCCAGGCTTTGTAGTAACTTTATGTGGATAGTAATTACTCTGTTGGGGATTGTAATGACTTTGTTGGGGACAAAGGGGTTTTGTCCATTTGATTTGTAATGGTCTGAAAGGAAGACTTGTACTAAGGAATTTGGTAGTGTGTTGGGGAAATAAAACTTGTCGAGGAAAGCATTTTGAAGACCCTATTGGGGGGATGAACTCTTTTTGGAGACGAACTCCACAAGGTTTCTCTTGTAGTTTAGGGCCAACCCAGCTGGGGAAATGATTGCCAGGAGATTGGAATTCTGGATGGATACTGCATGAATTCAAATCTGTGGGGATAATTTTGTCGAAGTAACTCTGTGGGGGATATCCTGAATTCTTTAAGAAAATGTTATTATCATTGTTTTTTTTAAAACATTCATTTGTTAATAGTTAATCATGTTCGTATGCATATGTTTGTTCAATTTTAGTCATTGGATGTTTTTGCACTCAAAACAGGAAAACAAAAAGTTTGCATTTCAAAGTATATTCGTATTGATGTTTTTCCTATAAATTGGCGTTTTTGTACAAGGATACAGAGATCTAATAAGAGGAAATCATCGAAATAACACAAAGTGAAAAAAAAATAATATCCATGTGGAAGTGATCTCATTGTGTTCCAACTCCGCTATTGCCCATATGTCTTCAAACATCATCCCTTGTTGTTGAAAGAAGTTGATTGAATTGATCTTACACCCAAGAACTTGGATCTTAGTGATAAAGTTGGTTGTAGTGATTTCACGGGATGTAGTCATACGCTTTAATCCTTAACTTTTTCCTAGACTTCCCTTTTAGGTTTTCAGCCCACTAGGATACCCTTTTTTACCCAAGCCGCCCTTTCGGGTTTTCGACTTGCCGGGTGTATAATATGTAGTATATATCCCTAAATTTTTCCCGAACCCTTTTAGTTCTTCGGGATGCCCTTATTTTTGTCTAGGCATGTCAACCTAGGGGGTCATTTTTATGCGTAGTATCTTTTAACTATGTCCGCGTTTATAGGATGCGGAAAATCTTCGTCATCCATAGTAGTTAGCATCATGGCACTTCCAGAGAACACATTCTTAATAACAAATGGCCCTTCGTAAGTGGGAGTCCATTTTCCCCTAGGATCGTCTTGTGGAAGAATGATGTGTTTTATTACCATGTCGCCATCCTGATACACTCAAGGTTTGATCTTTTTGTTGAAAGCCTTGATCATACGCTTTTGATACATTTGACCATGACAAACATCAACCAATCTCTTCTCGTCAATTAAGTTCAACTGATCCAACCTAGTCTAAATCCATTCGTCTTCAACTAAATCTGCTTCTTTCATAATCCTTAAGGAAGAAATCTGAACTTCCACAGGCAAAATAGCTTCCATGCCATAGACTAAGGAAAATGGGGTTGCCCAAGTTGAAGTTCAAGCTGAAGTACGGTATCCATGGAGAGCAATAGATAGCATCTCATGCCAGTATTTATAGGTCACCACCATCTTTTGCACAATCTTCTTTATGTTTTTATTGGCAGCTTCCACTGCACCATTCATGTTAGGTCTGTACGGAGAAGAATTATGATGCTTGATTTTGAACTGAGTGTAGAGCTTTGAAATCATATCATTGTTGAGATTTATTCCATTGTCAGTGATCATCCTTTCAGGGATACCGTAATGACAGATGAGGTTATTCTTGATAAACCAGGCTACAACATTCTTTATAACTGAGGCAAATGAGGCAGCTTCGACCCATTTGGTGAAGTAATCAATGGCAACTAGGATGAAACAATATCCATTAGAAGTCGTGGGCTTGATCTCTTCAATCATGTTTATAGCCCACATTGCAAATATCCATGGAGCAGTCATGACATTCAAAGGAATTGGAGGCACATGAACCTTGTTGGCATAGATTTGACACTTATGGCAAGTCTTCGAATGATGGTGACAATCAGTTTCTATTATTGACCAATAATAACCATCCCTTAGAATCTTCTTGGCCATAGTGTGCCCACTAGAGTGAGTTCCAAAGATACCATCATGCATATCCTCCCTGTTTTTATCTGCCTCCTTGTTTCCCACACAACGGAGCAGATTTGAATCGTGGTTGCGCTTATATAGAATCCCATTGCTTAGGAAGAATTTGGCTGAAAACCTTCATAGGAATTTCTTGTCGTTTATGGAAGCTCCTTCAGGGAATTCTTATGCTTCCAGGTATCTCCTCACTTCATGGTACCATGGTTTCTCCTCGTTAGTGTGCAGGTTCGTCAAATCTTTCAATCGTAATTCTAGGAGCTTCGTTGTCGCATTTGACCTTGAACATGGATGACATTGTTGCTAAGGCATCCGCAAACTGATTTTCTTCTCTTGGAAAGTGTTAAAAGGTAACCTCCTCAAATCATGGGATCAGGGTTAACACAAGCTCTTTGTAGGGGATCAGATTAGGATGTTTGGTATCCCACTCTCCTTTAACTTGACTGATTACTAAAGCTAAATCTCCATATACGCTTGAGAATTTGATTCTTAGGTCAATGGCAGCCCTAAGACCCAAGATGCATGCCTCATACTCAACCATGTTATTTGTACAGTCGAAGTATAATCTGGAAGTGAAAGGTGTATGGAAACCTTCGAGAGAAATAATCATATCACCAATTTCATTAACCAAAGCATTGGAAGCCCCATCAAAAACCATAGTCCATCGGGATCCTTGTTCAGGTCCGCCATACGGTCTAGGCTTTTCACAATCAGTTATTAGCATGATATTCTCATTCGAGAATTCAAAGTTCATAGATTGGTAGTCATTAATAGCTTGATGGGCCAAATGATCTGCATGTACACTTCCTTTGATGGCCTTTTGTGTAGTATATTGGATATCATATTCAGTTAAGATCATTAGTCATCTAGCTATTTTTCCGGAGAGAGTTGGTTTCTCGAAGATGTACTTGATAGGTTCCATCTTAGAAATCAACAAAGTGGTGTGAGTTAACATATACTGTTTTATCCAGCGAGTAGCCCATCCCAGAGTGCAACAAGTTTTCTCGAGCAGTGAATATCTTATTTCACAGTCGGCAAACTTTTTGCTCAGGTAGTATATTGCATGCTCTTTTCGGCCAGACTCGTCGTGTTCGCCCAACACACACCCTATTGAATTCTCTAATACAGTCAAGTACATAATCAGAGGTCTTCCTTCAACTGGTGGCATCAGGATGAGAGGTTCTTATAAATACTCCTTGATCTTGTCAAAGGTTGCTTGACAACCTTCGTTCCATCTGACTATTTGATCTTTCTTCAAGAGTTTCAAGATTGGCTCACAAGTAGCAGTCAAGTGAGATATGAATCGAGCAATGTAGTTGAGTCGACCTAAGAAACCCCTGACCTCTTTCTCAGTACTGGGAGCTGGAATTTCTTGTATGGATTTGACTTTTGCAGGGTCAACCTCAATACCTTTTCCACTGACGATGAACCCTAAGAGTTTTCCAGATCTTACCTCGAAGGTGCATTTGTTGGGATTCAGCCTTAGCTTATATTTATTTAATCTTTCAAATAACTTGTGAAGATGATCAAGGTGTTGATCCTCAGTTTGTGACCTTGCAATCATATCATCAACATACACTTCTATTTCATGATGGATGATGTCATGGAATAGGGCTACCATAGCTCGTTGATAGGTTGCCCTGCATTCTTCAAACCGAAAGGCATGACCTTGTAACAAAAAGTGCCCAACTATGTAACAAAAGTGGTTTTCTCCATGTCTTCGAGAGCCATCTTGATTTGATTATAGCCAGAGAAGCCATCCATGTAGGAGAAGACTTTATGTTGAGCAGTATTGTCGACCAAGACGCCAATATGCGGTAGTGGGAAATCATCTTTATGACTTTCCCTATTTAAATCTCTATAGTCTATGCACATATGGACCTTTCCATCCTTCTTTGGCACGGGGACAAAATTTTCCACCCATTGGGGATATGACGTCACTGCAAGGAAACCTGCATTGAATTGCTTCATTACCTTAGCTTTTATCTTTTCAGACATATCTGGCCGCATACGACGAACTTTTTGCTTGACTGAAAGGTAATCTTCCTTTGTTGGTAGATGATGAACCACAATGTTAGTATCAAGCCCCGACATATCTTCATATGACCAAGAAAACACCTCAACATTGTCATGCAACATCTGGATCAATCTGTCTTTGATACCGTCTTCCAAGTTGGGGCCGATCTTGACCTCTTTCTTATCTTCCTCAGTGCCTAGGTTGATCACTTCAACTAGCTCTTCATGTGGTTAAATCGCCTTCTCCTCTTGCATCAGAAATCTGGCTAATTCCCCAGGTATTTAACAATCTTTTTTGCCTTCGTCTTCGGCTTGGTAGATTGGACGTTCAAAGTTATAGATGGCAATAGTGGAATCATTGTCAACGAGATCCAGAGTGGACAGAGATCTGTAAATGTGTGTGTGTGTGTGTGTGTGTATGTAAGATACATGGCTATTTTGAAAATGAAGTAAAGTGAAAGAAAGACAATGAGCGCAAAATTTGAATGCAAAAGAGTCCAATGTTTTTTCATTAAATGATCATATGGCATATAAAAATGAACAAACCCTTAACAAATGGACCAAGGTGCCTCGGGTATGGCACATGTCTTAAAGTCATTGTTTCAATAAAATTAAAGACAAAGTTCTTAAATTAATAAAATAGTAAATGGTAATTACTCCTGTTATACCCCAAAATTTTCCCTCTCGTTTCTCAAAGGATCATCCTAGACTCTCAGGTTTGCTTCTATCAAGTTTCAAGTCTTGAATTACAATTTTCCAAGAAAATCATTCACAAGGGCAAAATAGTCAAAAGCATACTGAAAAGTCAAACTTTAACTTTTGGATCAAAAATCAAGTTTCAACAATTATATTTCATCAAGACATGAAATTAGTTCATCAAAATTAGAAGTCAAAAATTACTTTGAAAAGATCAAATTTCTAAGCATTTAGAAAATTTTCTAAGTGTTAAGAGAATATGGTACTTCATAACTTCTGGGCCGGCCCCCATGCAAGCGCAATCAGAATTTGCAAAGACGGTTCAGAATACGACCCTTCAATCAGAACATAGGGAAATAATGTTCTTAGGTCAGACCATTGCCTCGTCAGCATATGAAGGCTACGTTTTTGGTCTTCTGCGATCAGAACATCACCAAATCCCAAAACCTCGTTTAAGCAGCTTGTTGCCCTGCTGTAGCACATTCCTATAACCAGCAGCTAATCCAGTCCACACCTACATTTTCCCAAATCCAATATTTGCACCGAATTAGCATACAAAAGCTGTGATTAAAAAGCAATGGAACAGTATGCCAAAAATGTTCAAATCCCATTTGTTTTCCCCCCAAAACCACAACAAACTCACCTATAAATAAGTTGCTCCATCACACTTTCAAGGGGGCTGGCTTTGGAGAGGATAGAGTGATCAAACAAAAAAAGAGAGAGAAAAGAAAATATTCAAACATTCTCAAAAACTCAGAATTCCCAAACAAAACCAAACCTTTGTTCTTCCCTTTTGAATCAAGAACATAACATTTTGTTCCATTCCTTGCTAACCCCAGAACATCTGAAGGCAGCAACTCAAGTCCCAAACACACGCTTCAGATTCAAGGTAAGTCTTTCTGACTTTGCATCTTTTCGTTCAGAACACCATCAATATGTAAATATCATAGTATTGATGTTGTCCATATCATTGCATAAGTAGTAAAAAAGCTGTGGATCAGAACTTCTTGAATAAAGCCAATCTCAGAATTAGGATTGGAACTTCTATGAATTGTTGTGTTTTTTATCTTTCTGATTTGCTGATGAGAACTGGTTAGGTTTTAGATGTTCTGACTAATGTAAGGAATGAGATGAAGTGTAACACAAAATTTCTGGGTTTTCTTTCCCACTGTTTTAGCACAACACAAAACTTCTGAGTTCTCCTCACTGTTTTTAACACGCACATAACTTCTGACATTTTACTCACTGTTTAACACAACACATAACCTGATTTTCACTCACTTTTTAACACAATACAAAATTTCATATTTTCACTCATTTTTTTAGTACAACACAAAACTTTTGAGTTTCTTCCACTTTTTTAACACACCAGAATTCCTAGGTTTTTACACTGTTATGATACGGTAACAAAACTTCTGACTTTTCACCCATTGTTTAAAACGACACAAAACTTCTAACATTTTGCTCACTATCTAAACACCACCCAGAACATCTGTTTTCTTTCCCTCTAACATTTCTTGCAGGACCTCAGAGTGTATCGATCCCCAAATTCTGATTTCCACTGACGTTTTTTTCTAAGTCACTGCGCGCCTGGCATCAGAACTTCTAATCCCTTTTGTTCTGCTTGCTGCAGCATGCTGATTCTATCTCTCATTATTTTCCTTTTTTATCATTTTCAATATTAACACCCTTTTTATTAACATAAAAAAGACATAAAATTATTTTCTCTTTTTTTATTAATTAATTTATTTCTTTTTTGACTCATTAAGACAAAAAAACACTTTCAAAACAAGTCCTTTTACTTCTTATATTGTACATTTCAATATGGTTGTAATAGTTAAATTGGATTTAAATTCTTGCAACCCACCATTCATAAATTTGTACCCCTATCGCTAAATGATGTAATAGCGTAGGACCTTTACATTTATGCAATTTATTGCTTTCAAACGTAAATGCTAGTAATTACGGTGTGTATGGCAAGACATAAAATCAACAAATAGATAACCCTAATCAAGACTAAATACATGTAAATAAAACACACCATTCACACTTGCACCCCTAGGGTAATCCCTCTTTGTTGCCTTTCGGAAAATAGTCATGTCCCTCGAATATGGGTGTTTTAGCAAAAACCCTCGATAAAAAACATCGTAGTCCCTCAATGTCCCTCGATGTTGCCTTCGGTAAAACGATCTAGTCCCTTACGAAAATTTGCTAAAACATCCCATAGGTTGCCTTCTATGACTATACAAACGTCCCACGCCTGTCCCTTCACATCCAACGATGGGGATTATTACCAAAACAATGGTAAGATAACAACATCTAAAGGAGGAGGAAAAGAACATTTAAGACCTTTTTGAGTAGGTAGATTCGCTCCTAGTTGCTCGCTTGCTCGCAACAAAAACATTTTATACACCAACACACTCATTTGAAACATTTTCAAACGACAAACACTTTGTACGTGTTCTTATAGAAACGAGAGCCATTACAAAGAAGACACCTTTTCAAAATCTCTTTCAAAAACACACTCCACAAACACATCTTTGAACTATTTTCGAAACAACACTTTGTATGCGTTCTTATAGAAACAAGAACCATTACAAAGACATTTTCAAAATACTTTCAAAACCCACACCACAAGCACACATTCAAACAAAAGCATGTGATCTAGCAAGCAACTAAGAGCCCGTAGATAACTACGGATGAAAAGGGTGCTAATACCTTCCCTTTTCATAATCTACCCCCCGAACTCAGAAAATCTCTCTAAAGGTATTTCATGTTCTTTTCAACCTTTCCTTATTGGATAAAAGAAAATTTGGTGGCGACTCTTGCTATCCGCATAATTGCGACCAAACGAAAAACAACCAAGTCAGTTCTCCCACCACGTTACAGAATTGGCGACTCTGCTGGGGAATAATCTTAAAAAAAGTGGGGTTACCTTATGGCTAGATCACATTTACTTGCTTTCTATGTTTGACTTGCATGCTTTACATTACGTTTCCTTGTTTGGGCTTGTTTTGATCCTCTACCCGGATCTGGGGCACCTTTTAGGTAAGTAGCAATATATTATGGAAATTGTACGGCGTAGACCGATATGGTTGAAACAATAGCTACGTTAGAGTGACGCATTTGTTGGTACCGATATCCCTTGTTTTGAATCGAGGAGAATACGGGGCCGCTGAGCGGCGTCATGAAGCACTAATTGACTTTAGAACCTTAATTGAACAAACTTGGCCAATTAGGACGTAGTGAGATAGCCAGTTTCGGTGGAAAGCTGAAAATTGGTTGATACTCGATACTACACTCATTGAGACTATACTTTTGGGATATCTCGACCGCAAGAAAAGATTGATTGAGCTGAGACAATGCCTAAAAGAAAGGTCGGTGATATTGAGATCCTTTAGAACCCGGTTACTATTAACTAGGACAGGTTAAACTAACTAAACTTGAAGAGGGTACTTACCTACAAACTCCATGCAAGCCTGAACCTAAGAACTTGTCTGCTTTGTGTGTATATGAATATTTATACATAACAACTTGCTTGCTTTGCATACTTGTACATAACATCATAACACTATACCATAGCATTTTCAATAACCATTTCAAGGATCTCAAGGGTCCATGATGCAGGGTCACGTTGAACCAGACATCTATCAAGGGGAAAGAGGATTTATTTTCCTCTAACTAAACACCGTCAAAGATCAAGTACAACAACTTGAGTCAAGGGCTACAACCCACTTGACATGGTGAGCTTAATTCTCGTGGTAGGACATCCACCGATACAAATTTCTCCAATCAAAGTTGTAAGTGACTACTAACATTTACCCCGCGAGATCCTTGAAAACATGCATCCACATATCATGCATCATATCATGACAGGTTTCTCCCATAGAGGTCTCCTTATCTTCCTACTTTTTATTTCAAGTAGAGATGGCTCTAGAGCGGACTATCAAGGACATTTGGGCTCAAAATGCTCAACTCTAAGAAATGTTCTTGAACATATCCAAGGGGCAAGAAGAAGTGAAAGCTCTCCTCACAAGGGGCATGGTCATGGGGAATCTGGAGGGCACCAAGGATGATTAATTGGAACGACTACAAACTGAAATCGAAATAGTGAAGGTTCAGATGATGGGACAACTAGTGGGCCAGATGGCTTTTATTTAAAACCTGGCTCAAGGAAAGGAGGAGCTGAGAGCCCTTGTCAACAGGCTTCATCAAGACAGATGTAACCAAATGGGGAAAATAGCCAGAATTGGAGATCGAGTCATTGATCAGCCTCCGATGAAGAGTGGACATTTCCAAGTTTCTTCCATTTCACGGGCCCAATAAGAATCTCGCCATCAACAACAGGGTAATCGGAGTAGGAAGAATACATCTGAAAGACGCTTACCGAAGTCAACATGTCATTGGCTCAAGCACTGTAACACATGTTGGAGGCCAAGCTGGTTACATTAAAAGACCCTCCTCACAATCCCAACACAACCTCTCCAAGGTACAATCCAAATGCAAGATGTCCGTACCACTCTAACAGTACTGGACATGACACCAATAGCTGTTGGATGTTGAGAAATAAAATTCAAGACTTGATTAATGAAGGAACGCTAGAATTTGTACCATATGGTCAACTAGAATTCTTCTGTCGTCCCTCAAAGGCTCACCACCTACAGTGACAAGTTTAGACAAAGAGGCTTCTGTTCATTTGAATTTTCAGTTGTAATTTCTTTTTCTTGTTCAAACACTTATCTATTAATGTCAAACTTTGTTTCATTAATGTGTTGCATATGTTTGTCTTGAATTCATCCATTCGTTTTCACTATATTTAAACTATGATTTTTACTCTCTTTATGAAATTTAACTCTTGCTAAAAGATATAAGCCTTTAGAGGGAGGATGACGAAAACAATGCCATAATCTCATAAAGTATGCTTTTGGACAGACCTTGCTGACGATGTACATGCGTTTTTTCAAATCCTAAACACTGGAGTTATAAGGAAGATAATCCCTAGTCAACCCCTTTGAGCCAAAGAAGTAGAAGTTTTCTTTCTTACACAAATTGAAACCTTTAATCAAAACCTGGGGCAGGGTAGTCTCTCAGTTAATTCAAATGCGCGTTCAAATCACAAACTCTCATCTCGTAGTACAACGAATGACATCAAAAACATTCCTCTAGAATCAGAAGACGGTGATGGTCAAAAACTACGAAGGAGACTTAAGAAAAACTGGGGCATCCCGCTGACCGTAATCTAAAAAACAAGAACAGTCTGGAAAAATCAGGGATAATAAATCAAAAAGAGGTAACTACAAATCCTCAACGACATGGAAGATATGACAAAAAAATTACTCCCTTCCAACAAACTTAACTTGTCTGAACCATCACCAAAACGTCATTCCGGACTCGATTGGAGTTCAAACACACAATTAACTGAGTTTAGGACTGAAGGTCATCACGAAGAACGGGTGGATACAATTACACTTTGAGCCTTATCCTTTGTTTCTTAAACCGTGAACCTAGGCCACGTTACAACCTTTCAAAGTCCTAATTGAAGCATGGGTTAGTTCGAAAGCATACTGTCACAAAAGGTATCCTGACTCCTGTAAGGCTTTACTCAAAATCCTGAGTTGAATTTTTCTTACAAAATGTCTTTACTTGCTAAAACCTATTTCAAAACTTCAAGACAAGCATAAACTTTTCATTATTTGAATATCGTTGTTTGCATATGGCTATTTGTTTGACTGCAGAGAAATTCACACAACGAACATCCGATGAACGAAAGCTCTCTCGGTGAACAAAATCACTTTAAGTAGGATGACACTTCCAATGACAAATCTCCTAAGCAAAAAGACACGGCATGACATATCACTATCCAGCACACCTGGGCCAGTCCAGTCAAGATCCCAAGAAATTTCTCAAGAAATGCTGAATATACCAGGGGCAGGTCTCCATCACTTGGGGCATTGAACGCAAATCCCAACAAAGGGTTACGTACAGTCAATTAATTCCTGGCAGTGCCATAAACACTTGCTACTAGGGGCAGTGACAAATCTCCCCAAAATCCTTCTCATAGGATGACTCCTAGCCAGAGTTTCAATCTCTGAAAACCTCTCACCAGCTGAGCCAACCTCAAGAATCCTTGATGATTTTCCTAATGAAGAAGACGCCTCTCCAACAGACCGACAACAGGGTTTATTTCCCCAAAAAACTACAAATTCCCCAGCTTGAATTTGCCTCCCAGACTATAACAAATCAAGGGACCACAACTTCTTTTCCCCAGTATATTTTCCTAAAATCTCCAGTGAGTTGCTGCAAACCAGATAACAGTTAACTTCTTTATCCCCAACGAGTTTGTTAACTTCCTTTCTCTTCTATCAAGAGATAATTCCCTAGTTGAGAAACGAACAACTGAGACTCCCGAACCCTTTTTCGCAAATAGGAATAAACACTCTCCATAGAGTTTTCAACATTCCCCAGTGGAGTTCTCCCCAAATAACAAAATAGGAGTCTCGAGTGGAAAAATTCTAAGAAAAGTTGGAAGACACACCTACTCTTCAACAACAGTCTGGGATTTAATAACTCCCCAACACTTGTCAAGGATTTATTTTCCAAGACAAAATTACATTTCAACAACATTCATAGCATATGCATACAAAATAAATATAACACAAATCTCATTTATTTTGAGAACATCATTACGCAATGCATACATCATGACATTGCTTACAATTAACTCTTTACCTTTTTAGGGAAAGGTCAATAGATAAAGGTCATCATCTTTTTGGAGTAGAAATCGTCCAAGATTCCTTCATCGTCCTGCTGAGATTCTCTTCTAGAAGCTGTTCAGATGCGATCCAGATATGGCTGACATTCTGATACTTACTCCTTCAAATACAGTCTAGATACGATCCAGATTCGGATGTCATTCTGACGCTCATTCAGTACATCTTTCAGATACGAGTCAGATACAATTCATTTATGGATATTATGCTGATACTCATCCCAAGACCTCTACTGGTTCAATTTAAATCTCTCAACGGTTTATCCTTATTCTTTCTCGTAGACATTTTTCTCTGGTTCAGATAAATCACACCAAGATTTATTCTGATTCTTTCCCAATTGAAGAAAATTCGAGACCTTTCTCTGGTCCAGTCAAATCAATACTAAGATTTCTATTCTAGCTAAGGTAGATATGAAGCCCGGAAAATGACCGGATAATAGTCAATCAACAATTTAAGATCACTGTGAAGCCTAGATTTCGACCAGATAAAAGTATAAGGTGTTGCGAAGCCTGAAATCTAACCAGATAGCAGCTCACTTCTTCAAAGACACTATGAAGCCTGAATTTTGACAAGATAACAGTAAAAGGTGTTGCGAAGCCTGGAATTCGACCAAATAGTAGTTCACTTCTTTAAAAACACTGTGAAGCCTGGATTTCGACCAGATAACAGTATAAGGTGCTGCGAAGCCTAGAACATGACCAGGTAGCAGTTCACTTCTTCAAAGACACTGTGAAGCCTAGATTTCGACCAGATAATAGTATAAGGTGCTGCGAAGCCTGGAATCTGACCAGATAGTAGTTCACTTCTTCAAAAACACTATGAAGCCTGGATTTCGACTAGATAATATTATAAGGTGCTGCGAAGCCTGGAATCTGACAAGATAGTAATTCACTTCTTCAAAAACACTGTGAAGCCTGGATTTTGACCAGATAACGGTATAAGGTGCTATGAAGCCTGGAATCTGACCAAATAGCAATTCACTTCTTCAAAGAGACTGTGAAGCCTGGACTTTGACCAGATAACAGTGTAAGGTGCTGCGAAGCCTGGAATCCGACCAAATAGTAGTTCACTTCTTCAAAGACACTATGAAGCCTAGATTTCGACCAAATAGCGGTATATAGCACTGTGAAGCCTGGAATCCGACCAGATAGCAGTTTACTATGTCAATTACTATGAAGTATGGACTCGACCGAATAATAGTATACCTCATATTCAAGTTGAAGCCTGGACCCGACCAGATAACAGCTTAATTTCTTCAAATCACCGAAGCTTGGATACGACCAGATAACGGTACACCTAAGATTCAAGCTGAAGCCTGGACCCAATCAGATAACAGCTTAATTTCTTCAAATCATCGAAGCCTCGATACGACCAGATAACGGTACAATGTATACAATTACTGCGAAGTCCGGAGAACGACCATATATTAGTTAGCCTTTTTATCCTCAGCAAGACACTGTAAAGCCTGGATCCTGACCAGATAGCAGTTCACTTCCGTCTCTTCAATCAAGTGAGGACTCCCCAGTAAAGTAACAGATAACTAAAGCTCCTAGAAACTCTATGTTCCAAGACAAAAGCCAACATTCCTCAGCGGAGTCCTCTCTAACAACAATAGCAGGAATTTCCACAAAGGGATATCTCATGAAGTCAACATTGTTTTGGATGGCATCTTTAAGCCCATCTCTGAGAACTCTCCATCATTCCTCCAAATGGCATCTTTAAGCCCATTCCTTAGACCTCAACCACAATATCTTCAAGTGTAAATTTTTGGGCACTCTAGTGTTCAATCATCTTCTACCCTCAAGTCACGAATGGCAGATTCACCAATCTAACTCTTCAGGTTTAAGAAGATTGAACAGGGGCAGCTGTTGTACCCAAAAATTTGCCCTCTCGTTTCTCAAAGGATCATCCTGGACCCTCAGGTTTGCTTCTATCAAGTTTCAAGTCTTGAATTACAATTTTCCAAGAAAATCATTCACAAGGGAAAAATGGTCAAAAGCACACTGAAAAGTCAAACTTTGACTTTTGGATCAAAAATCAAGTTTCAACAATTATATTTCATCAAGATATGAAATTAGTTCATCAAAATCAGAAGCAAAAATTACTTTGAAAAGATCAAATTTCTAAGCATTTAGAAAATTTTCTAAGTGTTAAGAGAAAAAGGTACTTCTGAACTTCTGGGCCGGCCCCCATGCAAGCGTAATCAGAATTTGCAAAGACGGTTAAGAATATGACCCTTCAATCAGAACATAGGGAAATAATGTTCTTTGGTCAGAACATTGGTGCATCAGCATATGGAGGCTACGTTTCTGGTCTTCTGCGATCAGAACATCAAGAAATCCCAAAACCTCGTTTAAGCAGCCTGCTTCCCTGCTGTAGAACAATCCTATAACCAGCAACTAATCCAATCCACGTCTTCATTTTCCCAAATCCCATATTTACACCGAGTTAGCATACAAAAGTTATGATTAAAAAGCAATGGAACAGTATGCAAAAAATGTTCAAATCCCATTTGTTTTTCCCTCTAAAACCACAACAAACTCACCTATAAATAAGTTGCTCCATCACACTTTCAAGGGGGGCTGGCTTTGGAGAGGATAAAGTGATCAAACAAAAAAAGAGAGAGAAAAGAAAATATTTAAACATTCTCAAAAACTCAGAATTCCCAAACAAAACCAAACCTTTGTTCTTCCCTTTTGAATCAAGAACATAACATTTTGTTCCATTCCTTGCTAACCCCAGAACATCTAAAGGCAGCAGCTCAAGTCCCAAACACACGCTTCAGATTAAAGGTAAGTATTTATGACTTTGCATATTTTCGTTCAGAACATCATCAATATGTAAATATCATCGTATTGATGTTGTCCATATCATTGCATAAGTAGTAAAAAAGATGTGGATCAGAACTTCTTAAATAAAGCCATGCTCAAAATTAGGATTGGAACTTCTATGAACTGTTGTGTTTTTTATCTTTCTGATTTGATGATGAGAACTGGTTAGGCTGTAGATATTCTGACTAATGGAAGGAATGAGATGAAGTGTAACACATAATTTTTGGGTTTTCTTTCCCACTGTTTTAGCACAACAGAGAACTTCTGAGTTCTCCTCACTGTTTTTAACACGCACAGAACTTCTGACATTTTACTCACTATTTAACACAACACAGAACTTCTTATTTTACCTTATTGTTTAACACAATACAAAATTTCAGATTTTCACTCATTTTTTTAGCACAACACAGAACTTCTGAGTTTCTTCTCACTGTTTTAACACACCAGAATTCCTAGGTTCTTACACTGTTATGATACGGTAACAGAACTTCTGACTTTTCACCCTCTGTTTAACACGACACAGAACTTCTGACATTTTTCTCACTGTCTAAACACCACCCAGAACTTTTGTTTTCTTTCCCTCTAATGTTTCTTGTAGGACCTCAGTGTGTATCAATCCACAACATATGATTCCCACTAACGTTTCTTTCTGAGTCACAGCGCGCCTAGCATCAAAACTTCTGATCCCTTTTGTTCTGCTTGCAGCAGCACGCTGATTCTATCTCTCATTATTTTTCTTTTTTATCATTTTTAATATTAATACCCTTTTAATTAATATAAAAAAGACATAAAAATATTTTGTCTTTTTTTTTATTAATTAATTTATTTCTTTTTTGATTCATTAAGACAAAAAACCACTTTCAAAACAAGTCCTTTTTCTTATTATATTGTACATTTCAATATGGTTGTAATAGTTAAAAAAGATTTAAATTCTTGCAACCCCCCATTTATAAATTTGTACCCCCATCCCTAAATGATGTAATAGCGTAGGACCTTTACATTTCCGCAATTTATTGCTTTCAAACATAAATGCTAGTAATTAGGATGTGTTTGGAAAGACATAAAATCAACAAATAGAGAACCCTAATCAAGATTAAATACATGTAAATCAAACATACCATTCACACTTGCACCCCTAGGGTAATCCCGCTTTGTTTCCTTTCGGAAAATAGTCATGTCCCTCGAATATGGGCGTTTTACCAAAAACCCTCGATAAAAAAGATCGTAGTCCCTCGATGTCCCTCGATGTTGGCTTCGGTAAAACGATCTAGTCCCTTGCGAAAAATTGCTAAAACGTCCCATAGGTTGCCTTCTATGACTATACAAACTTCCCACGCCCGTCCCTTCACATCCAACGATGGGGCTTCTTACCAAAACAATGGTAAGATAACAACATCTAAAGGAGGAGGAAAAGAACATTTAAGACGTTTTTTAGTAGGTAGATTTGCTCCTAGTTGCTCGCTTGCTCACAACAAAAACATTTTATACACTAACACACTCATTTGAAACATTTTCAAAAGACAAATACTTTGTACGCGTTCTTATAGAAACGAGAGCCATTACAAAGAAGACACATTTTCAAAATCTCTTTCAAAAACACACTCCACAAACACCTCTTTGAACTATTTTCAAAACAACACTTTGTACGCGTTCTTATAGAAATGAGAACCATTACAAAGACATTTTCAAAATACTTTCAAAACCCACACCACAAGCACACATTCAAACAAAAGAAAGTGATCTAGAAAGCAACTAAGAGCCCGTAGATAACTACGGATGAAAAGGGTGCTAATACCTTCCCTTTTCATAATCTACCCCCCGAACTCAGAAAATATCTCTAAAGGTATTTCATGTTCTTTTGATCCTTTCCTTATTAGATAAAAGAAAAGTCGGTGACGACTCTTGCTATCCGCATAATTGCAATCAAACGCAAAACAACCAAGTCAGTTCTCCCACCGTGTTACAACTCCTTATTGAAGAAGACGAGAATGAAATCCTTGGCACGCCAGTTGTTGAGTCCTTCATCGAAAGTCGGGTATATCCACTCATCAAAATCACATTCATTGTCAGAGTATTCAAGGGAATTCACTTGATAATTACTGATGCAAAGAGGTGGTTTTCCTATGCGAGCACGTCTGACCTCCTTTTGAGCTTTGGCGGTGAAACCCAAACCACTTTTTTCTGATTTGATAGGGATGTTAGGGAGTTCTCCCCAAATGGTACAACCTCCAACTTCAATCACAACACAAGCATCTTTGAGGGAAGCCATCCTAGGCATATATTTAACAGCTTTTGGAACATCAGAAGTAGCTTTGGCAGCAACGACCATGGGAGAGACCACTTCGAAGGCTTGCCAAGGAGTTTCTATGAACTCGTCGTCCATCTCAACATACTTAAATGAATTCAGCTGGCTAACCATAAAATTTTCTTCACCACAGATGGTAACAATCTTTCCCTTGTCCGGATATTTCAACTTTTGATGAAGTGTAGAAGTCACTGCTCCTACATCGTGTATCTAGGGGCGTCCAAGTAGGAAAGAGTAGGAAGGATTAATGTCAATCACATTGAAAGTCGAGTTGAAAGTTTGTGAACCAACTTTTATGGGGAGGTCAACCTCTCCATATACCATCCTCTTTGATCCATCGAAAGCCCTTACCACTATGTCACTTGGCTTCAACATTAAACCCTTGCAATCCAACCGATCTAGGGCACCCTTGGGTAAGAAATTTAAAGACGACCCAGTATCCACCAATACATGGGATATAGTGGTTCCTTTGCATTCAATGGATACATGCAAAGCCTTGTTGTGTTTTCTTCCGGCTAGAGTTAAATCAGTATCCAAGAATCCCAATCCATTATTGGCAGTCAAACTCGCTACACAATTTTCAAAATGATCGTTTGTAGTCTCTTGAGGAACATGAGCTTTCTATATAAATTTTATCAAGGCTTGATCATGCACATCAGAACAAAGTAATAAAGACAACATAGAAATCTTAGAGGGGGTTTTCCCCAACTGCTCTACTATCTTATAATCACTTGTCCTTACAATCTTCAAAATATCCTCCATCTCTTAAGTAGAAGGTTCCTCAATAGTAATGTCTTTGGCAGGCGCCTCCATCCTAGCAGACTAACTTATCTTTTCTTTACCCCTAGCATCAGTACTAGGTTTGTCAATAGTAACGCGAACAGGTGTAGTTGTAGTGGTTGGAGGTGAAATGTTAGGAGAGAAGATTCTCCCCGTCGTTGTCACCTTTCTAGAGCTAGCAATGTTGGTAATATCAGCAGTCTTGTCTTTATCAATCCATGAGTCTTACTTAATACCATGGTAGTATACTTCAACGCCATAATTCCAAGGTACCGCCTTATCGGAAGAATAAGGGACTTGCCCCGGTATGGTAATTATCAATGGAGCTATCTTCGGTTCATTAGAAATCCTAATATGACCCTTTGAAGTGATCCTAATAGGCTTGCTAGAGATAGTGATGATGGATATATATTCAACTTCTTGAGGTACAACTTTGGTCAAACTTTTACAGATGGAGTTCTTTCGAATAGGATCTCATGGTTGTCCATTAGGTGTTGGACACCTCTTTTCAACCATTCACAACTATTGATTTGCACAATACAGTAACAATAATCTTTAAGGAAACCATGGAAAACCCCATCTTTCAACAAATTATTTTTAACAAACTTCATTGGAGTGGTTAAGTCATTAACAGATGAAACAAAAGCAGTATCTTCAATAGCGTTGACACCTTTTCCATGGTTTGGCATAGGTGCAGTAATTACATTCGGAGTTGGAGGAGGATCAAATTCAATGATCTTGTTGTCAATGAGGTCTTGGATCTTGCATTTTAATGCCCAACAATGATCAGTGTCATGTCCGGGACTATTGGAGTGGTAAACATATTTGGCGTTCAGGTAATACTTTGGAGACGAAACATTGGGATTTGAATGGGGATCATGCAATCTTACCAAATTATCCTTCAACAAGTGTTGTAGGGATTGATATAGTGGCATGTTGATCCTTGTAAATTGTCCTCTTAGAATATCAGGTCTTTGGTAGCCAGCTTGTTGTTGTGGTCTTTGAGTAGAGGTCGAATTGGAGATTAGAACTTCATTTATAGATTGATGATGGTCCTTCTTGATATGGCCCCTTGACCCATACACGACATTAGTTTCTTTTTTTACCGGTAAAAGTTTTCTTCATATTATTTGATGTAAAGGCAGAGGCCATGGGAATCTTTCCACTTTTAATCCCGCTCTCGACCCTTTCATAAGTCAAGATTAACTCAATGAAACCATATGATGAGCTCCCAATTAGAAAACTAAAAAATTGTCTAGTCTATGTTCCTATGAACATATCTACCAACTCCCTATCAGTCAAAGGCGGTTGCATCCTACCTTCCAGGTCTTTTCGTTTTTGCGCATATTCTTTGAAACCTTCGTTGGAACCCATGGTCATTCCTTATAACTGCACTCTAGTTAGCGCCAGATTGGCATTATACTGATATTGACAGTAGAAGGCAGTGGCCAAATCCTCCCATGTATGAATGTTGGAACCCTCTAACTGGTAAAACCACTCCAATTGAGTCTCAGACAGATTCTCTTGAAAGAAGTGCACCCACAACTTCTTATCAGTGGTATGCAGTTGAATTTTACGGACGTAAGATCTCATGTGAAGCTTTGGGCACGAAACGCCATCGTGCTTGGAAAAGATTGGAATCTTGAATTTATGGGGTATTGTTACCCTAAAAACCAAATCTAAATCACCAAAATCTAGGCCAGGAACAACCTGTACTTCCATAGCCTTCAACCTATCCTCTAGTTGATTATACTTGTCTTTGGCCGGTGGATATTGTTTGTCAAATAAGTCCTCATCCTCAGAGACTAGATTGTTACCACCCTCAGCACGGGTGCTCCTTGCATCTTCATTTTGATTATCATCCTCCTCAGATGGCTCTTCTACCACTTGAACTTTTCGAACGGGGCCCTTGAATATTTTCCCCATGTTGATCAAAGCCTTGTTCTTGGTATTTATCTTTGCAACCAGAAGTGACATCAGTTCCTGTTGCCCTTTGGCCAACTTGAGCAAGGTTTCTTGAAATTGAGAACTTTGTGTCTGGAAGTCCTTCACAGTCTGCTCGAGATCCATCTTACTGAAATAAACAGTAGAAAGATGAGGAAACTTGTGTCATAAAACCTGCTTATGTTATGATGCGTGTAATGTGAATGCAAATGTTTTCAAGGACCTTTAAGATTTAAATTTGTTTAAACAAAGAAGGAACAAACATTTATTGTATTAATAAGTTCAAAATGGTTTACAAAAATTCCTCTTGGGCTTACAATAGAAGAAGCAAAAATAATACAAAATAAACTCCTAAAACAAAAAGGACTCAAGTTTCCCACGAGCGTATCCTCTTTGGTGCAATGTAGGCGTTCAAACTTCGCTCTTCATGAAGTTGTCTTGTGAGGTCCAAAACCTTCTTCTCGCTTGAGTATAATTGGGCTTCAAAAGTGCTCCCCTTTGAGTTGAATCCACGATCTTTGTAACTCATCAAGGGTAGTAGGTATGTCAGGGTGAAGAATAGTGTAGGGAACATCTCCTTTGGTAATAGGCTCCATGATGATAGGTAAGATGTAAGAATACATATTTATGAGGCTTTAGGCACGAGCTCGCACCCACTTGAGATAAGGCTCCAATGAAATAGAATTATCATGCCCCAAAGTTTTTCTATCAACTTTGTTCACCATGCCCCAAGCTTGTACAAATCTTTGACGATAACCTTGGACATCATTCTCATGGTCAAATACAATTCCTTGAACAAGTGCGTCATGAGGGCCATCCTTCCGAGCATACCCAAACTATCGTAGAGCCAAACAAGGAATATAGGTGATACATCACCTAATTCCAAAGAGAAGTACATTAGGGAATTCCCCACAATGATCAATGATGGTGACATACTCCAAAGATCGAGAACACCAATGGATATCCGAGTGCGATAGTGACATCAACCTTTGAGACCAACTCATACCTTGTTCGTTCTTTAAAACTGATCGAGGAAGGTGCTAAATAAACCACCTAGCCAACAAAGGAGTACAACACATAAGAACCCCCCTTCTCTTCATGGTGCGAGTATGAAAAGAATGTAAAATATCTCCAAGTAAGGTAGGTACCGGGTTATGAGATAGAAAAACTTTGACCGCATTCACATCTATGAGTTGGTCCGGGTTAGGAAATAATACCATCCCATAGAGTAGAAGAGCAAAAACTTCTTCAAAAGCTTGAAAATCCAAAGAATCCCAAAATTGTTGAGCCTTCTCAAACAAAAACTTGGCTTGAAAATATTTAACACCACTTCTTGTTTCCTAATTTGCCACAACGTCGGACCATTGAAAATGTAAAGCTAAAGCAATCTCCTTAGGTCTCGGGTCTTTCTCAATACCAGTTAAGGGTAATTGATCAAGAATAGGCACTCCAAATAGTTGAGAAAACTCCTCTATGGTAGGCATCAATTGGTAATAAGGAAATGTAAAGCAATGGTGTTTAGGGTCAAAGAATTGAAAGAGTACCCCCATCATTTGTTCTTCAAAATTTGAGGTAGCCAAATTGATGAGACGACCATGCTTCTTGGTGAATGTAGAATCATGAGGAACATTTGATGCTAACTCGTTGATTTGAGGAGGCACTTTCACAAAGCCGATTCAGATAGTATTTCTATGAATGGAATCCATGTCCTACAAAACAAACAAAGATAAATCCCAAGGTCCTTGAAATGGTTAATGCAAATGCTATGGTGTGATGTCATAATGTTATGTACAAATAAACATATACAAACAAAGAAAAAAGTCCTTAGGTTTAGGCTTGCATGAGGTTTCATAGGTAAGTACCCTCTTGAAGTTTAGTTGGTTTAACCTGTATTAGAAAGTAATCGGGTTCTAGGGAATCTCAATATCACTGACCTTTCTTCATTGGGCATTGTCTCAGCACAATCAATCTTTTCTTGCCGCCTAAATATCCCAAAAGTCCGATCTCAATGAGCGTAGTATCGAGTATCAACCAATTTTCAGATTTCCACTGAAACTCGCTATCTCATTACTTCCTAATGGCCAAGTTGTTCAATTAAAGGTTCTAAGGTCAGTTAGTGCTTTAAGACACCACACAGCAGCCCCGTGTTCTCCTTGATTTAACACAAAGGATACTGGTACCCACAAATATGTCACACTAACGTAGTTATTGCTTGAACCATATTGGTCTATGTTGTACTATCTCCATAATATTTGCTACTTACCTAATAATGTTCCCAGATCCGGGTAGAGGATCAATACAAAACCCAAACAAGGAATCAAAATATAAATCAAACTATAAAAGAATTTAAAGGTGATCTAGTCTCTAAGGTAACCCCACTTTTAAGAATGTCCCCAACAGAGTCGCCAGTTCTGTAATATGGTGGGAGAACTGACTTGGTGTTTTGTGTTTTACGTAATTGTTGCGGATAGAAAGAGTCACCACCAACTTTTCTTTTATCCAATAAAGGAAAGGGTGAAAATAATAGGAAATAACTTTTGAGAATTTTCTTGAGTTCGGGGGTAGGTTATGAAAAGGGAAGGCGTTAGCACCCTTTTCATCTGTAGTTATCTACGGGCTCTTAGTTGCTAGCTCACTTTTGAAATTCTTTATTTGAAAATGTGTTTGTGAGGTTTTTAAAAGTATTTTTGAAAAGTCCCTTAGTTTAGGCGAACTTTGTAATGATTCTCGTCTCTATAAGAATGCATAAAAAGTATTGACTTTTGAAAATATTTCATTTGAAAGTGTTGGTGTATTTTGAGAGATGTTTTGAAAATGGTTATAAGCAAGAAACTATGAACATTCTACCTACTCAAAAAGTATTAGTTATTTTCCTCTTTCTTTAGATATTTCTATGTTACCATTGATTGATAAGAAGCCCTATCATTGGATGCGAAGGGACGGGCGTGGGTCATCGTACAATCATAGAAGGCAACATTGTAGGATACCTTAGTAATTTGTCGTACGGGACTAAGATCGTTTACTGAAGGAAACATGGAAGGGTCATCGAGGGAATACGATCTTGTTTTTGATTGTTTTTGTTAAAGTATCCCACATTCGAGGGACATGACTATTTATTCTCAAGGTAACAAGTGTGGTTAACCCTAGAGGTGCAAGTGTGCAAAGTGTTTGTTTTCATGCTTTTGTTCTTGAATTAGGGTTTGCTACTTGTTGATTTTATGTCTTGTCATACAAACCCTAATTACTAGTATTTATATCTAAAGAAATAAATTACGAAAATGTAAAATTCTACGTTATTACATAATTTGGGGGATGGGGGTACAAATTTACAAATGGGGGATAAAATCAATAAAGTTCTAATTATACTATGGAAAGCAATAAAGTTTTATTTATATTATTACAACCATATTAAATATTGCAAGATAAAATATGCAATAATATAAATGTAATATGAAAGGAAAATAAAATTGTTTTTGTTAGAAGTTTTGGTATAAGAGGGTTTAACTTAATTAAATTAAAATGGAAAATAACTAATTAGTCTAAGTTAATTTAAGAAAATTAAGCCTAAGTTATTTTGAGAAAAAGAAATTGAATTAATCAAGAAAGCAATTTTTTAGGGTTTTTATGAAATGGTTTTATCTTAATTAAACTAGCATAAAAAAGTTAATAAATTAAAAATCCTAAGTTCTAAACTAATTTTAATTAAAAACGAAACTTAAAAAAGAAAAGAAAATAAATCTAAATCTAATATTATTTTAATTAAAAAGAAATTTGTAAAAGAAGATATTATTGGTCTTTTTGCTTTAAAAGAAATAAAATACTAATAATAAATATTCTAAATAAAATATAAAAACATTTTTTGGGATTTTTTATTAATAATAATAATAATAATAATAATAATAATAATAATAATAATAATAATAATAATAATAATAATAATAATAGAGAAAAGATAAAATAAAATAAAATAAAATATAAAAATAAAGTTAGGGGGTGTAAAATTGGAAAATTGATTTAGAAGTAAAAACAGTTTTGTTTTATACTAGGCCCAATGTATATTTTTGTAGTCAGAAAAACAAAAATGAAAAATGTAATGAAACGGGCTGTGTGGTTAGAAAGAAAATGGGGGGTCAGATGGAGTAAAAAGGGTCAGGCCCACTTGTTGGAGGCCCAAGCACTGGTTGTTTTAAACAAACAAAAAAAGTAATGAAAACAATAGAGAAAAATGTAAAAACGGACGTTGGGGCTCGAACCCAGGCTCAATAGGTAACAGGTGTGCGCTTTAACCATTGGGGTGGTGATACATCCATTTATTAATACAAAACCATATATATATATATTACAAAACCAATCCTAGGCCTGTGTCATCTTCAACCTCGCGCCAGACTTGTTCTTCACCATTTTTGAATCCTGTAACTTTCTCAATTCTCAACAGAAATTAAAGATGCTCCATTCTTCACCATTTTTGAATCATGAAAGTTGCTCCATTTTTCACCATGATTCCAGAAATGTAAATAACTAAAACTATAAATCAAAGATGAACATAAATTTTGAATGGTATCAAATCTGAGTTAATTTTTTCAGAAAGTTCAAACTTAAAATTCTTACTACTCAGGCAATATAAATGAATTCTAAGGATATGGTCAGCTTTAGGACAATGATGTCAACATTTTATCTTTGAAAATGGAAAGATAACAATTACTATATGAAGATATTGAAAATCATAAAACTTACCTCAAAACTGGATTTCGTGTTTTGAGTTAGAGTTCACTTCAAGATGTTTTAATGGCCTGGTTAGCTTCCTTGAACCTCCAGGAAGCTATTTCAATGGTTACTTTGAGTTAAGAGTGCTTGAACTGTTCTAGAGAAGTCCAAGTCCAAACCTCTATTTTTTTAAAATGGAGGATAGTGCAAATGGTGTTACAGTTTGAAAACAGGTATTGGGATGGCTTATATTTGAGATAGGGAAGCTTTTGAAATGGTTTGGCTAAGAAACGCACGAGTGAAATGGAAGTTTAATGTGTAAAGTCAAAATCCGCACAACAATGGTGTTTTAAGGCAATTTCTGGCTTAAGGGAGTTTGAGGGAGTTTTTAGGCTTGTGAACTCGTGTATCAATTTGCACAAGAGTGTCTTAACATATAGGAAAAAGTTTGGAGACTTGTAGGAGTCAGAAGTACAAAATCACATGTTTGTGGATTTTTACTTGTTTTTGAAGCAACATGGACAAACATGGTTTCAAGGCAAGGTAAAGTGGTTGAGCACTTTAAACATACTTCTTCCGAGCTTATAGACTTAGTGTGTGTATAAGTAAAAACTACAAAGCTCAAGGAGAGTGGACTTTGTGATTAAAGCCACTTTTCCAAAATGGAAGTATGAGCTTTCTTCCTTTAATGGCAATTTGGTTTGGATAATGCTTGAATCAATTGGATAATGACTCAATCAGTTGTGTAAACTATTAATTATGGAGTGAAACACAAGTTTGAGGCCTGCAAAACAAAGATTTTACAACATGGTTGGAGATTTGATTATGTGTTTATCACAAAATTGACTTGTAATTCAAGTTTGAAACCCTAACTTCATCTCTTCGATTCTCCTAGCTCAAGAATCCTCTCATTGAGTTCTTTGACATTTTGGAAAGTTTGGAACATCCTCTACAACCTTCATTTTTCCATTTTTGAAGAATTCAATTGGAACTATGTGAAAAATTTCCATGAAGTTGGTACCGAAAATCTGCCTAACTAGGTCAAATTTTCACTAAGTGTTTTTATACAAAGTGCATGACTTTGTGAATCTATAAGACTTAAAAACACTTAGAAAAATTCTAAGTCTTGAAAAGTTTGAATTTTTAAGATGAATTTTGACTTTCTTGATTTCTTGATGATCAAGTTTCATATTTTTGAATGTCTTGATGAAATGTGATCTTTGAAACTCAAATTTGATCAAAAAGTCAAAGTTTGACTTTTGGTGTATCTGTTGAATTTTCATCAGTTGACTGAATTTTTACTATCAATCAATTGATCTTGAGAAATGTTTTGAGCCATTAAATTAGGTAAATATTTTTTATTTGAATCCTTGAGGTTATGCTCCTAGCCATTAGATCATGTATTTGGTCAAAAACTCTTTATCAGTCAAATATAGTCAAAACCCTAATTTTGACTATTTTGCCCTTTTGGTGATTTGAACCATTTTCTTGGGGAATTGTGATCCTAACTTGATCAATTGATGAACATGACTTCAAATTGTTGATATTGGTACAAAATCTTGAAGTTTGACTGTAGGTTGACCAAATTTGAATTTTTACACAATACAGTTGATTTTAGGTCATCTAATCAATTGACTGGGCAATTTTGTGATTCAAGATTTGAAATTTGACATGAGAAATATTAAGGGTCCATAATGATCCATGAGAGTAATTTTGAGCATTATAAAACCAATTGTCCTTGTGCAAACTCAAACCCTAATTTTAGGTATCATTGTGGAGGAGATGGCTTGACCTAGTCAATACTTGTGCAAGCTTGAGCTTTTGAAGATCTTTGTGAGAAATGTCTTGAGAAAAGAGAGGGAAAATTTTTGGGTACAACAAGGGGTAGATGTAAAAAATAAATGGAAAAAGAGTTTCATCTTCTTTGATCTTCCATATTGGCAAGTCTGATGTTAGACATTATCTTGATGTGATGCACGTGGAGAAAAATGTGTGTGATAGTTTAATTGGCACACTTCTAAATTTCCAGGCAAGACTAAAGATAGTAAGACTTCCTATCTTGATATGGAGGCGATGTGTACACAAACTATTTATCGAACGTAAATTCTATAGGAATTCCAAAGTCTTGTCATGCTCACACATACGAAAGAGGTATTCAATATCTAAATGTTAAGTCAATGACTCAGAATGTATTTAATCAAGCACATTTCTATATATTGAATAATATAGATAAATTTCAACCTTTCATAGATATTCACAAAGACTTTTGAGGAAAAAATATCCCCGAATGAGTGACAAGTTGTTGTTGATAGAGCATAATAATAGATTCATATATTGGTTTAATAAAAGTGTATCTAATGATCGTAGTGCATCCGAGATACTTAAATGTTTGTCGTACGAGCCAAAAATTTGTGTCATTACTTGGACTGCATACGATATTGGTCATTATACCTTTTATAAAAAATTAAAATATAATTGTAGTACAATTAAAAATAGTAGGGTAATGGTTGAAGATGAATCAATGTATTTCTCTAGTTCGAAAGATAAGAATCTTGTATTGGCAACTAGCGTGTTTTATGGTGTCATTAATGAGATTTAGGAGATTGATTATGTTATTTTCAAAGTGGCTTTATTAAAATTCAAGTGGGCTCATAATTATAGTAATGGTGTACACATTTATGACTTAGGATTCACCTGGGTCGACCTTGGCAAGGCATCTTTTATGACCGAACCATTCATCATGGCTTCTCAAACAAAACAAGTTTTCTATGTCATTGACCCATCGGACATAATGGGGAAATGGTCAATCGTTCTCCAAGGAAAACACATTCCTCTTAGTGATGAAAGTCTTGATATTTTGTCCATACCTTCTTACACAACATAAGTTCCTACCTCATATAATGAAGTTTATGAAGATGTTGTGAATTCTATTCGAATCGATCATGAAGAAGGAATATTAGATAATTAACAAGTACATAATTTATTCTTTATCCATAATATATTAATTGTATGTTATAGATTTTAAGTATTTTTACTAACAAGTATAATTATTTGAAATAATAGGTATTTAGAGTCAAGACACAAAGACACAAGAAACCAAAACACCAAGTTTTAATTATGTGATGTTATGTAATGTGTAAACTGTAGGTTTTTTATTTTGATAAATTGTAGGATATTTGTTCTGATACAATTATGTGATATTATGAATATGATACAATTAATTTTATGATGATAACTTTATCACAAATGTGAGTTTTATTTTCTGTTGTGATATCGTGAGCAATAATACAGGTTAAAAATGAGATTAATTATAATAGCAGGATAATATTTTTTAATTATATAGAAAATGTAACAACGATTATATATCATAACCGTAATAATATCTCGTGCGCTATCTAGAAAAAAATAAATATCAAAATGGCGCAACTGGGAGTCGAACCTAAGAACATTATTTTTATCACAATGGTCTTTTGGAAAACTCATTGTGTAAGGGTGTGAGCTTTCCAGTTTATTAGAACGGTTACTGGGCCGTGATTGTAAGTATCATATGTATAACCACACTCTCCATAACAACACCTGGACCCGCGTGATTGTATATCTTTCCCAACCGTTGTTAAATTGGTTTTTCATAGTAGTGTTATATTTTTTATTAAATAAGTTAATTTTTGTTTGGAATTACACTAAAGTTATGGAGAATTCTAAATTAATCTTGATGAACAAGATTCAATCAACCCGATCGAAGTCCCTTGTTCTTCACTCTTCACTTGAGTGAATAAACCAATAATGATTACAAAAATGATTATGCGCAACAATTAACAATGGAGAAAGAAATAAAAGATATTTGGGAAAGAAGAAGAAGTTATGGTTTGAACAAAGGAAGAAAAGTTTGTGAATTCTGCAGAGTAAACTCTCTGCTCCTTATTATGCAAACTGAATTATTATTCACATGTTAAAAAATAAGGGTTACTCCATTTATTTATAGTTTTTAATAGGCCTTCTCCCTAAGGCAAACCTAAAACACAAAATCCAAAAATACCTATTTTAGTCAAAGTCGAAATACTGTATCAAGTAACTTGCTTCGATAATTTGACAGCTAACACAACTCGACACACATTACATATTTCGACACATACTTGTTTCCATTGAGCATTATCTTCCTCAACACAAGGAATTACATTTTTTAATAGGAAATGATTCCATTAAAAGGAGTATAAGGGATACTTCTCCGATTACAAACCAGAAAGCGCCTACATCATAAAACAAAGCAGAGCTAGGGTATTCTAAACATAAAAGTTACTAGAGTATACTAGTTTACCAAAGGAGCACAACCACTTCCATGCATTAAGGACTATCTTCGTCATACACTCATCAAAGTTGAAGGACTCTCCCTTGAAGATGATGACATTGCTCTTCAACCAAAGACTCCACATCATAGTCAACCAAATAACTGTTATAGTTGTCCTTCTATCTAAACTTTTCACCTTTTCACAAGAGGAGAAAAACCATTCAAAATCCCCTAATGTTATCTCCTCAAAGTTTCCAATCCAAACATAAACCTTCCTCTAAATTCTTCCTGTATATGAACAAAGTCCACAAAGATGCGTTAAAGATTCCTCCTTCAATAAACAAAACACACAACATAAATCACTTATTTTCATCAATATTCCCCTCTTAAACAACTGATCTTTAGTAGACATCCTATTGAGCAATATTCTCCATCCAAAAATTTGTAATTTAGATGGAACTTTAATTTTCCATAAATGATTTATAGCTTTCACTACATCCACGGAATTAGAAGAAATAGAAGAATTTACATTAAAGTCCTCAAATAAATACTTCACCGTAAAAATTGCATTAGTTCCCTTTGACCACTCGTAGCTATCCAACAAAATTTCCTCCAAGACCAGCTCCAGCACATAGTCCTCAAACTCCTGCCGCAAACTGGGCTACAAGTCTTCGCCATTCTCAACGATTTCATCGAAATTCCAACACCACAACATCGATCGATGAGCCTGTAGCCTCCATCGTACTGAATTGATTAGCCTCATGCGCAAAGAATACCAGAAAAGCCTCCTTCAAAGGTTATTGGTCGTGCCACATTGAGTGCCAAAACATAGTTCCCTTCACATTTTTGACTCCAGGGCCGCCCTTTTCACAGGATTTACAAACAATATCCCAACTCACCCAATAAATAGTCCTTTTATTCTTGTAACCACACCAAAGAAAGTTGCTTTGAATGGTACAGATCTCGCGAATAACTTTGGAAGGGGCTTTGTATACGGATAAGGTGTAAACAAGAATTGTATTCAAAATCGAGTTGATCAAAGTGACACGACCCGCTAACGATAGGTCCCTACCTTTCCAAACGGCCAACCTACTCTTTAAAATGATTAATAAATCTCTCCATATTAAAATTTTTCAAGGACTATCTCCAACTTTAACACCAAGGAATTTAAAGGGTAAGGAATGTACTTTGAAAGATAGAAAGATCGAAGCCGCATTTAAAAGCCAATCACCCATATTTAAACCAAAAAGCTTAATTTTGTGGAAATTGATCTCCAAGCTCGACATCATTTCAAAACCTCTGAGGATAGCTTTTGTTCTATACTGACCCAATGGCTAGAAGTGGCCCAATCCACTCCTCCCTTGGCACCACCCGATGACAATGGCCTAGCACTCTGGTCGACCATGACGCTTGTCATCCAACCAATTATGCCCGACATACTAGCCTGACCAGATCAGCGAATGTATCTCGTCTGCCCGACACGAGTCGGGAGGACACCCAGGAAATGACCAAAATGGCCATCTTCCCGTAATCCTCCTCCTGGGAACAAATGGCTACTTACGAGCATACCTGCCCGTTTTGACCCAGTCCTGGAAGTTACCTATTTTTTTGGACCTGTATATCTAGGCCCAAAAATAGGAAATAATGGTTACGCATCGGAGAAAATTATATAAACCCTCACACATGTGACAACCAGGTATTCACAATCTCACACCTTAAACCCTAATATCCTGCTTGTATCTCTTTTCTCGCACACTTACTAGATCGTCAGAGTGCCTTGAGGGTACAACCTCCTTTTCTCTTAAACTTTGCATCCAGTCAAAGATCATCCTTCGTCCCACTTGCAGGTTTTGATCAACCGGTAAGGTCAGTGGCACCATATGTGGGAAACTATCTTCCCCGTTTTCTGTCCCCGAAAGTTGAAAACCAAAGATCCTTTTCATTCATAAAACATGGCTGATCATGATGATCATCATCTATCTGGAAAGACCGTTCTCTCCCCGGCGTGCAAGACCAACAGAAGCTAAAGACAAAGAGACCTCTTCTCCCTCTGATTAAATCAACAAAATATTTATTCTGATACTTCTTCCAATCGAAGTCGGACATAAATATCCTATGGGTCAGATTAAATCGACCAAAGATTTATTTTGATACTTCTTCTAGTAGATCTTTTTCTGGCTCAGATTAAATCGACCAAAGATTTATTCTGACACTTCTTACAGTTAAAGACAAAGAGACCTCTTTTGGATCAGATTAAATCAACCAAAGAATTATTCTGATACTTCTTCCGTTATAAGTCAGAAATAAATATCTTCTGGCTCAAGGTAAATCGACCAAAGATTTATTGTGATACTTCTTCTAGCAGATCCTTTTTCTGGCTAAGATTAAATTGACCAAAGATTTATTCTGATACTTCTTCCAATTAAAGACAAAGAGACATCTTCTGGCTCAAATTAGATCAACTAAAGATTTATTCTGATACTTCTTCCTGTTGAAGTCGGACATAAATATATTCTGGCTCAGGTTAAATTGACCAAAGATATATTCTGATACTTCTTCGAGCAGATCCTTTTTCTTTCTATATTAAATAGATTAAAGATTTATTTTGATACTTCTTCCAGTTAAAGACAAAGAGACCTATTCTAACTCAGATTAAATCAACCAAAGATTTATTCTGATACTTCTTCCAGTCAAAGTCGGGCATAAATATCCTCTGGCTCAGATTGATTGTCCAAATATTTATTTTGATACTTCTTCCTGCGGACCTTTCCCTAGCTCAGATCAAATCAACCAAAGATTTATTCTGATGTTTCTTCCAGTCGAAGTCGGGCACAAACCTTCTCTGGCTCATATTTAATTGACTGTGATACGGTGGGAGAACTGACTTGAGTTTTGCGTTTGTATTCGCACTTGTTCAGTTGAGCAAGAGTCGCCACCGACTTTTTATTTTATCCTAAAGGAAAGGTTAAAAAGCACAGGAAAAACCTTTTGAGATATTTCGTGGGTTCGGGGGGTAGATTATGAAAAGGGAAGGTATTAGCACCCTTTTCATCCATGGTTATCCATGGGCTCTTAGTTACTTGGTTTTTTAGATCACTTGCCTTGATTTTTGATTGCTTGAAATTGTGGTGTATGTGTGTGTTTTTGAAAATCTTTTTGAAGAGATGCCTTGTCTTAGGCAACCAATGTAATTGACTCGTGTTTGAGTGTTTTACAAAAGTGTGTATCTTTTCGAAAAGATGTTTCAAATGTTTTTGAGAGTTTGTTTTGAAAGTGTGTATGAAGTGTGGTTTTTGAAAAGAAGGCAAGTGTTTTTGCAAGTTGATCTCAAGTAACTAAGAGTTTTGTCTACCCCTATTGTACTCAAAGGTTTTTTTCTCATGTTTTCAACCCCTTTTAACAATTTTGTTCCACCATTGAATTTGGTGGACAATCTTGCGTTTAGGAAGCGATTGGGACGGGCGCGGGTCATCGTACGGACCATGAATGCAATAGTGCCAAGTGTCTTTGGAAATTTGCTTGAAGGGACTTGATCATTTTGATAGGCAACTTTCGATAGCGTCATCGAGGGACTTATGATCATTTGAATTTGTTTTGCCAAAGAGACTCGACATGCAAGCATGGCCCATTTTGGAAGACAACATGTGGGATTACCCTAGGGGGTGCAAGTGTGATTGTGTATTGATTTCATGTATTTGTCTTGTATTAGGTTATCTAGCGTTTGATTTTATGTACATGCAAACCCTAGGTCTAACCATGGTATAATTCGAAAGCGATAAATTGCGAGAATTTAAAGTCTACGCTATTACAAATAGTATCCGGGAGTGGGGGTACAAATTTACAAATGGGGATGCGACTTTAGGAATGTAGTGTCCAATAAATTACAACCAAATCGAATTGCGACCAAAGTGTAAATGTAACGTATAGCAATGTATAAGAATAGTAATTGTATGATGTATCAAATGTAAAATGTATTGTGTAAGTGCAAGTGTACATGTATTTTATTTACAAGTTAAGAAATGTGAACTTAAATGTATTATTAAGCATATGCTCTTGTTTTGTATCTTGGTTAAGTATGTACAAAAAAAATATAAAAAAATGTTCAAATTCTAATATATTAATGTCTTATATTAAAAAAAAGGTTTTTCCTATGTATTTACAAGAGTTTCAATTAAAAGAAAGAAGTTTTAAATTCTATTTTTCTTATGTATTAAAATTGATGTATTTTAATTAATATCTTTATGTACAAAGAAAAGATTTTTAAGAAAAGAAAAAAGAAAATGTTTTAAGCCCTTTTTAGAGAAAATTATCATTTATACATTTTTGGTTTATGTACAAAGTTTTTTTTTTATTTAAAAAAAAGATATTCAACTTAAAAAACTATTTTTTATGTATTTAGTATAATAAAAAAAGTATTAGTAATATATTTTCTTTATATGAGAAATTGGTTAAGTTATATAAAAGAAGAATAAAATAAAAGCTTTAGTTTGAATGAGAAGAAAAAAAAGTAAATGGGCTTTAGAGGTTTTGGATGGCCCAAGCTGAAACGAGGGGAAACAGAAGCAAAAGGGGGGTGTTTGCCTGATTTTATGGACTTTTGCTTATTGGAAAAGGGGCAAGGCCCATGGCCAACTCGTTCATTTCGTTCAGGGTTTGATAATTATTGTTCATTTGGAGAACGCTTTAGGGCTTACAGCGCCGTTTGTGGTTTTGTCTTCATCTTCTCCGGCCAAGCGTCTAGCTAACGTCTCTCCTTGCCTAGCCACCAGCGCTTCCTCTGATTCCTTCCCTCTCCATGGTTGGATCAAGCTAATTCGTGGAATGGGTAACGATTTCGCCTTTGCATTTTTTTAGGTCTTTAGAACAATTGTCCGATTTTAAACCTCATGGTTTGATTCATGATTATTATTATGTTTTTTGCATGAAATGTGAGCAGAATGAGCAGAAAAATTCTACCTTTAACCTTGGGGACGAGGAAAGGAGAAGATTGGGAGGAGCTATGGCGGCTGAGAGCGAAGGGAAATGGGGCTGAGCTATCCACGGTACTATGTGTCCTTCTTTGCCTTGTATTTGTTGCCTGGCTTGCTTTTTCCTCTTCTCCTTGTTGCTTACTGTATGCTAAATATGCTTGATATCTGATATGCTCTGAGTGTACTTTGTATACTTTAGTATTGTTGTGTCTGCTATTGAATATGTTGCGCTTGATCTGTCGCCTTGAAATGCTTGCCCGGTGATGAGAATGCTCTGAGGGCCTCCTTATGTTGCCTTGCCTATGTACATTTCTTTATCTCCTTTTTATGGTTGCCTTTGTTGCCTAACTCGATGCTTTGGTTATTCTGAGTATGCTTATGAGATATGTTGCCTGGGATGATGTTGTGCCCCTGTATGTTGCTAAGCTTGAGATTGACTTGAATGTTGTGTTGTTGCTTTGTACCACCCTGTGATGAAGATATTCTGAGGGTGTTGGTTTGAATTTGACCTTTGAATGCTTCGTCTGCTTATGAGATTTATTTGATGATGCTTGGATGGTGTTGGAAGGTTTGGACAGGTTCAAGCTTACAGGTTCTGGCTGTTAGCTTTGGCCTTGGCTTGACAGGGTATTGTTTAGGCTTGACAAGTTTGTGTTGTTAACTGTTTGACAGGTTTTAGCTTGAGGGAGTTTGAATCTGATAAGCTTGAACCAGTTTTTTGTGTTGTCCTTATTACAGGTTATACTGGTTCAGGTTTTAAGGCTGGAGGCTTGAACAGGTTTAAGCAGGTTCCATGGTTTTAGGCCATACTGGTTTATATTTGATGAAGCTATGCTTCAGGCTTATGCAGTTTTATGTTATTGACAAGTTAAGGGGCTTGGCTGGTTTGTTGTTGTGAACTGGTTTTTAGGTTTCAGGCAGGTTCAAAGCTTGGGCTTATTGAGGCAGTTTGACAGTTCTTGAAGGGGTTTTTATGTTCTGAGTTCTATTTGGTTTGTGATTTTTGTTTTTTGTTTATCTCTGCCCCCTTCTACTGTGTTATGAACATATTTTTATATTTTTATTTTTCAAGCCTAACCTGTAAGCCCCTATTTCTTTTCCCTCTTCTTCTCTCTCTCTAGTACAGTCAAAGCATTAAAAATGTTTATGCTTGTACTTTTTCTCTGAAAAGGCAACACTGGGAAATGATGAAATGAAAAGCTTGCTTGCATTACATGTTTACTCTGCATACTTTATGTCTTCTTGATATCTTTCCATATCTTCTTTTGACAGCACTTTGCTTCCTTGTGACAGTATCTTGTACTTTTGTATCTTGACATCCTTTGGACAGCTTTTTGGATAGTTTGTGACTTTAGTTAGGCCATTCTATTTGTTTTGAACTATGCAGTGGTTTAACAATTTTGACTTGTGAATTTCAACTTTGTGCATTCATGATCAGCAAGCAATATTCATCCCTTTTTGTGAACCGGGAGAAATCCCGTGATTTGCAGAGAGGGCTAACTGATTCCAGTCAGTTGCCTTTAATGATGAGCCCAAATTAATTGTCTGCTTTTTAATTATTTATCTGCAATTGACTTTTTCTTTTGTTTCTTATTCTTTGCAGATAAAATCAAATGAGGCAGAGGGAGCAAGGGATGGAAGATGAAGACTTAGGAAAACTTAGAAAAATTAGGATAGTTTTATTTCAAATTTAATTATTTGTAAACATTTATTATTATGAATACCTTGCAAATAATGTATTCAAACAACAATTGTAACGAATAATTAAAAGATGAATAAAAATCCAATTTTTATCAGTTAATTCCTTTTCTCTTTTTTCAAATATTTACTTTATTATTTATAATTCTAAAATTATAATAAATGGAAATAAATTCCAATTATCTTAACTTAGAATAAATAAACAATTAAATAAACATTGGTTTTAGCATCTATTGATCAATAAACCTGGCGCTTCAACAATCCAAAGCAATGTACAGTTAGTCACAACAACTGCCCAGACGTATTTTCCTTTTACTGGCTTTAATCAAACCCTGCAAATTCAATCCAAATGTATCCTTTCACTGATTTAATCACACAATGCAAACTCAATCCAAATGTTTCAATCCACATCTCAGCATAACTTGAAGAACACTGTAGAGTTAAACCTTTCTGAGGAACCGCGCATAAAAAACCCTAATTCCTGGCCAAATGTCAAAGAAACCTTCGCCTGATCAAAGTTGAGCCAAAATCAACCAAACCCTAAACAAACTGCTTGAATTGTTCCAGAGCCATGAAAATTAATGAAAACCCTAATTTTATCTGACTGATGAGAAAAGTTTGTTTGTCCGATTCTTGAGCCAATCTGAAAAATCAGGAAAAGCCTGAAGTTGTGATTTCTTGTGGAAAAAATACGAGGGAAAATTTTGGGGTACAACAATTGCCCCTGTTCAATCTTCTTGAACCTGAAGAGTTAGATTGGCAAGTTTGCCTTTCGCGACTCGAAGGTAAAAGGAGATTGGACACTAAAGTGCCCAGAAAATTTGCACTCGGTGACGTGACGGTAGAGGGAATGGGCTTAAAGATGCCATTTGGTGATGGGCTTAAAGATGCCATCTAGTGACTGCTGGTAGGAGGATGGGCTTATAGATGCCATCTGGAAATGGGCTTAAAGATGCTATTTAGAAATGTTTGTAGGAGGATGGGCTTATAGATGCCATCTGGAAGTGTGACATAACCTTGTCGGGAATGGGCTTATAGATGCCATTTGGAAGTGTTGATCGCGTAAGAGAATCCTTTGCGAGAACTTGCGTACTTTGAGAAAGGAAGATGTTTCCTGGCTTGTTACAGGCGTTGATCTTCAGACTCTTCATGCAGATATGCCCTGGCTGGATACAGGTGTCGAATCTATAATTGGTTGCTCACAGATGTGCCCTGGCTAGATACAGGAATCAAATCTTCAAACTCTTCAGACGTGCCCTGGCTGGATACAGGAATCGAATCTGGAATTAGTCGTCAACAGATATGCCCTGGCTGGATACAGGAATCGAATCTTCAAACTCTTCAGACGTGCCCTGGATGGATACAGGAATCGAATCTGGAATTAGTCGTCAACAGATATGCCCTGGCTGGATACAGGAATCGAATCTTCAAACTCTTCAGATGTGCCCTGGCTAGATACAGGAATCGAATCTTCAAACTCTTCAGATGTGCCCTGGCTGGATACAGGAATCGAATCTGGAATTAGTCGTCAACAGATATGCCCTGGCTAGATACAGGAATCGAATCTTCAAACTCTTCAGACGTGCCCTGGTTAGATACAGGAATCGAATTTGGAATTAGTCGTCAACAGATATGTCCTGGCTGGATACAGGAATCGAATTTTCAAACTCTTCAGACGTGCCCTGGCTAGATACAGGAATCGAATCTGGAATTAGTCGTCAACAGATATGCCCTTGCTGGATACAGGAATCGAATCTTCAAACTCTTCAGATGTGCCCTGGCTAGATACAGGAATCGAATCTTCAAACTCTTCAGATGTGCCCTGGATGGATACAAGAATCGAATATGGAATTAGTCGTCAACAGATATGCCCTGGCTGGATACAGGAATCGAATCTTCAAACTCTTCAGATGTGCCCTGGCTGAATATAGGAATCAAATCTGGAAATAGTCGTCAACAGATATGCCCTGGCTGGATACAGGAATTGAATCTTCAAACTCTTCAGATGTGCCCTGGCTGGATACAGGAATTGAATCTGGAATTGCGATAGTTGATAGTAATCATCTTTGGGATTGACCTTTTCCTGAAAAGGCAAAACATCAGTTGTATGCAATGTCATGATGTATGAAATGCGTGATGTCATGATGCTCAAAATGAGATAGTGTTGTATGCACTTTATCATGTATGTAAGCAGGATGTATGAAATGTGAAATGTCTATGAATGTATTTTCGTCTAGGAAAATAAATCCTTGACGACCGGCCGGGGAATTAAATCATGGGCTGATGTTGAAGAGTAAAGTTCTTCGTTTCCGCTAGGGATGATGGTTGCAAGAATACACCGGTAGGAGAAGATGACTCTGTTAGGGAGTAAACTTGTTGAAGAGATTACCCTGTGGGGAATTACTCTGTGGGAAGAGATACGTCGCTGGGGTTTGATGAGAACTCCGCTGGGGATTCCACTGATATGTTATGTTGGGGAATTTGATGAACTCCGCTGGGGATAGGAGGAACCTGACTGTTGTTGGGGGAAGTAATTCCTTGGCTGTTGCTGTGTAGGGTTGCTTCATGATGAGTCCGTGTAAAACTGCATCTTGGATTTTGAGAAGGAACCTGTGTAGGGCTGCTTCATGATGAGTCCGTGTAAGACTGCATCTTCCAACAGGTGATGAAGGAATTGTTGAACACTTTTGACATTCGAATGCCCCAAGTGGTTCCGATCTGGAATAAGTTACTGAATGTTGCCATCTCTTGGGTCACATCTTGAACTATATCTGGATCTTGATTAAGTTGCGGAATGTCGCCATCTCTGGGTCACATCCGGAACGATATCTTAGAATGAAGTTTGGAATAAGTTAAGAATGTCGCCAAATCTGGGTCACATCTTGAACTATATTTGGATGCAAGTCTGAATGAGTTATAGAATGTCGCCAAATCTGGGTCACATCTTGAACTATATCTGGAATGAAATCTGAATGAGTTATAGAATGTCGCCAAATCTTGGGTCACGTCTTGAACTATATCAATCTTCTGAGGTGATGAGGGAATTGTTGAACACTTTTGACATTTGAATGCCCCAAGTGGTGACGTAGATAATTTCGTGGCTTGTTACAGGTGTTAATCCACAATCGGTTGTTCACGGAGATTTTCCTGGCTTGTTACAGGTGTTGATATGGAACTTAAGAAAGGTAACAGAATGGCGACCGTGTCTGGAGCACATCTGGACCGTATCTTCCAACAGGTGATGAAGGAATTGTCGAACACTTTTGACATTCGCATGCCCCAAGTGGTGATGTAGATAATTTTCTGGCTTGTTACAGGTGTTAATCCATAATCGGTCGTTCACAGATATTTTCCTGGCTTGTTACAGGTGTTGATCTAGAACTTAAGAAAAGTTGATCAAGGAGATATTGTCCTGGCTTGTTACAGGTGTTGATCTCTGACCTGAGAAAGAAAGATGGTTCCCTGGCTTGTTACAGGTGTTGATCTTCAATCTCTTCATGTAGATGATTTCCTGGCTCGTTACAGGTGTTAATCCACAATCAATCGTCCACAGATATTTTCCTGGCTTGTTACAGGTGTTGAATCTGGAACTTCAAAAGGTTGCTTACAGATGTGCCCCGGCTGGATACAGGTATTGAATCTCTAAACTCCTTATGCAGACATGCCCTGGCTGGATACAGGTATCGAATCTACAATCAATCACTCACAGATATTCCCTGCCTAGATACAGGAATCGAATCTAGAATTGTGATAGTTGATCTGTTGGAGGTTGTAATTTCCAGCAGGTGGTGAAGGAATGATTGAACACTTTTGACATTCGAATGCCCCAAGTGATGATGAAGGAGTCTTGAATCAGACTTCTCTGCGGATTGAGAGATTCCTTGAAATCTTGACTGGACTGCCCCAGGTTAACTAAACTTTGAAAGATCCGTTGAAACCTTGACTGGATTGCCCCAGGTTAACTGGATGGTGCCATGTCATGCCCCTTGTTGATAGGAGATTTGTAATGGAAGTGTCGTCCTTTTGAAGTGATTTTAACTCACTGAGAGAGTTTTCATTTCTCCGAACATTCGCTGTATGAATTTCTTCGCTGTCAAACAAAAGCCAAATGCGAACAGTGATATTCAAACAATGCAAAGTTTATGTTTGTCTCGAAGTTTTAAAAATGCGTTTTTTAGCAGAAAACTTTTTATAAGACAGATTAACATATGATTTAGAGCAAAGCCTTACAGGAGTCAGGATACCTTTTGTAACAGTATGCTTTCGAACTAACCCATGCTTCAATTAGGACTTTTAAAGGGTTGTAACGTGGCCTGGTTCATGGTCTAAGAAACAAAGGATAAAGGCTCAAAGTATATTTGTACCCACCCGCTCTTCGTGATGTTCTTCAACCCTAAGCTCAGTTAACTGTGCGTCGCACTCTGTTTTGAGTTTGGAACGACTTTTTGGGTGATGGTTCACCAATTGAATTTGGGATACAGTCATCATCTCCTTTTTTCTTTTGCAACATTTTTCATGTTGTTGAGGATTTGTAATGACCTCACTATTTTGATTTTGATTTGTTATCCCTAACTTTTGCCTGACTGTTCCCATTTTCGAGATTACAGTCAGCGGGATGCCCCAACTTTCTTAAGCCTCCTTTATAGGTTTTGGCTTGGTGGGCTTTTCTCTTTTGAGAGATTGACTGCCTATGTGATAGGGAACCACCCTTGTCTTTTGATTCCAAAGGAATGCTTTTCTTTTGCTTTGACATCATTCGTTGTGTTACGAACTGAGAGTTTGCGACTTCAATGCGCATTTTCTTTGAATTAACTGAGATACTACCCTGCCCCAGGTTTATATCAAAGGTTTTGATTGTTTTAGAACAGAAAACTCCTACTTCTTTGGCTCGAAGGGGTTGACTAGGGATTAACTTCCTTATAACTCCAGTGTTTGGGAATTGAAAGAGATGCATGTACATCATCAGCAAGGTCTGTTCAAAAGCATACTGTATGAGATTATGGTATTGTTTCGTCATCCTCCCTCTAAAGGCTTGTAGCTTTTTATCAAGAGTTAAATATCATAAAGAAAGCATAAGAGTAGTGAAACGAATGGATGAATTCAAGACAAACATATGCAATGCATTAATGAAAACAGAGTTTTGACATCAATAGTTAATTATTTGAATAACAAAAGAAAATTACAACTTTGAAAATTCAAATGAAGCAAAAGTCTCTCAGTTTGAGCTTCGTCACTTCAGGTGGAGAACCCCTTAACGGAAGATTTTTATCTCGCCGTCTGGCATGAACTCCAGCACTCCAATGTCGATCAGATCTTGAATCTTGTTCTTCAAGGCCCAACAGTAGTTGGTGTCGTGTCCCGGGCTGTAGGAGTGGTAAACACAAAATGCGTCGGGACGATAGTTAGGAGCGGAGGTATTGAGCTTCCGAGGAGGATCCCTTAAAGTAAGCAGGTTGACCTCCAACAGGCGCTTCAGTATGAAGAATGATGGTATCTCAGTCTCCGTGAACTGTCTTCCTGACGTTTCTTGCTTACGCCGATTACCCCGTTGACGCTGGCGAGGTTGTTGATGGGCTTGTGACCCTGAAGCAAGCGAAGGAGCCTTCCCCTGGTCTTCTTGAGTGGATGAAGACTGAGCGGTGACTTGCTCTTCAACCTCAGATGTTTGCCCCAATTGGTTGTTTTGAAGCAGTTGGCGGACGAGAACTCTGAGTTCCTCTTGTCTTTGAGACAGGTCTTGGATGAGAGCCATCTGGCCCACCAACTGCCTCATCACTTGGATCCTCAATGTTGCCAGATCAAACTGCAGCTCTGCAAGCTGATCACTCCTGGCACTGTTTGAATTCTCCAAGCCCTTTGTGAGGAGAGCTTTCATTTCTTCTTGCCCCAGAGACAAGTTCAAAAACATTTCCTGCAGCCGAGCAATCTGGTCTTGGATGTCTTTGACAGACCTTTCTAGAGCCATCTCTTACTGAAATAAACAGCAGGAGAGTAAGGAAACCTGAAAAAGGAAAGATCGTCAAGATGCAATCAATGATATGTGGATGCATGCTTTCAAGGACCTCTTGGGGTAAACACAAGAAAATGTTAGAGGTTGAACTTTGCTCTTTGGATTAGAGAACTTTGCCCCGGTGGATGTCTTTCCACGAGAATCAAGCTCACCATGTCAAGTGGGTCATAGCCACTGATTCAAGTTGTTATACTTGATCTTTGATTGGAGAACTGTGCACTGGTGGATGTCTTTCCACGAGAATCAAGCTTACCATGTCAAGTGGGTCATAGCCACTGATTCAAGTTGTTGTACTTGATCTTTGACTGGAGAACTTTGTATCGATGGATGTCTTTCCACAAGAATCAAGCTCACCATGTCAAGTGGGTCATAGCCCCCGATTCAAGTTGTTGTACTTGATCTTTGATTGGAGAACTTTGTATCGGTGTATGTCTTTCCACGAGAATCAAGCTCACCATGTCAAGTGGGTCATAGCCCCCGATTCAAGTTGTTGTACTTGATCTTTGATTGGAGAACTATGCACTGGTGGATGTCTTTCCACGCGAATCAAGCTCACCATGTCAAGTGGGTCATAGCCACTGATTCAAGTTTTTGTACTTGATCTTTGACTGGAGAAATTTGTATCGGTGGATGTCTTTCCACGAGAATCAAGCTCACCATGTCAAGTGGGTCATAGCCTCTGATTCAAGTTGTTGCACTTGATCTTTGATGGCGTTTGTTTAGAGGAGAAACCTCTTGCCCATTGGTAGACGTCTGGTTCAATGTAACCCTGCATCAAAAGAACCCTTGAGATCCTTGAAATGGTTATTGAAAATGCTATGGTATGATGTCATGATGTTATGTACATGTACGCAAAAAGCAAGTGAGTGTATATACAGGTAATCATATTCACACAAATCAAACAAGTCCTTAGGTTTAGGCTTGCACGGGGTTGTAGGTAAGTACCCTCTTGAAGTTAGTTGGCTCATCCTGTCCTAAAATAGAAACCGGGTTCTAAGGAGCTCAATATCATTGGATTGTTTTCTGTGTTCATCGTTTCGGTTTAGCCACTTACTGGCGACCAAAATATTCCAAGAAAACAACCCTCAATGAGTGTAGTATCGAGTATCTACCAACTTCGGACTGGACCAAAGTCGGTCATCTCACTACCCCTAAAAAGGCTAGGATGGTCAATTAAGGTTCTAAGAGTTCGTTAGTGCTTCACGACATCACTCAGCGGCCCCGTACTCTCCTTGATTGAACTCAAGGGTTACCGGTACTCACAAATATGTCACACTAACATAGCTTACTGCTTCAACCATGTCGGTATACCCCGCACAGTTCCCTCACAGTTTTTTTGCTATTTACCTAAAAGGTGCCCCAAATCCGGGTGTAGGATTTACAACAAACCCAAACAAGAACCCAAAAGATAAAGAAATCAAGTCAATCAAAGCAAGAAAGTAAAGGTGATCTAAACCCTAAGGTAACCCCACTTTTAAATGAAGTCCCCAGCAGAGTCGCCAGTTCTGTGATACGGTGGGAGAACTGACTTGATTTTTGCATTTGTATTCGCACTTGTTCCGTTGAGCAAGAGTCGCCACCGACTTTTTATTTTATCCTAAAGGAAAGGTTAAAAAGCACAGGAAAAACCTTTTGAGATATTTCGTGGGTTCGGGGGGTAGATTATGAAAAGGGAAGGTATTAGCACCCTTTTCATCCATGGTTATCCATGGGCTCTTAGTTACTTGGTTTTTTTAGATCACTTGCCTTGATTTTTGATTGCTTGAAATTGTGGTGTATGTGTGTGTTTTTGAAATTTTTTTTGAAGAGATGCCTTGTCTTAGGCAACCAATGTAATTGACTCGTGTTTGAGTGTTTTACAAAAGTGTGTATCTTTTCGAAAAGATGTTTCAAATGTTTTTGAGAGTTTGTTTTGAAAGTGTGTATGAAGTGTGGTTTTTGAAAAGAAGGCAAGTGTTTTTGCAAGTTGATCTCAAGTAACTAAGAGTTTTTACCCCTATTGTACTCAAAGGTTTTTTTCTCATGTTTTCAACCCCTTTTAACAATTTTGTTCCACCATTGAATTTGGTGGACAATCTTGCGTTTAGGAAGCGATTGGGACGGGCGCGGGTCATCGTACGGACCATGAATGCAATAGTGCCAAGTGTCTTTGGCAATTTGCTTGAAGGGACTTGATCATTTTGATAGGCAACTTTCGAAAGCGTCATCGAGGGACTTATGATCATTTGAATTTGTTTTTCCAAAGAGACTCGACATGCAAGCATGGCCCATTTTGGAAGGCAACATGTGGGATTACCCTAGGGGGTGCAAGTGTGATTGTGTATTGATTTCATGTATTTGTCTTGTATTAGGTTATCTAGCGTTTGATTTTATGTACATGCAAACCCTAGGTCTAACCATGGTATAATTCGAAAGCGATAAATTGCGAGAATTTAAAGTCTACGCTATTACAAATAGTATCCGGGAGTGGGGGTACAAATTTACAAATGGGGATGAGACTTTAGGAATGTAGTGTCCAATAAATTACAACCAAATCGAATTGCGACCAAAGTGTAAATGTAACGTATAGCAATGTATAAGAATAGTAATTGTATGATGTATCAAATGTAAAATGTATTGTGTAAGTGCAAGTGTACATGTATTTTATTTACAAGTTAAGAAATGTGAACTTAAATGTATTATTAAGCATATGCTCTTGTTTTGTATCTTGGTTAAGTATGTACAAAAAAAATATAAAAAAATGTTCAAATTCTAATATATTAATGTCTTATATTAAAAAAAAGGTATTTCTTATGTATTTACAAGAGTTTCAATTAAAAGAAAGAAGTTTTAAATTCTATTTTTCTTATGTATTAAAATTGATGTATTTTAATTAATATCTTTATGTACAAAGAAAAGATTTTTAAGAAAAGAAAAAAGAAAATGTTTTAAGCCTTTTTTAGAGAAAATTATCATTTATACATTTTTGGTTTATGTACAAAGTTTTTTTTTTATTTAAAAAAAAGATATTCAACTTAAAAAACTATTTTTTATGTATTTAGTATAATAAAAAAAGTATTAGTAATATATTTTCTTTATATGAGAAATTGGTTAAGTTATATAAGAGAAGAATAAAATAAAAGCTTTAGTTTGAATGAGAAGAAAAAAAAGTAAATGGGCTTTAGAGGTTTTGGATGGCCCAAGCTGAAATGAGGGGAAACAGAAGCAAAAGGGGGGTGTTTGCCTGATTTTATGGACTTTTGCATATTTTAAAAGGGGCAAGGCCCATGGCCAACTCGTTCATTTCGTTCAGGGTTTGATAATTATTGTTCATTTGGAGAACGCTTTAGGGTTTACAGCGCCGTTTGTGGTTTTGTCTTCATCTTCTCCGGCCAAGCGTCTAGCTAACGTCTCTCCTTGCCTAGCCACCAGCGCTTCCTCTGATTCCTTCCCTCTCCATGGTTGGATCAAGCTAATTCGTGGAATGGGTAACGATTTCGCCTTTGCATTTTTTTAGGTCTTTAGAACAATTGTCCGATTTTAAACCTCATGGTTTGATTCATGATTATTATTATGTTTTTTGCATGAAATGTGAGCAGAATGAGCAGAAAAATTCTACCTTTAACCTTGGGGACGAGGAAAGGAGAAGATTGGGAGGCGCTATGGCGGCTGAGAGCGAAGGGAAATGGGGCTGAGCTATCCACGGTACTCTGTGTCCTTCTTTGCCTTGTATTTGTTGTCTGGCTTGCTTTTTCCTCTTCTCCTTGTTGCTTAATGTATGCTAAATATGCTTGATATCTGATATGCTCTGAGTGTACTTTGTATACTTGAGTATTGTTGTGTCTGCTATTGAATATGTTGCGCTTGATCTTTCGCCTTGAAATGCTTGCCCGGTGATGAGAATGCTCTGAGGGCCTCCTTATGTTGCCTTGCCTATGTACATTTCTTTATCTCCTTTTTATGGTTGCCTTTGTTTCCTAATCGATGCTTTGGTTATTCTGAGTATGCTTATGAGATATGTTGCCTGGGATGATGTTGTGCCCCTGTATGTTGCTAAGCTTGAGATTGACTTGAATTTTGTGTTGTTGCTTTGTACCACCCTATGATGAAGATATTCTGAGGGTGTTGGTTTGAATTTGACCTTTGAATGCTTCGTCTGCTTATGAGATTTATTTGATGATGCTTGGATGGTGTTGGAAGGTTTGGACAGGTTCAAGCTTGCAGGTTCTGGCTGTTAGCTTTGGCCTTGGCTTGACAAGGTATTGTTTAGGCTTGACAAGTTTGTGTTGTTAACTGTTTGACAGGTTTTAGCTTGAGGGAGTTTGAATCTGATAAGCTTGAACCAGTTTTTTGTGTTGTCCTTATTACAGGTTATACTGGTTCAGGTTTTAAGGCTGGAGGCTTGAACAGGTTTAAGCAGGTTCCATGGTTTTAGGCCATACTGGTTTATATTTGATGAAGCTATGCTTCAGGCTTATGCAGTTTTATGTTATTGACAGGTTAAGGGGCTTGGCTGGTTTGTTGTTGTGAACTGGTTTTTAGGTTTCAGGCAGGTTCAAAGCTTGGGCTTATTGAGGCAGTTTGACAGTTCTTGAAGGGGTTTTTATGTTCTGAGTTCTATTTGGTTTGTGATTTTTGTTTTTTGTTTATCTCTGCCCCCTTCTACTGTGTTATGAATTGATTTTTATATTTTTATTTTTCAAGCCTAACCTGTAAGCCCCTATTTCTTTTCCCTCTTCTTCTCTCTCTCTAGTACAGTCAAAGCATTAAAAATGTTTATGCTTGTACTTTTTCTCTGAAAAGGCAACACTGGGAAATGATGAAATGAAAAGCTTGCTTGCATTACATGTTTACTCTGCATACTCTATGTCTTATTGATATCTTTCCATATCTTCTTTTGACAGCACTTTGCTTCCTTGTGACAGTATCTTGTACTTTTGTATCTTGACATCCTTTGGACAGCTTTTTGGATAGTTTGTGACTTTAGTTAGGCCATTCTGTTTGTTTTGAACTATGCAGTGGTTTAACAATTTTGACTTGTGAATTTCAACTTTGTGCATTCATGATCAGCAAGCAATATTCATCCTTTTTTGTGAACCGGGAGAAATCCCGTGATTTGCAGAGAGGGCTAACTGATTCTAGTCAGTTGCCTTTAATGATGAGCCCAAATTAATTGTCTGCTTTTTAATTATTTATCTGCAATTGACTTTTTCTTTTGTTTCTTATTCTTTGCAGATAAAATCAAATGAGGCAGAGGGAGCAAGGGATGGAAGATGAAGACTTAGGAAAACTTAGAAAAATTAGGATAGTTTTATTTCAAATTTAATTATTTGTAAACATTTATTATTATGAATACCTTGCAAATACTGTATTCAAACAACAATTGTAACGAATAATTAAAAGATGAATAAAAATCCAATTTTTATCAGTTAATTCCTTTTCTCTTTTTTCAAATATTTACTTTGTTATTTATAATTCTAAAATTATAATAAATGGAAATAAATTCCAATTATCTTAACTTAGAATAAATAAACAATTAAATAAACATTGGTTTTAGCATCTATTGATCAATAAACCTGGCGCTTCAACAATCCAAAGCAATGTACAGTTAGTCACAACAACTGCCCAGACGTATTTTCCTTTTACTGGCTTTAATCAAACCCTGCAAATTCAATCCAAATGTATCCTTTCACTGATTTAATCACACAATGCGAACTCAATCCAAATGTTTCAATCCACATCTCAGCATAACTTGAAGAACACTGTAGAGTTAAACCTTTCTGAGGAACCGCGCATAAAAAACCCTAATTCCTGGCCAAATGTCAAAGAAACCTTCGCCTGATCAAAGTTGAGCCAAAATCAACCAAACCCTAAACAAACTGCTTGAATTGTTCCAGAGCCATGAAAATCAATGAAAACCCTAATTTTGTCTGACTGACGAGAAAAGTCTGTTTGACCGATTCTTGAGCCAATCTGAAAAATCAGGAAAAGCCTGAAGTTGTGATTTCTTGTGGAAAAAATACGAGGGCAAATTTTGGGGTACAACATTGACCAAAGATTTATTATGATACTTCTTATAGTTAAACACAAAGAGACCTCTTATGGCTCAAATTAAATCAACCAAAGATTTATTCTGATGTTTCTTCAAGTTGAAGTCGAGAACAAACATTCTCTGGCTCATATTAAATCGACCGAAGATTTATTCTGATACTTCTTCCAGGAAACCTTTTTCTGTCTCAGATTATATCAACCAAAGATTTATTCTTATTATTCTTACAAGTTAAAGATAGAGAGACCTCTTCTGGCTCTGATTGAATGAACCAAATATTTATTCTGATACTTGATCCAGTCGAAGTCAGACATAAATATCCTCTGGCTTATATTAAATCGAGCAAAGATTTATTTTGATACTTCTTCCAGTGGACCTTTTTTGGCTCATGTTAAATCAACCAATGAGTTATTCAAATACTTCTTCAAGTTAAAGACAAGGATACCTCTTCTGGCTCAGATTAAATCAACCAAATATATATTCTGATACTTCTTCCAGTCGAAATCGGACATAAATACCCTCTGGCTCAGATTAAATCAACCAAATTTATTCTGATACTTCATCCAGCGGGCCTTTTTCTATCTCAGATTAAATCTAACAAATATTTATTCAGATACATCTTCTAGTTAAAGACATATAGACCTCTTCCGGCTCAAATTAAATTAACCAAATATTTATTTAGATGCTTCTTTCATTCGAAGCCGGACATAAATACCCTCTTACTCAGATTAAATCGACCGAAGATTTATTCTGATACTTCTTCCAGCACATCCTTTTTCTGGCTCAGATTATATCAACCAAAGATTTATTCAGATACTTCTTCCAGTTAAAGTCAGAGAGACCTTTTTTGGCTCTGATTAAATAAACCAAATATTTATTCAGATACTTCATCCAGGTGAAGTCGGACATAAATATCCTCTGGCTTAGATTAAATCAACCAAAGATTTATTTTGATACTTCTTTGAGCAGATCCTTTCTCTGGCTCAAATTAAACCGACCAAAGATTTATTCTGATACTTCTTCAAGTTAAAGAGAAAGAGGCCTCAGCTGGCTCAGATTAAATCGACCAAAGATCGATTCTGATGTTTGTTCCAGACGAAGTCAGGCACAAACCTCCTCTAGCTCAGATTAAATTGACCGAAGATTTATTCTGGTACTTCTTCCAATTAAAGACAAAGAGACCTCTTCTGGCTCAGATTAAATCAACCAAAGATTTATTGTGATTTTTCTTCCAATTGAATTCGGGAACAAACATCCTCTGGCTCATATTAAATCGACCAAAGATTTATTCTGATACTTCTTCCAGCAGACCTTTCTCTGGCTCAGATTAAATCAACCAAAGATTTATTCTGATACTTCTTCTAGCAGATCTTTTTCTGGTTCAGATTAAATCGACCAAAGATTTATTCTGATGATTCTTCCAGTTAAAGAAAAAGCGAAAACTTCTGGCTCAAATTAACTCAACCAAAGATTTATTTGGATACTTCTTCCATTATAAGTCTGACATAAATATCTTCTTGCTCAGGGTAAATCGACCAAAGATTAATTCAGATACTTCTTCCAGTAGATCCTTTTTCTGGCTCAGATTAAATCGACCAAAGATTTATTCTGATACTTCTTCAAGTTAAAGACAAAGAGGCCTCTTTTGGCTCATATTAAATCAACCAAAGATTTATTCTGATGTTTCTTCCCGTCGAAGTCGGGCACAAACCTCCTCTGGCTCATATTAAATTGACCAAAGATTTATTATGATAATTCTTCCCGCGTACCATTTTCTGGCTCAAATTAAATCGACCAAAGATTTATTCTGATACTTCTTCCAGTTAAACATAAAGAGACCTCTTATGGCTCAGATTAAATCAACCAAAGATTTATTTTGATGTTTCTTCCAGTTGAAGTCGGGCACAAACATCCTCTGGCTCATATTAAATCGACTGAAGATTTATTCTGATACTTCTTCTAGCAGACCTTTTTCTGGCTCAGATTAAATCAACCATAGATTTATTCTTATTATTCTTCCAAGTTAAATAAAGAGAGACCTCTTCTGGCTCTAATTAAATCAACCAAATATTTATTCTGATACTTGATCTAGTCGAAGTCAGACATAAATATCCTCTGGCTTAGATTAAATCGACCAAAGATTTATTTTGATACTTCTTCCAGTGGACCTTTTTCTGGCTCATATTAAATCGACCAATGAATTATTCTGATACTTTTTCCAGTTAAAGACAAGGATACCTCTTCTGGCTCAGATTAAATCAGCCAAAGATATATTATGATACTTCTTCCTGTCGAAGTCGGACATAATTATCCTCTGGCTCAGATTAAATCAACAAAATTTATTATGATACTTCATCCAGCGGGCTTTTTTCTATCTTAGATTAAATCGAACAAAGATTTATTCAGATACATCTTCTTGATAAAGACAAATAGACCTCTTCTGGCTCAAATTAAATCGACCAAATATTTATTTGGATGCTTCTTCCATTTGAAGTGGGACATAAATATCCTCTTGCTCAGATTAAATCGACTGAAGATTTATTCTGATACTTCTTACAGCGGACCTTTTCCTGGCTCAGATTAAACCGACCAAAGATTTATTCTGATACTTCTTCCAGTTAAAGACAAAGAGACCTCTTATGGCTCATATTAAACTAACCAAAGATTTATTCTGATATTTCTTCCAATTGAAGTCGGGAACAAACATCCTCTGGCTCAGATTAATTTGACCGAAGATTTATTCTGATACTAAATCTAGCAGACCTTTTCCTGGCTCAGATTAAATAAACCAAAGATTTATTCTAATAATTCTTCCACTTTAAGACAAAGAGACCTCTTCTAGCTCAGATTAAATTAACCAAAATTTATTCTGATACTTCTTCCGGTCGAAGTCAGACATAAATATCTTCTGGCTCAGGGGAAATCGACCAAAGATTTATTCTGATACTTCTTCGAGCAGATCCTTTTTCTGGTTCAGATTAAATCGACCAAAGATTTATTCTGATACTTATTCCAGTTAAAGACAAAGAGACCTCTTCTGAAACATATTAAATCAACCAAAGATTTATTTTGATACTTCTTCCAATCGAAGTTTGACATAAACATCTCCTGGCTCAGATTAAATCGAATAAAGATTTATTCAAATACTTCTTTCTGCAGATCCTTTTTTTGGCTCAGGTTAAATCGACCAAAGATTTATTCTGATACTTCTTCCACTTAAAGACAAAGAGACCCCTTATGGCGTTGATTAAATCAACCAAAGATTTATTTTGATACTTCTTCCAGTCGAAGTCGGACATAAATATGTTCTGGCTCAAGGTAAATCGACCAAAGATTTATTCTGATACTTCTTCGTGTAGATCCTTTTTCTGGCTCAGATTAAACCGACCAAAGATTTATTCTGATATTTCTTCAAGTTAAAGACAAAGAGGTCTCATCTGGATCAGATTAAATCGACCAAAGATTTATTCTTATGTGTGTTCCAGTCGAAGTAAGGCACAAACCTCCTCTGGCTCAGATTAAATTGACCGAAGATTTATTCCGATACTTCATCAAATTAAAGACAAAGAGACCTCTTCTGGCTCATATTAAATCAACTAAAGATTTATTGTGATTTTTCTTCCAGTTGAAGTCGGGAACAAACATCCTCTGGCTCATATTAAATCGACGAAAGACTTATTCGGATACTTCTTCATGCAGACCTTTTTCTGGATCATATTAAATCAACCAAAGATTTATTCTGATACTTTTTCCATTTAAATACAGAGAGACCTCTTCTTGCTCTGATTAAATCAACCAAATATTTATTCTGATACTTCTTGCAGTTGAAGTCACACATAAATATCCAATGGCTCAGATTAAATCGACCAAACATTTATTTGATAATTCTTCCAGCAGACCTTTTTCTGGATCAGATTAAGTCGACCAGAGATTTATTCTGATACTTCTTCCAGTTAAAGACAAAGAGACCTCTTCTGGCTCAGATTTAATCAACCAAAGATTTATTCTGATGTTTTTTCCAATTGAAGTCGGGAATAAACATCCTTTGGCTCATATTTAATCGACCAAAGATTTATTCTGATACTTCTTCCACCTGACCTTTTTCTAGATCAGATTAAATCGACCAAAGATTAATTATGATACATCTTCCAGTAAAAGACAAAGAGACCTCTTTTGGCTTAGATTAAATCAATCAAAGATATATTCTGATATTTCTTCCAGTTGAAGTCGGACATAAATATCCTCTGGCTCAGATTAAGTCGACCAAATTTATTCTGATACTTCATCCAGCTGACCTTTTTCTAGCTCAGATTAAATCGAACAAAGATTTATTCTGATACATCTTCTAGTTAAAGACAAAGAGACCTCTTCTGGCTCAAATTAATTCCACCAAAGATTTATTCGGATGTTTCTTTCAGTCGAAGTTGGACATAAATATCCTCTGCCTTAGAATAAATCGACCGGAGATTTATTCTGATACTTCTTCCAGCGGATCCTTTTTCGGGCTCAGATTAAATCGACCAAATATTTATTCTGAAACTTCTTCAAGTTAAAGACAAAGAGACCTATTTTGGCTCAGATTAAATCAACCAAAGATTTATTCTGATACTTCTTCCGTTATAAGTCGGACATAAATATCTTCTAGCTCAAGGTAAATCGACCAAAGATTTATTCTGATACTTCTTCTAGCAGATCCTTTTTCTGGCTCAGATTAAATCGACCAAAGATTTATTCTGATACTTCTTCTAGCAGATCCTTTTTCTGGCTCAGATTAAATCGACCAAAGATTTATTCTGAAACTTCTTCCAATTAAAGACAAAGATACAACTTCTGGCTCATATTAAATCAACCAAAGATTTATTCTGATACTTCTTCCAGTTGAAGTCGAACATAAAAACTTATGGCTCAGGGTAAATTGACCGAAGACTTATTTTGATACTTCTTCGAGCAGATCCTTTTTTTGGCTCAGATTAAATCGATTAAATATTTATTCTGAAATTTCTTCTAGTTAAAGAAAAATAGACCTCTTCTAACTCAGATTAAATCAACCAAAGATTTATTTTGGTACTTCTTCCAGTTGAAGTCGAACATAAATATCATCTGGCTCATATTAAATCGACCAAATATTTATTCTGATACTTCTTCAAGTTAAAGACAAAGAGGCCTCTTATGACTCATATTAAATCGACCAAAGATTTATTATGATGTTTCTTCCATTCGAAGTCGGGCACAAACCTCCTCTGGCTCATACTAAATTGACCAAAGATTTACTATGAAACTTCTTCCAACGCACAATTTTCTGGCTCAATTTAAATCGACCAAAGAATTATTCTGATACTTCTTCCAGTTAAACACAAAGGCCTCTTATAACTCAGATTAAATCAACCAAAGATTTATAGTGATGTTTCTTCTAGTTGAAGTCGGGCACAAACATCCTCTGGCTCATAATAAATCGACCGAAGATTTAATCTGATACTTCTTCCAGCATGCCTTTTTCTGGCTCAGATTAAATCAACGAAAGATTTATTTGGATTATTCTTTCAAGTTAAAGACAGAGAGACCTCTTCTGGCTCTGATTAAATCAACCAAAAATTTATTCTGATACTTCTTCCAATCGAAGTCGGGCATAAATATCCTCTGGCTCAGATTAAATCAACCAAATTTATTCCGATACTTCATCCAGCGGGCCTTTTTCTATCTCAGATTAAATCTAACAAAGATTTATTAAGATACATCTTATAGTTAAAGACGTATAGACCTCTTCTGGATCAAATTAAATTGACCAAATATTTATTTAGATGCTTCTTTCATTCAAAGTCGGACATGAATACCCTCTTGCACAGATTAAATCGATCGAAAATTTATTCTGATGCTTCTTCCAGCACATCCTTTTTCTGGCTCAGATTAAATCAACCAAAGATTTCTTCAGATACTTCTTCCAGTTAAAGTCAGAGAGACCTCTTTTGGATCTGATTAAATAAACCAAATATTTATTCAAATACTTCTTCCAGGTGAAGTCGGATATAAATATCCTCTGGCTCAGATTAAATCGACCAAATATTTATTCTGATACTTCTTCGAGCAGATCCTTTCTCTGGCTTAAATTAAACCGACCAAAGATTTATTCTGATACTTCTTCAAGTTAAAGAGAAAGAGGCCTCATCTGGCTCAGATTAAATCGACCAAAGATTTATTCTGATGTTTGTTCCAGTCGAAGTCAGGCACAAACCTCCTCTGGCTCAGATTAAATTGACCGAAGATTTATTCTGATACTTCTTCCAATTAAAGAAAAAGAGACCTCTTCTGGCAAAGATTAAATCAACCAAAGATTTATTGTGATTTTTCTTCCAGTTGAAGTCGGGAACAAACATCCTCTGGCTCATATTAAATCGACCAAAGATTTATTCTAATACTTCTTCCAGCGGACCTTTTTCTGGCTCAGATTAAATCAACCAAAGATTTATTCTGATACTACTTCTAGCAAAACTTTGTCTTGTTCAGATTAAATCGACCAAAGATTTATTCTGATGATTCTTCTAGTTAAAGAAAAAGCGAAAACTTCTGGCTCAAATTAAATTAACCAAAGATTTATTTGGATACTTCTTCCATTATAAGTCTAACATAAATATCTTCAGGCTCGGGGTAAATCGACCAAAGATTTATTCAGATACTTCTTCCAGCAGATCCTTTTTCTGGCTCAGATTAAATCGCCCAAAGATTTATTCTGATACTTCTTCAAATTAAAGACAAAGAGGCCTCTTTTGGCTCATATTAAATCGACCAAATATTTATTCTGATGTTTCTTCCAGTCAAAGTCGGGCACAAACCTCCTTTGGCTCATATTAAATTGACCAAAGATTTATTATGATACTTCTTCCCGCGTACCATTTTCTGGCTCAGATTAAATCGACCAAAGATTTATTCTGATACTTCTTCCAGTTAAACACAAAGAGACATCTTATGGCTCATATTAAATCAACCAAAGATTTATTTTGATGTTTCTTCCAGTTGAAGTCGGGCACAAACATCTTCTGGCTCATATTAAATCGACCGAAGATTTATTCTAATACTTCTTCCAGCAGACCTTTTTCTGGCTCAGATTAAATCAACCATAGATTTATTCTGATTATTCTTCCAAGTTAAAGAAAGAGAGACCTCTTCTGGCTCTAATTAAATCAACCAAATATTTATTCTGATACTTGATCTAGTCGAAGTCAGACATAAATATCCTCTGGCTTAGATTAAATCAACCAAATATTTATTCGGATACTTCTTCCAGTGGACCTTTTTCTGGCTCATATTAAATCGACCAATGAATTATTCTGATACTTCTTCCAGTTAAAGTCAAGGAGACCTCTTCTGGCTCAGATTAAATCATCCAAAGATATATTCTGATACTTCTTCCTATCGAAGTCTGACATAATTATACTCTGGCACAAATTAAATCAACCAAATTTATTTGGATACTTCATCCAGCGGGCTTTTTTCTATCTTAGATTAAATCGAACAAAGATTTATTCATATACATCTTCTAGTTAAAGACAAATAGACCTCTTCTGGCTCAAATTAAATCGACCAAATATTTATTTGGATGCTTCTTCCATTCGAAGTCAAACATAAATATCCTCTTGCTCGGATTAAATCGACTGGAGATTTATTCTGATACTTCTTACAGTGGACCTTTTCCTGGCTCAGAATAAACCGACCAAAGATTTGTTCTAATACTTCTTCCAGTTAAAGACAAATAGATCTCTTATGGCTCATATTAAACTAACCAAAGATTTATTCTTATATTTCTTCCAATTGAAGTCGGGAACAAACATCCTCTAGCTCATATTAAATTGACTGATGATTTATTCTAATACTTAATCTAGCATACCTTTTCCTGGCTCAGATTAAATAAACCAAAGATTTATTCTGACACTTCTTCCACTTTAAGACAAAGAGACCTCTTCTAGCTCAGATTAAATTAATCAAAATTTATTCTGATACTTCTTCCAGTCGAAGTCAGACATAAATATCTTTTGGCTCAGGGTAAATCGACCAAAGATTTATTCTGATACTTCTTCAAGAAGATCCTTTTTCTGGCTCAGATTAAATCGGCCAAAGATTTATTCTGATACTTCTTCTAGTTAAAGACAAAGATACCTCTTCTGGAACATATTAAATCAACCAAAGATTTATTTTGATACTTCTTCCAGTCGAAGTTTGACATAAACATCTCCTGGCTCAGATTAAATCGACCAAAGATTTATTCAGATACTTCTTCCTACGGATCCGTTTTCTGGCTCAGGTTAAATCGACCAAAGATTTATTCTGATACTTTTCCACTTAAAGACAAAGAGACCCCTTATGGCGCTGATAAAATCAACCAAAGATTTATTCTGATACTTCTTCTAGTCGAAGTCGGACACAAATATCTTTTGGCTCAGGGTAAATCGACCAAAGATTTATTCTGATACTTCTTCGAGCAGATCCTTTTTCTGGCTCAGATTAAACCGACCAAAGATTTATTCTGATATTTCTTCAAGTTAAATACAAAGAGGCCTCATCTGGCTCAGATTAAATCGACCAAGGATTTATTCTGATGTGTGTTCCAGTCGAAGTCAGGCACAAACCTCCTCTGGCTCAGATTAAATTGACCGAAGATTTATTCCGATACTTAATACAATTAAAGACAAAGAGACCTCTTCTGGCTCAGATTAAATGAACTAAAGATTTATTGTGATTTTTCTTCCAGTTGAAGTCGGGAACAAACATCCTCTGGCTCATATTAAATCGACGAAAGATTTATTCGGATACTTCTTCATGCAGACCTTTTTCTGGATCATATTAAATCAACCAAAGATTTATTCTGATACTTGTTCCATTTAAATACAGAGAGACCTCTTCTTGCTCTGATTAAATCAACCAAATATTTATTCTGATACTTCTTGCAGTTGAAGTGGGATATAAATATCCAATGGCTCAGATTAAATCGACCAAACATTTATTTTGATAATTCTTCCAGCAGACCTTTTTCTGGATCAGATTAAGTCGACCAGAGATTTATTCTGATACTTCTTCAAATTAAAGACAAAGATACCTCTTCTGGCTAAGATTTAATCAATCAAAGATTTATTCTGATGTTTTTTCCAATTGAAGTCGGGAATAAACATCCTTTGGCTCATATTAAATCGACCAAAGATTAATTCTGATACATCTTCCAGTAAAAGACAAAGAGACCTCTTCTGGCTCAGATTAAATCAACCAAATATCTATTCTGATATTTCTTCCAGTCAAATTCAGACATAAATATCCTCTGGTTCGGATTAAGTCGACCAGATTTATTCTGTTACTTCATCCAGCTGATCTTTTTCTAGCTCAGATTAAATCAACCAAAGATTTATTCTGATACTTCTTCCAGTTAAAGACAGAGAGACCTCTTCTGGCTCTGATTAAATCAACCAAATATTTATTCAGAAACTTCTTCCAAGTGAAGTCAGACATAAATATCCTCTGGCTCAGATTAAATCGACCAAAGATTTATTTTGATACTTCTTCTAGCAGATCTTTTTATGGTTCAGATTAAATCGACCAAAGATTTATTCTGATACTTCTTCCTGTTAAAGACAAAGAGACCTCTTCTGGCTCAGATTAAATAAATAAAAGATTTATTCGGATACTTTTTACATTATAAGTCGGACATAAATATCTTCTGGCTCAAGGTAAATCGACCAAAGATTTATTCTGATTCTTCTTCTAGCAGATCCTTTTTCTGGCTCAGATTAAATCGACCAATGATTTCTTCTAAAACTTCTTCCAATTAAAGACAAAGAGACATCTTCTGGCTTTGATTAAATAAACCAAAGATTTATTCTGATACTTCTTCCAGTTGAAGTCGAACATAAAAACTTATGGCTCAGGGTAAATTGACCAAAGACTTATTCTGATACTTCTTCTAGCAGATCCTTTTTCTGGCTCAGATTAAATCGACCAATGATTTATTCTGATACTTCTTCTAGTTAAATAAAAAGAGACCTCTTCTAACTCAGATTAAATCAACCAAAGATTTATTCTGATACTTCTTCCAGTCGAAGTCAGACATAAATATCATCTGGCTCAGATTAAATCGACCAAAGATTTATTCTGATGTTTCTTCCATTTGAAGTCGGGCACAAACCTCCTCCGGCTCATACTAAATTGACCAAAGATTTACTATGATACTTCTTCCAGCGCACCATTTTCTGGCTTAATTTAAATCGACCAAAGAATTTTTCTGATACTTCTTCCAGTTAAACACAAAGAAACCTCTTATAACCCAGATTAAATCAACCAAAGATTTACTTTGATGTTTCTTCTAGTTGAAGTCGGGTATAAACATCCTCTGGCTCATATTAAATCGACCGAACATTTAATCTGATACTTCTTCCAGCTGTCATTTTTCTGGCTCAGATTAAATCAACCAAAGATTTATTCTGATTATTCTTCCAAGTTAAAGACAGAGAGACCTCTTCTGGCTCTGATTAAATCAACCAAAAATTTATTCTGATACTTCTTCCAATCGAAGTCGGGCATAAATATCCTCTGGCTCATATTAAATCGACCAAAGATTTATTATGATACTTCTTTCAGCGGACGTTTTTTTGGCTCAGATTAAATCGACCAATGAGTTATTCTAATACTTCTTCAAGTTACAGACAAGGAGACCTCTTCTGGCTCAGATTAAATCAACCAAAGATATATTCTGATACTTCTTCCAGTCGAAGTCGGACATAAATATCCTCTGGCTCAGATTAAATCAACCAAATTTATTTTGATACTTCATCCAGCGGGCCTTTTTCTTTGTCAGATTAAATCGAACAAAGAATTATTTTGATACATATTCTAGTTTAAGACAAATAGACCTCTCCTGGCTCAAATTAAACGACCAAATATATCTTTAGATGCTTCTTCCATTCGAAGATGGACATAAATACCGTCTTGCTCAGATTAAATCGAGCGAAGATTTGTTCTGATATTTCTTCCAGCACATCCTCTTTCTGGCTCAGATTAAATCAACCAAAGATTTATTCAGATACTTCTTCCAGTTAAATACAGAGAGACCTCTTTTGGATCTGATTAAATAAACCAAATATTTATTCAGATACTTCTTCCAGGTGAAGTCGGACATAAATATCCTCTAGCTCAGATTAAATCGACCAAAGATTTATTCTGATACTTCTTCTAGCAGATCTTTGTATGGTTCAGATTAAATTGACCAAAGATTTATTCTGATGATTTATCCATTTAAAGACAAAGAAACAACTTCTGGCTCAAAGTAAATCAATAAAAGATTTATTCAAATACTTCTTCCAGTAGATCCTTTTTTTGGCTCAGATTAAATCGACCAAATATTTATTCTGATACTTCTTCAAGTTAAAGACAAAGAGGCCTCTTCTGGCTCAGATTAAATCGTCCAAATATTTATTCTGATGTTTCTTCCATTCGAAGTCGGGCATAAACCTCCTCTGGCTGATATTAAATTGACCATAGATTTATTATGATACTTCTTCTAGCGGACCATTTTCTTGCTCAGATTAAATCGACCAAAGATTTACTTTGATACTTCTTCCAGTTAAACACAAAGAGACCTCTTATAACTCAGATTAAATCAACCAAAGATTTATTCTGATGTTTCTTCCAGTTGAAGTCGGGCACAAACATCCTCTGGCTCATATTAAATCGACCGAAGATTTAATCTGATATTTCTTCCAGCAGACCTTTTTCTGGCTCAGATTAAATCAACAAAATATTTATTCTAATTATTCTTCTAAGTTAAAGACAGAGAGCCCTCTTATGGCTCTGATTAAATCAACCAAATATTTATTCTGATACTTGATCCAGTCGAAGTCAAACATAAATATCCTCTGGCTTAGATTAAATCGACCAAATATTTTTTCTGATACTTCTTCCAGTGGACATTTTTCTGGCTCATATTAAATCGACCAATGAGTTATTCTAATACTTATTCAAGTTAAAGGCAAGGAGACCTCTTCTGGCTCAGATTAAATCAACCCAAGATATATTCTGATACTCCTTCCAGTCGAAGTCGGACATAAATATCCTCTGGCACAAATTAAATCAACCAAATATATTCTGATACTTCATCCAGCGGGCCTTTTTCTATCTCAGATTAAATCAAACAAAGATTTATTCAGATACATCTTCTAGTTAAAGATAAATAGACCTCTTCTAGCTCAAATTAAATCGACCAAATATTTATTTGGATGCTTCTTCCATTTGAAGTCAGACATAAATATCCTCTTGCTCAGATTAAATCGACTGGAGATTTATTCTGATACTTCTTCCAGCACATCCCATTTTTGGCTCAGATTAAATAGACCAAAGATTTATTCAGATATTTCTTCCAGTTAAAGACAGAGAGACCTCTTTTTGCTCTGATTAAATAAACCAAATATTTAGTCAGATACTTCTTCTAGGTGAAGTCAGACACAAATATCCTCTAGCTCATATTAAATTGACCAAAGATTTATTCTGATGCTTCTTCTAGCACATCTTTATCTGGTTCAGATTAAATCGACCAAAGATTTATTCTGATGATTCTTCCAATTAAAGACAAAGAGACAACTTGTAGCTCATATTAAATCAACCAAAGATTTATTTGGATACTTCTTCCATTATAAGTCTGACATAAATATCTTCTGGCTCAAGGTAAATCGACCAAAGATTTATTCAGATACTTCTTCCAGCAGATCCTTTTTCTAGCTCAGATTAAATCGACCAAAGATTTATTATGATACTTCTTCCAGTTAAAGACAAAGAGACCTCTTCTGGATCATATTAAATCAACCAAAGAGTTAATCTAATACTTCTTCCAGTCGTAGTCGAACATAAATATCCTCTGGCTCAGATTAAATCGACAAAATATTTATTCTGATACTTCTTCCAGTGGACCTTTTCCTTGCATATATTAAACCGACCAAAGATTTATTCTGATACTTCTTACATCTTAAAGACAAAGAGGCCTCTTCAGGCTCAGATTAAATTGACCAAAGATTTATTCTGATGTTTCTTCCAGTTAAAGTCGGGCACAAACCTCCTCTGGATCAGAGTAAATTGACTGAAGATTTATTCTGATACTTCTTCCAGCGGACCATTTTCATGCTATGATTAAATCAACAAAAGATTTATGCTGATACTTCTTCCAATAAAAACCAAGAGACCTCTTTGGATCCAATTAAATCAACCAAAGATTAATTCTGATGTTTCTTCCAGTTGAAGTCGGGCATAAACATCCTCTGGCTCATATTAAATCGACCAAAGATTTATTTTGATACTTCTTCCAACAGACCTTTTTCTGGCTCAGATTAAATCAACCAAAGATTTATTCTGATACTTCTTCCAGTTAAAGACAGAGAGACCTCTTCTGGCTCTGATTAAATCAACCAAAATATTTATTCAGATACTTCTTCCAGTCGAAGTCAGACATAAATATCCTCTGGCTCATATTAAATCGACCAAAGATTTATTATGATAATTCTTTCAGCGGACCTTTTTCTGGCTCAGATTAAATCGACAAAGATTTATTCTAATACTTCTTCCAGTTAAAAACACAGAGACCTGTTTTCGCTCAGATTAAATCAACCAAAGATATATTCTGATACTTCTTCCAGTCGAAGTCGGACATAAATATCTTCTGGCTCAGATTAAATCGACCAAATTTATTCTGATACTTCTTCTAGTGGACCTTTTCTGGCTCAGATTAAATCGACCAAAGATTTACTCTGATACTTCTTCCAATTAAAGACAAAGAGACATCTTCTGGCTTAAATTAAATCAACCAAATATTTATTCTGATACTTCTTCCAGTTGAAGTCGCACATAAATATCTTCTGGCTCAGGGTAAATTGACCAAAGATTTATTCTAATACTTCTTCTAGCAGATCCTTTTTCTGGCTAAGATTTAATCGATTAAAGATTTATTCTGATACTTCTTCCCGTCGAGGTCGGACATAAATATCATCTGGCTCAGATTAAATCGACCAAATCCTTAATTTGATACTTCTTCCATCAGACCTTTTCCTGGCTCAGATTAAACCGACCAAAGATTTATTCTGATACTTCTTCAAGTTAAAGACAAAGTGTCCTCTTCAGGCTCAGATTAAATCGACCAAAGATTTATTCTGATGTTTCTTCCAGTTAAAGTCGGGCAAAAACCACCTCCGGATCAGATTAAATCGACCGAAGATTTATTCTGATACTTCTTACAGTGGACCATTTTCATGCTATGATTAAATCGACCAAAGATTTATTCTGATACTTCTTCCAGTTAAACATAAAGAGACCTCTTATGACTCAGATTAAATCAACCAAAGATTTATTCTGATGTTTCTTCCAGTTGAAGTCGAGCACAAGCATCCTCTGGCTCATATTAAATCGACCAAAGATTTATTCTGATACTTCTTCCAGCAGACCTTTTTCTGGCTCAGATTAAATCAACCAAAGATTTATTTTGATACTCCTTCCAGGTTAAAGACACAGAGACCTCTTCTGGCTCTGATTAAATCGACCAAACATTTATTCTGATACTTCTTCTAGTTTAAGTCGGACATAAATATCCTCTGGCTCAGATTAAATCGACTAAATATTTATTATGATACTTCTTTCAGCGGACCTTTTTCTGGATCAGATTAAATCAACAAAGATTTATTCCGATACTTAGTACAGTTAAAAACAAAGATACCTCTTCTGGATCAGATTAAATCAACCAAAGATATATTCTGATTCTTCTTCCAATCGATGTCGGACATAAATATCCTATGGCTCAGATTAAATCGACTAAATTTATTCTGATACTTCATCCAGCAGGCCTTTTTCTAACTCAGATTAAATCGAACAAATATTTATTCGGATACATCTTCCAGTTAAAGACAGAGAGACCTCTTCTGGCTCAAATTAAATCAACTGAATATTTATTCAAATGCTTCTTCCGGTCGAAGTCGTACATAAATATCCTATGGATTAGATTAAATCGACCAAAGATTTATTCTCACACTTCTTCCAGCGGAACTTTTCTGGCTCAGATTAAATCGACCAAAGATTTATTATGATACTTCTTCCAGCTCACTTTTTCTAGTTCAGATTAAACTGAACAAAGATTTATTCAGATGCTTCTTCTGAAGAAGTCAGACATAAATATTCTTTGGCTCAGATTAAATTGATCAAAGATTTATTCTGATACTTCTTCCAGCGGATCCTTTTTCTGGCTCAGATTAAATCAATCAAAGATTTATTCTGATACTTCTTCCAGTTAAAGACAGAGAGACCTCTTCTGGCTCTGATTAAATCAACCAAATATTTATTCAGATACTTCTTCCAGGTGAAGTCAGACATAAATATCCTCTGGCTCAGATTAAATAGACTAAAGATTTATTTTGATACTTCTTCTAGCAGATCTTTTTCTGGTTCAGATTAAATCGACCAAAGATTTATTCTGATACTTCTTCCAGTTAAAGACAAAGAGACCTCTTCTGGCTCAAATTAAATAAATAAGATATTTATTCAAATACTTCTTACATTATAAGTCTGACATAAATATCTTTTGGCTCAGGGTAAATCGACCAAAGATTTATTCAGATACTTCTTCCAGCAGATCTTTTTTCTGGCTCAGATTAAATCGACCAAAGATTTATTCTAATACTTCTTCCAGTTAAAGACAAATAGACCTCTTCTGGATCAAATTAAATTAACCAAATATTTATTTTTATACTTCTTCCAATCGAAGTCGGACATAAATATTTTCTGGCTCAGGGTAAATCGACCAAAGATTTATTCTGATACTTCTTCCAGCAGATCCTTTTTCTAGCTCAGATTAAATCGGCCAAATATATATTCTGATACTTCTTCCAGTTAAAGACAAAGAGACCTCTTTTGGTTAGATTAAATCAACCAAAGATTTATTTTGATACATCTTCCAGTCGAAGTCGAACATAAATATCCTCTGGCTCAGATTAAATCGACCAAATATTTATTCTGATACCTCTTCCAGCGGACCCTTTCCTGGCTCAGATTAAACTGACCAAAGATTTATTCTGATACTTCTTCAAGTTAAAGACAAAGACTCCTCTTCAAGCTCAAATTAAATCGACCAAATATTTATTCTGATGTTTCTTCTAGTCGAAGTCGGGCATAAACCTCCTCTGGGGCAGATAAAAATGACATAAGGTTTATTCTGATACTTCTTCCAGCGGACAATTTTCTGGCTCACATTAAATCCCCCAAAGATTTACTTTGATACTTATTCAAGTAAAAGACAAAGAGACCTCTTCTAGCTCAAATTAAATCAAACAAAGATTTATTTTGATGTTTCTTCCAGTTTAGGTCGGGCACAAACATCCTCTAGCTCATATTAAATCTACCAAAGATATATTCTGATACTTCTTCCAGCAGACCTTTTTCTGGCTCAGATTAAATCAACCAAAGATTTATTTTGATACTTCTTCCAGTTAAAGACAGAGAGACCTCTTCTGGCTCTGCTTAAATTAACCAAATATTTATTCAGATACTTCTTCTAGTCGAAGTCAGACATAAATATCCTCTTGCTCAGATAAAATCGACCAAAGATTTATTATGATACTTCTTTCAGCGGACTTTTTTCTGGCTCAGATTAAATCGACCAAAGATTTATTCTGATACTTCTTCCAGATAAAAACATATATAAACATCTTCTGGCTCAAATTAAATCAACCAAAGATTTATTCTGATACTTCTTCCAGTTAAACACAAAAAGACCTCTTCTGGCTGAGATTAAATCGACGAAAGACTTATTCTGATACTTCTTCTAGTTGAAGACTGCCACATATAACTTCCGGCTCAGAATAAATCGACCAAAGATTTTTTCTGATACATCTTCCAGTTAAAGACCAAGAGACGTTTTCTGGTTCAAATTAAATCGACCAAAGATTTATTCTGATACTTCTTCTAGTCAAAGTCGAACGTAAATAGCTTCTGGCTCAAGCTCAGATTAAGTAGACAAAAGATTTATTCTGATACTTCTATCACTAGACTGTTTTACTAGCTCAAATTAAATTGACAAAGATTTATTCTGATACTTCTTCCAGTCGAAGTTGGACATAAATATCTTCTGGCTCAAATTTAATCGACCAAAGATTTATTCTGATAGTTTTTCGATTCGAAGCAGACATAAATATCCTCTGGCTCAGAATAAATCGACCAGAGATTTATTCTGATACTTCTTCCAGCAGACCTTTTTCTGGCTCAGATTAAACTGACCAAAGATTTATTCTGATACTTCTTCAAGTTAAAGACAAATAGACCTCTTTTGGCTCAGATTAAATCGACAAAATATTTATTCTCTTGTTTCTTCCAGTTGAAGTCGGGCACAAACATTCTCTAGCTCAGGTTAAATCGACCGAAGATTTATTCTGATACTTCTTCAAGCAGCCTTTCTCTGGCTCTGATTAAATCGTCCAAAGATTTATTCGGATACTTTTTCTAGTTAAAGACAAAGAAACCTCTTCAGATTAAATCGACCAAAGATTTATTCTGATGTTTCTTCTAGTTGAAGTCGAGCAAAAAAATTCTCTGGCTCAGATTAAATCGACCAAAGATTTATTGTGATACTTCTTCTAGCGGACCTTTTTCTGGTTCAAATTAAATCAAAAAAAGATTTATTCTGATTCTTCTTCTAGTTAAAGACAAAGAGACCACTTCTGGCTCCGATTAAATCAACCTAATATTTATTCTGATACATGTTCCAGTCGGAGTCGGACATAAATATCCTCTTGCTCAGATTAAATCGACCTAAGATTTATTATGATAATTCTTCCAGTAAACTTTTTCCTAGCTCAGATTAAATCGACCAAAAATTTATTGTGATACTTCTTTCAGTTAAATACAAAGAGACCTCTTCTGGAAAAAATTGAATCAACCCAAGATTTATTCTGACACTTCTTCCAGTCCAAGTTGAACATAAATATCCTCTTCTCAGATTAAATTGACCAAAGATTTATTCTGATACTTCTTCCAGCGGACCTTTTTTTGACTCAGATTAAATCGAACAAAGATTTATTCTGATACATATTCCATTTAAAGACAAAGAGACCTCTTATGGCCCAAATTAAATCGACCAAAGATTTATTCTGATGCTTCTTCCAGTCGAAGTCGAACATAAATATCCTCTAGCTCAGATCAAATCGACAAAAGATTTTTTTTGATACTTCATCCAGCGGACCTTTTTTGGTTCAGATTAAATCGAACAAAGATTTATTCTGATACATCTTCCAGTTAAAGAAAAAGAGACCTCTTCTAGCCCAAATTAAATCGACCAAAGGTTTATTCTGATGCTTCTTCTAGTCGAAGTCAGACATAAATATCCTCTGGCTCAGATTAAATCGATCAAAGATTTATTCAGAAACTTCTTCTAGTTAAAGACAAAGAGTCCTCTTCTGGCTCAGATTAAATCAACCAAATATTTATTCTAATACTTATTCCAGTCAAAGTTTGACATAAACATTCCTGGCTCAGATTAAATAGACCAAAGATTTATTCTGAAACTTCTTCCAGCAAACCCTTTTTCTCGCTCAGATTAAATAGACCAAAGATTTATTCTGATACTTCTTCCAGATAAAAACATACATAAACATCTTCCGGCTCAGATTAAATCGACCAAAGACTTATACTAATACTTCTTCCAGTTGAAGACGGTCACATATAACTTTTGGCTCAGATTAAATCGACCAAAGATTTATTCGGATACTTCTTCCAGTTAAACACAAAAAGACCTCTTCTGGCTGAGATTAAATCGACCAAAGACTTATTCTGATACTTCTTCTAGTTGAAGACGGTCACATGTAACTTCCGGCTCAGATTAAATAGACCAAAGATTTGTTCTGATACATCTTCCAGTTAAAGACAAAGATACCTTTTATGGCTCCAATTAAATCGACCAAAGATTAATTCTGATACTTCTTCTAGTCAAAGTCGAACTTAAACAGCTTCTGGCTCAGATTAAATCGACAAAAGATTTATTTTTTATACTTTTATCAGTAGACTGTTTTTCTAGCTCAAATTAAATTTACCAAATACTTATTCTGATACTTCTCCCAGTTAAAGTCAAGACAACATTTTCTAGCTATGTGTAAATCGACTGGAGATTTATTCTGATACTTCTTCCAAATAAAGATTAACATGGATATCTTCTGCCTCATTTTAAATCAAGCATAGATTTATTCTGATACTTCTTCCAATTGAAGGCAAGGATATACCTCTGTCGGCTCACTTTAAATCAAGCACAGATTTATTCTGATGCTTCTTCTAGTTGAAGTCAACAGTTACTTTGGATGGTATCTGTAAGCCCATCTCCGAAGACTCTCCGTGACCTCCCCAAATGGCATTTATAAGCCCATTTCCAGTACAATCAACCAACAGCTTTACCTCTTGCACAGGCGAGTGCAAATTACTGGGATCTTAAGTGTTCAATCATCTTCTACCGCCAAGTCACGAATGGTGGACATGTCAATCTAACTCTTCAGGTTTAAGAAGATTTAACAGCGGCAGCTGTTGTACCCCAAAATTTTCCCTCCAATTTTTCTCAAGACATGATTTCAAAGGTTCTCAAGATACTCAAGGGTTGACCAGTCAAACCTCCTCCTAAGCAAGGGGTCTACAACTAGGGTTTTGAGTTCCTCAAAAAAGTTTGAGTTACAAAGGCCTCAAGTGGCATTCATGGTTCTCCATAGGTCCTCAATAAGGTTCATGTCAAGTTTCAAGTCCTACATCACAAGTTTGCTCAGTCAATGGCTTAGATAATTGAAAATCAAATTCCATACAATCAAACTTCTAGATTTTTGGTCAACACCAACATTTTGAAGTGATATTCATCATTTGATCAAGGATTGATCATGATTCCCTAAGAAAAGCTCTCCAAAAGCTCTCCAAAAATTCTCCAAAATTAAAAGAAGTGGTGAAAATTATATCTCATATTTCCAGCAAGTTTCAATCCAAACTAAGGGTAGCATTCACCTCCTGAAGATAAAAGTAGTTAATCTAGATCCATAGTTGTGCTCCTTGAGCACCAGAACACAATCTGTGCATCACGTCGTTTTTGAAATTGGTAAAAATTAAAACTATATTTTCTTGCCTTTTTAATCATTACTAACATGTTTAATCTCCTCCTATGCATCATTAGAACTGGATAGGTACATTACATGTAATGTTTGACGCAGATTTACCATTGTTAGAGAACCTAAGCCATTGATCATCGAACTAGACATTGCAAGCAATTTTCTCCCCTTGCACCCTCCATGTGCTTTTCACAAAGCAAGCCCATAGTCTTTTTTATTATTATTTTTTAATCTTTTTCTTTTCTTTTTTTAATCACTTTTTTATAATAAAATCATTAAAAAAAGTTAGATATAGACTTTAATTAATTAACTTTATTTTCATAATAAAAATTAATTAATTTAATCACTTTAAGTTTATTTTATTAATTAAAATATAATTAGGATTAGACTTTAATTATCATTCATTTATTTTTCTAAATAAAAACACCAAAAATATGTTTTATACTTAGAATTTTTTGTAGATATCTTGCCCTCTTCAATCTCCGCGTGTTTATTTACTTTTTCGCATTTTTTTCAATATTGTAATTGTCCAAAGGTTATAATAGCTAATTAGGACCCTTTTATATTTTTATCCCTAAATTTTGGTTTGTATTCCTCTATCCCCGAAGCGATGTAATAGCGTAGTTTACTTCCCGCACTTTTATTTTTTGCCCTTTTATATATCTAATTGCTAGATTAAATAGGCGTGTATGATAAGACTTAAAAGCAAATAATAGAAAACCTAACATTCAAGATAAATATAACTAAAATACAACACACTTCACACACACACACACACACACACCTCTAAGGTACCTCCACTTGTTGCCTTCTGAAAACAAACAGTCACGTCTCTCGAAAGTAAGAAAATTTAGAAAAGACCCATTGGTTAAAAAGATCATAGACAACCTTTTGATGCTGCCTCGGTAAATGGTCTTAGTACCTTAGGGTAATTGCTAAAGTACCCTACGAGTTGCCTTCGTGATCATACGATGACCCGTGCCTGTCTCTCAAACATCCAATGATAGGGTTATCCACCAACTAATGGTAGGATAGCACTATCTAAAGGAAAAGAAGAAAAGAACAAAGATCTTTTGAGTAGGTAGATAGCTTGTAGTTGCTTGCTCACAAAACAAAACAAATTTCTCACACATACACTCTCTTTTATAAATATTTTCAAAGATAAAAACACTTTGTATTCATTCTCAATGATATGAGAATCATTACAATGTTCGCCGTACTAAGGCATCTTTTCAAAATATTTTCAAAAATACACTTAAACAAAAAGCATTATCAAAGTGAGCTAGAAACTAAGATCCCGTAGATAAATACGGATGGAAAGGGTTCTAACACCTTCCCTTTCCATAACCTACCCCCGTTACTCAGAAAATTCTCAAAAGGTCTTTCCTGTTCTTTTCACCCTTTCCTTTATTGGATAAAATAAAAGTCGATGGTGACTCTTGCTAACCGCAACATTTGTGATAAAATGAAAAACCAGTAAAGTCAGTTTTCCCACTGTATTACAATCTTTGTGTGATGTTTTATCATCTTCCCTCTTATTTTATGTTTTGTCATCCCTTTCTTATCATGATGTGTTATCACCCCTCTCCCATCTTTGCTTGCCTCTCCTTTTGTATGCTTCCCATAGGATATTTAGTTCACTCTTCTCTAAATTTGAACTAAATAGACCTTAGGATATTTATCCATGTATGATGACATTTGGTAGGTGCTTTCATCCTATCCCAAATATAGGATCAATATTACATGATAACTTTAGGGCTAGTTTGCTAGTCTCCCTGGACTTCTTCTTTCCTCTTTTGCATCTCATTAAAACTAAAACTTCCTCTTTTCTTTTCAAACTTTAAAAAACACTTAATAAATATTTGAGGAGAACCCTACCTCCAAGGGTCTTTAATAATGAGAAGGATGATAGGGTAATGACTCACTTATCCTTATTTAATTCATAAGACTTTGGTGTTATTGGAATCCCAAACTTTATTTTTAATAAGTAGAGGGTGTTAAGTGTCCCTATATGGGTGAGTCATTTATCACTTAATCTACAAAGATACAAACCAATTCAAACTTGTTTGTCTTCGGAATTTTTCTTTTAACACCTTTTCAAAAAAGACATGCTTCGCTAGCATTGTTCATAAAAAACACACAACAAACAAAAACTATTGAGCCAAACTACGACACTCTGATTCCTTAAAAGGGATACATAAGCATCTGGTCGCGGGGATCAGCCGAGCGAAAATTTGTAAATATTTATTTATTTTCACATGTTTTCTTTTGCATGCATTCCCCCATGTTTTAGGAGGTCTTAGGCCTTTTAGAAGATGTCCAAATGATTATAGTCCAACATTAATCCAACTATTTGTTATTAATTTAATTCTTTTACTAAAATCAAATAAAAATTTAAATAAATACGATAAAAAATATGACCATGTAAAAATGGACTTAGAGGTCTTCTATCATGTCATAAACATGTTTGATCCTCAAAAGTTAGGCCCATTAATCCAAAAATTCAAAATTCCGCAATTGAGGTTTCATGCATTTCTCAAAAATTATCCAACTTGTGCCAACCATAAATCTCATAATTTTTGTCATATGAAGGTGATCTTTGACTTTTTAGAAACCTCAAGATGTCTCCTACAACTTTCATGTAGGTCATTATTTCATTTGAAGTGTTTAACTTGATGTAAATTGACTTGAAAGAATGTATTTTTGTTGACATTTAAAATGACCTGTAATGTTTTGATCCATATCTCTCAAATGAAGAATTTTTGGCCTTGAGCTTAGAGAGATAAAGTTGTAGAGAATTAAATTTCCTTCAAAATAGGCTTTGGTTGATAATTTTCTGATGAAGCATATGAAAGTTATGCTTGGTCAAAGTTTAGTTGACTTCTCCTTAAGAAAATCTTAATTAGTAATTTTTTACTTTTGATGAATCTTGAGTTTTCTTGATGAATCATGATCAACCCTTGATCAAATGATGAATGTGACTTCAAAATCTTGATGTTGACCAAAAATCTTGCAGTTTTGACTGTATGTTGACCATAATTAAATTTTTATCCAATATAGTTGATTTTCAATCATCTGAGTAATTGACTGAGAAAACTTGTGATGCAAGGCTTGAAACTTGTCATGAGGGTAGCTTGAAGCATATGAGGAATCATGGAATTCAATTGAGGCATTAGAAGCTCAATTTTCTTTGAGAAACACAAAAATTTAGTTGTAGGTGAATTGCTTAGGAGAGGTGCTTATATGCTCAAACCCTTGGGTATTCTTAAGCAATTGAGAACCCTTGGAGCATGAGGAGGTGTCTTGAATCAATTGTATTCAAAAATGGGAGGGAAAATTTTGGGGTACAACAGTTGCCCCTGTTCAATCTTCTTAAACCTGGAGAGTTAGTAAATTTGTTGGTGGAAGAGGATTAAACACATAAGTGCCCAGAAATTTGCACTCACATGTGCACAAAGTAAATTTGTTGGTTGATTATACTGCTTGAATGGGCTTATAGATGCCTATCGAAGGGGTGGTAGAGTGTCATCGGCGATGGGCTTATAGATGCAACCCAAGGTAACTGTTGATAGGAGTATCAGAATGAGTTTACGCCTGACTGTATCTGAAGAATGTTTTTCAGAAGGAAAATGCTCGCTAGAATGTAGTCTCTGGGGGGAATGCTTTTCAGAATAAACTTCTTAAGGGGGATGCTTTTCAAAATTCATTCTTTGAAGGGTAATTATTTGGTCATGAAGATAGTCGCCCCGTCCTATTTCGGGAATTGATCTACAATCCATTTTTCATTGGTAAACATGTCCTGTTTCACAAATTCATATTGCCTGGTCATATAGATAGTTGTCCCATCCTGTTTCAGGAATTAATCTGCGACCTGTTCTTCGTTGGTAAACCCGTCTATTTCAGGAATTCATACCGCCTAGTCATATAGATAGTTACCGCGTCCTGTTTCGGGAATTAATTTGTGACATTTTTTTGTTGGTAAACTCGTCCTGTTTCGCGAATTCATATAGCCTGGTCATATAGATAGTTACCCCGTCCTGTTTCGGGAATTAATTTGCGACCTATTTAAAAATTGCTGATGATATTCATTTGTTCGCGAATGAAAATACAAAATTAGCTTTATGTAATGTCATGATGCATGTAATGCATTGCGTAATGATGCTTTCAAAATAAATGAGAATGTTATATGTGTTTCAGTATGTATATGCTATGATGTATTGTTAAATGATGTATGGATGCAATATGTCGTTGAAGCGTATCGGTAGCTCCTTGTAACAATGTCTAGCTGGTGAAAAATAAATCCCAGACTGTTGCTGGGGATGAAAAAAGTGATTCTTCAATTTCTGTTAGGAATAATTTTATGGGGGATTCTCGCTTTCTATTTGAGGATGCTCCTTTGGGGATTTTCGACTTCTGCTTGAGGGTAGTGGCATTCAAGGAGAGTTGTTTGTTCTCCTTTCTTTTTGTTGAAAGATTTGATTCTTACGTACCCTGACTGGGGAAAGAAATGGATATCCCTCTGGTGTGCTATCTTTCCAGGTTTCAGATACCATAGCAACTCTTCTGGGGATAGCAACTTTGATTAAACCCTGCTGGAGAAGAGAATCTTGTTACGGATTTATGGAGTTGGAGTAATAAACTCCGCTGGGGAACTAAATTCATGTAAACTGTGTCGAGGAAATAAACTCTGATGGGGTTTGGAATTTTATAGGTTGTGCTAAGGAAGTCTCCACTCTATGATGGGGAAATGATCAAACTTCTTTATCCGTTAGGAGACTTATTGGGGATGATGATTAGGTCAAACTACCCTTTAGGGATATGGAGGTGAACTGCTGGAAGATGCCCTAATTTCTTCCTGAGGGCATATTAGACTTGTTGGGGAATATATTTTTGTTGGGGATGAGCTTTCGAAGATAGCTCTGTAAATATAGTTTCATGGAGATTTCTCTGTAGGGATTTATGAATGAATTAAACATTATCCCAACTCCCAGAGTCTTCGATAAATGCTAATCCTATTTTTTATGCAAATATTTATAAATGGTGATCATATTCAAATGCATATGTTCATTAAAAGTAACCATTGGACGTATTCGCAAACAAAATAGAGGAAGTAAAAACAAATAGTTTTGAATTTTAAAATAGGTTGAGTTGTATTGATTTTGAATTTTTTCCTATGAACAGACAGTTTTATACAGGAGACAAAAATCCTAGTAAGAGGAAGTTGTGAAATTGAAAAAATACAAAGTGATAAACAAGAAAAAAAGCTATGCGGAAATGATCCTATCGAGTTTCCACTCTGCTATTGCCTTTATATCTTCAAGTATCTCGTCACTTGCCGTCCGAAGAAGATGATTGGATTGATCTGTACCATTTGATCTTGACGTTGATGTAAGTATATGATCCAAAGGGGCATAGTCATATGCTTTAATCCCTAACTTTTGCTTGGACCGCCCTTTCGAGTTTTCAGTCCACCGGGATACCCTTTTAATCCCAAGCTGCCTTTTCAGGTTTTCGACTTGCCGGATGTACAATTTTTATGTATATATCCCTAATTTTTACCCGAACCCTTTTATTTCACCAGGATGCCCTTATTTTTGCATAGGCCTGTCAACCTAGCGGGTCTCCTTTATGCGTAGTATTTTTTTACTATGTCCGCGTTCACAGGGTGCAGAAAATCCTCACCGTCTATTGTGGTAAGTATCATAGCACCGCCAAAAATATCTTTTTGATTACAAATGGCCCTTTGTATGTGGGAGTCCATTTTCCCCTAGGATCACCTTGTGGTAGGATGATGCGCTTTATTACCAAATCACCAGCCTGGTACACCTGATGTTTGACTTTCTTGTTAAAGGCCTTGATCATGCGTTTCTGGTACATCTGACTGTGACAAACAACTGCGAGACTCTTTTAATCAATAAAATTTATTTGTTCAAGTCGAGTCTGAATCCATTCGTCTTCATCTAAACCTATGTCTTTCATAATCCTCAGGGAAGGAATCTGGACTTCGACAGGTAATATAGCCTCCATACCATAGACGAGAGAGAATAGGGTTTCCCCAGATGATGTACATGCTGAAGTGCGATAACCATGAAGAGAAAAATGTAACATCTCATGCCAATATTTGTGTATCACCGTCATTTTCTGCAAAATCTTCTTGATATTCTTGTTGGCAACTTCCACTGCGCCATTCATCTTTGGTCGATATGGAGAAGAATTGTGGTGCTTAATCTTGAACTACGTACAGAGTTATGTGATGATTCTTTAAGGGATGCCATACCGACAGATAAGGTTATGCTTTATGAACCAAGCCACAACATTCTTCGTAACAGAAGCAAATGAGGCTTCCTCTACCCACTTCGTGAAGTAATCAATAGAAATGAGGATGAAATGATGCCCCTTGGAAGTGGTAGGCTTAATCTCTCGAATCATATCAATTTCGTACATTGCAAACTGCCAAGGGGAAGTCAAGACATACAAAGGAACCAAAGGCATACGAACTTTGTCAGCATAAATTTGGCACTTGTGGCAAGTTCTGGAATGACGATGGCAATTGGTTTCCATGGTAGACCAGTAATAACATTCTCTCAGAATCTTCTTAGCTATTGTATGTCCACTGTAGTGATTACCAAAGACACCTTTGTGCATATCTTCCATAATTTTCTCAGCTTCCTACTTGTCTACACAACAAAGAAAATTTGAATCGTGGTTGCGCTTATACAGGATTTCATTACTCATAAAGAACTTGGCAGAGAGCCTCCTTAGAAACTTCTTATCATTGATCGTTACCCCCTCGGGGTATTCTTAAGCCTCAAGGTATCTTTTCACTCTGTGGAACCAAGGCTTTTCCTCTACTCCATCAGTATCAATTTCATAGTAATGTGTCGGTTCGTCTAGTCTCTCAATAGTAATCTGAGGAGCTCCATTGTCCCATCTAACTTTGAACATAGATGACATGGTAGCTAGAACGTCTGCCAATTGATTCTCTTCTCGTGGAATATGTTCAAAAGTAATTTCTTCGAAGTACGTGATCAACGTCTACGCATGCTTTTGGTAAGGGATGAGATTTGGATCCTTCATGTCCCATTCTCCCTTAATCAGACTGATCACCAGGGCTGAATCCCTATATACATCCATGAACTTTATTCTCATATCAATGGCAGCTTTATTACCCATGATGCATGCTTTGTATTCGTCCATATTGTTGGTACAGTCAAAACATAATCTGCCGGTGAAGGGCGTATGGCAACGCTTGGGAGAGACGATCACAACACCAATTCCATTACCAAGCGCGTTGGAAGCTCCATCAAAAACCATAATTCATCGGGATTTTGGCCAAGGTCCTTCATACGGTCCAGGTTCTTCATAATCATTAATTAGCATAATATTCTCATCCGGGAACTCAAAATGCATAGTCTGATAGTCATCTATCGCTTGATGAGCCAAATGATCTACCAATACACTTACTTTGATTGCTTTCTGAGTAGTGTACTGAATGTTGTATTTTGCTAAGACCATTTGCCACCTTTCTATTCTTCTGGAGAGAGCAAGTTTCTCGAATATATATTTTATTGGATCCATATTAGAGATCAACAAAGTAGTATTAGTTAACATATATTGTCTTAGTCGCCGAGCAGCCCATGCCAAAGCACAACAAGTTTTCTCGAGCTATGAGTATCTTGTTTCACAGTCGGTAAAGTTTTTTCTAAGGTAGTATATTGCATGCTCTTTTCGACCAGACTCTTCATGTTTCTCCAATACACACCCCATTAAGTTCTCTAATACTATTAAGTACATGATGAGAGGTCTTCCTTCAACTGGTGGCATCAAAATTGGAGGTTCCTGAAGATATTCTTTGATTTTGTCGAAGGCTATTCGATAATCGTCGTTCCACTTCACTACTTGATCTTTCTTTAGTAACTTAAAGATCGACTCATAAGTAGCGATCAAATGGGAAATAAATTTGGCAATGTAGTTCAATCGTCCCAGGAAACCTCTGACTTCCTTCTCAGTACGGGGAGCTGGAATTTCTTGAATAGCTTTAACCTTGGAGGGATCAACTTTAATACCTTTACTACTGATGACAAAACCTAAGAGTTTATCGGATCTTACCCCAAAGGGGTACTTGTTTTGATTCAACATCAGCTTGTATTTCTTCAATCTCTCAAACAACTTATGCAGGTGGTCAAGGTGTTCTTCTTCAGTCTGACCTGGATATCATGTCATCAATGTAAACCTCTATCACGTGATGGATCATATCATGGAACAAAGCTACCATAGCACGTTGATATGTTGCATCGGTGTTCTTCAAAACAAAAGGCATAACTTTGTAACAGAAAGTGCCCCACTGTGTGACAAAAGTAGTCTTCTCCATGTCCTCAGGCGCCACTTTGATTTGATTATAACCAGAGAAACCATCCATGAAGGAAAATACCTCGTGCTGAGTGGTGTTGTCAACCAGAACATTAATGTGTGGAAGTGGAAAGTCATCTTTAGGGCTTTCCCGATTCAGATCCCTGTAGTGTATACACATACACACCTTACCATCTTTCTTAGGTACTGGAAACACATTTGCAACCCCTTGAGGATAGGACGTAATAACTAAGAAACCTGCATTGAATTGTTTCATAACCTCAGCCTTGATCTTTTCAAACATCTCGGAATGCATATGATGAACCTTCTGTTTATAGGGGGACAACCTTCCTTAATCGGTAGATGGTGCCCCATAATAATAGTATCAAGCTCTGGCATATCTTCATACGACCAAGCAAAGATCTCAACATAGTCATGCAACATCTGGATTAACCTCTTTTTGACATTGTCTTCTAGGTAAACACCTACCTTGATTTCTTTTTTATCATCTTTAGTACTCAAGTTCACAACCTCGATTGGATCTTCATGCGATTGTATAGATCTTTCTTATTGCTCTAATAGTCTAGCAAGTTCTCTAGGAACTTCATAATCTTCCTCACCTTCATCCTCAGCTTGGTAGATCAAATTTTCAAAGTCATAATTGGCAATAGCAAAATTGTTATCAATGGGATCTAGGATGGATATGGATCTGCAATTAGTTATGTGGTTGTGTGTAAGAACACATAGGTATTTTTGAAGTAAATAAAGTAAAATAAAAAACAGAGAACAAAAAATTTGAATGCAAACGTCCAGTGATTTATTAAATGAAAATATGTGGATGAAAGATAACAACAATAACAAAATGGACCGTTGTGCCCCAGGTAAGGCACAAGGCTTAAAGTTATTATTTAAAATTACATAACCAAAAATTTGGAAATAGAAAACAGAAAATGGCATTTACTCCTTAATAAAGGAGACTGGTACAAATTCTTCAGTTGTCCAGTTGGTGAGCCCTTTGTCAGTAGTCGGGAAGATCCAGTTGTCTAGGTCATTGTCGCTATCAGCATCTTCTATAACATTTTCCCACCTGTCATGGTTTGGCATGTGAGTAGTGATCACATTAGGAGTCTCAGGAGGATCAAATTCATTCTCCTTAGAGTTAATCATATCTTGGATTTTATTTTTCAGAGCCCAACAACCATTTGTGTCATGTCCGGGACTATTGGAATGATAGGCGCATATTACATTGGGATTGTACCGAGGAGAGGAAGTGTCGGGATTCTGTGGAAGATCTCTCAATGTAATCAGCTCTGCCTTCATTAGGTGTTGCAATGCTTGAGACAACGACATATTTATTTTGGTGAATTATCTCCTGCGTGCATCCGGCCTACACTAATTTCCTTGTAGTTAATGTTGCGTTTGTGGGGGATTGGAAATCATTACTTCCCCTACTGATTGATGGCGGTTACCTTTACTATGACCTTTCTGGATGTACACAACATTAGCTTATTTCTTCCCGTTGAATGACTTCTTCGCAGTACTTGAAGATACAACCACCTGAATTTTTCCGCTTCTGATTCCACCTTCAACATGTTCCCCTGTTAATATCAACTTGGTGAACCCGGCTGAAGAGCTTCCAATCAGATGATTGGAGAAAGGACCTGCCAATGTTCCCATAAACATGTCAAACAATTCCCTGTCAGACAAGGGAGGTTGAACTCTTCCTGCTAGATCTCTCCATTTCTGGGCATACTCTTTAAAGCCTTTTTTAGAGCCCATGGTCATACTCTGTAGCTGCATACGGGTTGGTACAAGATCAGCATTATACTGGTATTGCTTATAGAAAGCAGCAGCCAAATCTTGCCAGGTATGGATATTGGTCCCTTCTAGTTGATAGAACAATTCCAACTATGTTCCAAACAAGCTCTCTTGAAAGAAATGCACCCATAACTTCCTGTCAGCGGTGTGAGGTTGAATCTTCCAGACATGTGACCTCAGATGAAGCTTTGGGAAAGAAACACCATCATACTTTTCAAAAGGGGGGATTTTGAACTTAAGAGGAATGATAACTCCCGAGACTAAACCCAAATCCTCAAAATCTAACCCATGAACTTTCTAGTTCTCCATAGCATTTAGATGATCTTCTAGCTGCTTTTATTTTTCATCAACAGGGGGATATTGTTCATTCAAATAATCTTCTTCCTCTTCATCGGAGTATTTAATAGGACCATGGTTGCTTCTTTCAATTTCACCACTCTTATCGTCTTTATCTTGTTAACCGTCTTTATCTAATGGAATATCGGGATCCAGAACTCGCTTGACTGGACCCTTGAACCTTCTTCCCATGTTAAGGATACCGGATGGTTTCTTTGTCTTTTTCTTCTCCTCTTTGGTGATGAGTGTCTTCATCTCTTCCCGTCCCTTGGCTAAGTTCAGGAACATTTGTTGTAATTGGGCATTTTGAGCTTGGAGATCTTTGACGGTTTGTTCAAGAGCCATTTCTGCTGAAGTAAAAAGTAAGATGAGAGACCTGTTGTTGCACCCCAAAATTTGCCCTCCAATTTTATTCAAGGAATTCTCATTAAGCTCCTCAATTTCTCAAGGTTGACCAAGAATTGATCAGACAAATTCTCCTCCTAAACAATGGCCTTTCAACTAGTTTCACTTTTCACCAAGATGTGTGAGCTCCAAAGGTCTCAAATGTTTTCCATGATCCTAATATGTCTTCAAGTTTCATTTCCTACAAGTTCTCTTTTATCCTCAAGCTCAAGAAATGCATCATTTGGAAGGTACAAGCTCATAAATTACAGGAGTTTATTGCACCCTATGCGCCTCGGCATAACGGTATAATTGAAAGAAATAATAGAAGTGTACTGAACTTGACGAGATGCGAATTGAAAGCTAAAAAATTTCCTAAGAGATTTTGGGTCGAAGCAGCTTCGACAGCAATATACACTCTGAATAGAAGCTCAATGAAGAAGATGGTCGAAAAGACACTGCATGAGGCTTGGACAGGTTCGAAGCCAAATGTAAGTCATCTTAGAGTTTTTGGATCAATGTGTTTCAGGCATGTACTTGAACAATTGAGAAAGAAGCTGGATGATCAAAGTGATGTCATGGTGCTCATAGGTCATCATTCGATTGGTGCATACAAGTTGTATTCACCAATTGAAGATAAACTAGTGATTAGTAGAGATGTTCTTGAAGACGAAAGCAAAAGGTGGGATTGGAGTCGAAGGTCAGTTCGACAAGAATCAGACACAGTCACAACTTTGTTCAAAGAAGATGAACAGAACGAAGCTTCAAAAAGTCAAAATGAACAAGGTGATACTTCGATTGGTCGAATCGAAGAACCACATGTGCAACTTTGTTCGAAGAAAATGAACAGAATGAAGCTTCGACAAGTCTAAATGAACAAGGTGATACTTCGACTGGTCGAATCGAAGAACTACATGTGCAACTTTGTTCGAAGAAAATGAACAGAATGAAGCTTCGACAAGTCTAAATGAACAAGGTGATACTTCGACTGGTCGAATCGAAGAACCACCTGTGTAGAAGGAAAGAAGATCCACAAGAACAAGAATTGAGTTCGACTAGGCTGATTGGATATGAGAGGTTTCCAGATCAAGTAATTGATATAGATGGTGACTTAATCGAAGAAGCCATGATGGTGAAGCCTTGAGCAATTTGAATTGGTATGAAGCCATGAAAGAAGAACTTAGAGCCATCGAGAAGAACAAAACTTGGGAGCTTGTCGAAAGAACCAACAAAAAAACTAATTGATGTGAAATGGAGATACAAGTCGAAACGAAAACCTAATGCGATGAAGCTTGTTGGGCTTGGACTGATTAGCTTGAGTCCCAAATGTGAGCAAGACACTAACCATAACATGTCTAGGTTCATTATGTTTCAAGAATGCCAAGAAAATTATTAAAATGGAAAATTTTCAAATCTTTTGATTTTGCTTTCAAAGCCATGGTTACTGGATGATTAATGCCATATTTGTTCACCACTACACCCCTATATAAATACAAGACCAAATTAGAAGCAGAGGACACGCACGCATTGCCTATCAAGGCTCCACGAAAAAAAATAATTAAAGTTGTGAAACTCCCAAAATCCTTCCTCCATCCAAACCAGTGCTGCATTCGCATTCTTGAGACTCCCAAGAGTTTGTTTCAGTCCATATCCACACATGAAGTACCCAGAAGCTAGCCAATCAAATCGCTTCACTTTGGTAAAACTATCCCTATCGAATCTCTTATTACGCACACCTTAAACTAATTCAACACGTATATTCTTGTCTATATCATTATTTTGATTTGTTCTAACGTAATACCAGGTTTAGGGCACAATCTGGATCATGGCTCGAACTGGATGATATAGCCCCGATCTGTCGAATCAAAGACCAGATTCGAACTCAGGTCTGGAATTTTGTTTTTCTAATAAGTTTCCTGCAGATCCAGTTTTCCCAAAATGAAGGAGTGCACCGTACACCATCATTCCCCTACTGTCAGATGTTGGCCAATCCAGATCCAGTGCCCTCAACGTGTAGTCCATCATACATTTTCGACAACCTCCCTCATTGGATCGAAATGCAACTTGGGCCTCTTCTTGATCTGGGCCTGCATTTTGCAAACTATACCCCCTAAATCTCTTTTATTTATTTGTTTGTTTTATTTATTTCTTTTATTTATTTGTTTTAATTATTTATTTCTTTTAATCATTTTTTAATAACAATATAAAAATAGAAAAAAATTATAAAAAATACAGTTTTAGGTTTTTTTTATTAAATTAATTTTGTTAGTTAATTAATTAATTACTTTAACCTTTTTTTATTTAATTTAAAATTAAATAGACTTAGACTAACTCATGTTCTTTTCATAATAAAAATACCAAAAAATAAGAATTTTTATTTCCTTTTAGTTTCATTTTAGATCACTTCTTTTATTAATCTTACTTAAACATTTTCCCAAAATAAAATAAAATACAAAAAAAGATTTCCTTTCACTTAGGATTTAGACATTATTTTTAGTTTGTGTGCGTTTATTGCTTTCGTTATCATTTTCATATTAATGTATCTGCTTATGGGATGTAATAGATTTTATAACTAGGATTTTACTTTACTACTTTACTTCCCCCAAGTTTTTGGACATGTAATTAATCCCCCTCCCCGAAGCCTTATAATAGTTTAGGATTTAAATTCCCACACTTTTAATTTCAGCAAATTATTAACTGTCTAGATGAATGATAACTAGGATTGTATGGCAAGAATAAAACAAAACGCTAGCGAACCTAACATAAGATAAAAATAACTGAATAAAGTACACTCTCACATATACACCTCTAGAGTATCCCACTTTGGTTGCCTTCAGAAAAACAGTCACATCTCTCGAAACATGAGAGATTTTAGTGGCTATCCTCCGGTTTAAAGATTATTAGTCCCTCGATGGCCCTCTTGACGTTGCCTCGGTATGATCTTAAAAACCCTAGGATAGTTACTAAAGTTTCTTGCCCAGTTGCCTTTATGACTGTATAAACGTCCCTTTGAATGTCCCTTAAACATCGAACGACTAGGGCTACCTACTCAATAATAGTAGGATAGCACTGTCTAAAGGAAAAAAGGAAAAGAACAACCTTTCGAGTAAAGTAGATAGCTATTAGATTCTTGCTCAAATAATGTTTACACTTACACAAAACTTCTTTCAAAAACATTTTCAAAAACTTTGTATATTGTGATACGGTGGCAGAACCGACTATTTTATACTGGTTTTGCGTTTGTGTTTGCAAATGTTGCGGTAAGCAAGAGTCGCCACCGACTTTTCTTTTATCCAAATTAAGGAAAGGGTGAAAAGAACAAAAAAATACATTTTTCGAGATTATTCTGAGTAAGGGGGTATATTATGGAAAGGGAAGGTGTTAGCACCCTTTCCATCTGTAGTTATCTATGGCCTCTTAGAGGTTTGCTCATTTTGAAAGTACTTTGTGCTTTGTGTATTTAAAAATGTTTTGAAAATTCCTTGGTATGGAAGACTTTGTAATGTTTCTCAGGAATATGGAGAAAGTATATAAAGTGTCTTAAAAATGTTTTTAAAAAGTAGTTTTTTGTGTAAGTGCAAATATTTTTTGAGCAAACTTCTAACAGCTATCTACTTTTATACTCGAAAAGGGTCGTGTTTTTTCTCATATCCTTTAGACAGTGCTATACTACTATTAGTGAGTAGGTATCCTTATCGTTAGATGTATGAGGGACATTTAAAGGAACGTTACAGTCACAAAGGCAATTTGTGGAGACGCTTTAGCAATTTTGTTTAGGGACTAGATCATTTACCGAGAAGGAAACTGTAGGGTCATCGAGGAACTATGATTTTTTTAATTCACAGGTCTTTGCTAAAGCATCCCTGCCTCATGACTGTTTTTTTTTAAAGGAAACCAAAGTGGGGAACTCTAGAGGTGTACATGTGCAAGAGTGTTATGTTCAGTTTTTTTTGTCTTTTTTGTTAAGTTTGCTAACGTTTAGTCTTATCATACACGCCTAATTACTAGCAGTTAATATATATTGCAGAATATTAAAGTGCAGGAATTTAAATCTACGCTAATATAATGCTTTGGGGAGGGGATTTACATTATACAAGAATGAGGGGGATAAAACAGTAAATGTCCTAGTTTTAATCTATTACATCAAGTGAGTAGGTACATTAGTAATAAAAATGTGAAAAATAAATAACGCGCGAAAGATTAAAAGTTCGTCTAAAAAAAACTAATAAGAAAAAATATTTTTTTTTTTAGAAAAAAATTAGTCAATTATCCAAAAGTCTATATAATAAAATTAAATTAAGAAAAAATAAACTAAATTCTTTTTAGTTTTTTTTTTATTATTATGAAAAGAAAATAATTAATCCTAAATTCTAATTCATTTTTAATTAAGAAAAAGGTTAAAGTTTCAACTAATTAATTAACTAAAGAACTTAATTATTTAATTAAGAAATTTAAACCTAATTTTTTTAGTGAGCTTTTTCTTTTATATTTGGTTAATTAAGCAACGGAAAACAATAATAAAAACAAATAGAAGAAATAAAACAAAAAGAAAAATGCCAAATGGGCTTAGGCATGCAAAAGAGAAAAGGGGAATGAGTCTTTCGATTCAAGGGGAATGATGTGCTTTCGATTCACCCCTTTCTTTGGCCTCTTTCGATTGGGCTGGGAAGCTGGCATGAGCAGCCTTCAACTGGACTGTCTTGGCCTTTTTCGATTATGCTGGGAAGTAGTATAAGGATCCTTCATTTGGACTCTTTTCTTCCTAGTTCGTTTGGACTGTGAAGGGACGTGGACCTGCAATAAAATCATGAAGGTGCCTCTTTCGTTTAGGGCAGTAAGGCAATGAGGGGCGAAGCCTAAGGCTTTGTTTCACACTAGTCCTTTTCTGTTCGTTTGAGTTTGTACAAGGGTTACTTCTAACATATATATTTAGACAAGAAAAATATGCAATCAAAAAGGACAGAAATAAAAGGTGAATATATGTTATTTACATGCCATGCTGAAACTAAAGGTACAAGGTCAAGGGGACTTACTTTGCTGGAAAATTTAACTTATGTGGGGACTAGAGTTGTTGGATACTCTTGGATCATTTTTTGATAACTATGGTGGGTTTATGGGCAGCATATCTCCGACGTGTATGTTCTTCCTCTTTTTTGGCTTGCAAGCATGATGCTTATATAGAGTAGGAGGGAGGGGACAAGAAGACAGAAGTTTAACTTCCATAAACAAACGTTTTCAAGGCCATGAATGAGGTTTTGTAACTGTGGTCAAAGGCAATGGGATCTTGTCCTCTTTTTGAAATTTGAATAAATATGGACAATTTTGGCTTTCGAATACCCCCATTCTCTATCTTTCGATTAGACCTCCGATGCACCCTTCGAATGGGCCTTTTTGTGTAGCCTTCGACTGGGCTCAAGTTGCCTCTTTCGACTGGGTCTTTAGATGGTCCTTCTGGCGTACCCTTCGAATGGGCCTTTAGTGTGTCCTTCGTATGATCATTTTTAATGGACTTTCTATGCATGCTTTGGCCCTCTTCGAATGTCTTCAATCCTTTCCCTTCGATTGGACCTCTTGCACGCTTCTTCAAATGGCTCTGATTCAGCTTCTTCAAATGGCCAGCAATATGCATCCTTCGAATGGACTTTTGGAATGCCATAGTGTAGAAATTGGGTTGTCAAAACTTAGCATGAGGGAAGTTCCTGCCTTGTGCAGGCAGGAAGGTAGGAGGTGTGTGCCTTTTAGGTATGAAGAAAATTCCTTCCTTGTGCAGGCAGGCATGCAGGCGATTTTTCCAAATGGGCCTGTGATAAAGAAACCAAAGGTGCTTCAAACGAAGGAGGCCCAGAGATGCTCCAAACGAAAGAATCCAGGGGTGCTTCAAATGAAGGAAACCAAAAGTAGCTCCCCTTCTTTCTGAATCGAACGGAGCCATTTCAAAGGAAAACAAATCTCAATCGAAGACTTGCATACCAAAGTTTGATCGAAGGTTGTTAAATGCCCAATCAAAGACTAGTTAGTCAAGCTTGTATCGAAGGATTTCAAGAGCTCAGTTGAAACTTGTTGTTATGCCAATCGAAAGGAACTGTTTAACTGCCAATCGAAGGACATTGTTGAACTGCCAATCAAAAGGTACTTTGCTAATATTCAAAAATGTCATCTTTCTTTAACCAAGTGTTTGTAACCACCTTGTAAGGGAAAAATCTTGGGAAAATATGAGGGGGAAAACTTTGGGGTACAACATATACGTTCTCTACCATTCTAAGAAATATTACAAAGTTCTCCGCACTAAGGCACTTTCAAAAATACTTTTTAAAACACACAAAGCACAAGGTATTTCAAAATGAGCTAAGAATCTAAGAGCCTGTAGATAACTACAGATGGAAAAGGTGCTAACACTATGTGAGCGCAAATTTCTCGGTACTCTAGTGTTCAATCATCTTCCACCTTCGGATTACGAAAGGCACGTCAGCCAATCTGCATCCTCAGGTTTAAGAAGATTGAACAGGGGCAACTGTTGTACCCCAAAATTTGCCCTCCCATATTCTTCAAGAAATTGCCAAGTCATGCTTCAAAACTCCCCAAGGGTTGCATAATGCACAGGCCTCCTAAACAGTCAAAATTAGGGTTTTGATTATGACAAAGAAAATGAAGGTTCCAAGGGTCCAATCAAGTCTCACATGCCTATAAATATGGTCAAGCATCCTCATACCAAGCTTCAAGACTTTCAGCACAAAATTGCACAACCAAAACCCTAATTGCACTACAGTCAACTGTAGGGGCAAAATGGTCATCTGACAGTCAAAAGTTCAAATTTTTGGTCAACATCTCATTTTGAAGCCACAAACATCATTTGATCAATGCTTGATCATGATTCTCAAAGCTTGGCTCAAAAATCATCAAGATGCAAAAGTTTCCATATTTGGACAGTTGAAAAAGTCAACTGTAAATTGACCAGGGCATAACTTCCACATGGATTATCAGAAAAATTCCATCCAAATCTCATTTTGAAGATAAAGACATTTCCTACAACTCCTCTTCACACTTCAAGTCCAAGAAATGCTCTCACAAAAAGTTATCAATCTCAACATTACAGGTCATTTTCAAAAGTCAACAAAAAGGGACTTTAAGTCAAAGGCCATAACTTGAGATTGGTAAATCAAAATGACATGGGACCAAAGACATTGGTTAGAGGACTCAAAGAACTTTCCAAAATGTCCAAGAACATGAGCAAAGCTTAAAAATTGAGCAAGATATGCCTTGTGGAAGTTGGGAAATGTTTGGATATTTTGAAAAGTCAACATTGATTCAAATGACCTAAAAATGCTAATGGGCCTCTTTTTCTTCCACAATTCATCATCCAAGGCATGTGCACGACCATTTGGCCCAAAGGAAAGTTTTTTATCCTTTTTATTTATTTATTTGGATTTTTAATCATTAATAATTCATTTAATTAATTAAAATACATGAAAAATACTAAACCTAGGTTTTAAATCTTTTTATGCATGATATATACTCAATATTTCGTGCATGGCTAGATTTGGAAAGAATCAATATGATTTGTCATGATTTGGTAGAAAATATGCATGAAAAGATTGGAAAATATTTTGCCATGAAAATCAATATCCTCTCATCAATTCCTTGATCCTTTGGACCTCTTTTTCAACCCTAATCCATCCATACATAAGCCTAATCAAAACCCTAGTGGTAAGGACCTCCCAGCTGCGCAAGAACCTGATCCACAAGTTTGCAATTTTCTCAAAAAAAGCCAAATACTGAAAACTAGGATACAGGGCGATTCAAGGCAAAATATCTGTTCCATTGGCTTGCTGAGGCTTCAAGGAAGGAATTGGAATCAAAACCATAAGCTTTAACACCAAGAAACGTGAGAACGATGGTGTCCTGTACAGAAAATTTTCCATATTCTTGCATCACGATTCATGCATTTTTCATAATTTTTTATGTTTGATTTATTTTCAGTGTTTAATTCTAAAGCTAACTGTATGGTTTGATTAAGTTTTCGTGCCAAAATAGAAGATTCACCATTGATGCAGGTTAGGGTTTTTTAAGCTTTGAATTGGGCGTTTCTTAACTCTATAAAATTGGAACACGAAACCTAGGCCATTCAACTCAGCATGCTTGGACGATGCTAAATCCACCCTCGCGCCTAATTTATATGGCCATATGGCCTAATCGTTATTTTCTAGAATGGTACTTTTGGGGATGGTTCAAAACCGTTGCCCATTCTTTTTTTGTTTCAGGAAAAAAAGCAAAACGGGGAAGACAATGAAGTGTCAAGGCATAAGTGGCTCGTTTGAAATTTCGCGCGAAAGCGCCCCACTAACTTTGGTTTTCTTTCATATTATTTGTTAGTTATTATAAAAACAAAAACGCGTTGGTGGCTCAGTGGCAAGCAAGCTTAGTGGTAATCCCTGGGACCTGGGTTCGAATCCCAGGTCCCCCTTCCTATTCCATAATATTTTTAAATATATGTTCCTATGCAGTTCAAGCTTCAAAGCCTACCATGTGCTCATAATCTCAACGCACCACGTGGCCACTGAAGACCATCCAAGGGCCCAGATCTGAGGAGCTCCATATACCCTGGTCAAATATGCCTCACACGCCCAGAAAGGTCAAACCAAGCCAAGCTTCTTGGGCCAAAAAATGCTAAGCAAGCCCTCCAATTTGGGGACAGACCCCCCCTAGGTTTGCAAGCTTTTTTACATTTTTTTCATTCTTTTTATTTATTTCAATTATTGTTTTTAATTAATTTAATATTTTCATAAAAAACATAAAAACAATATAAAATCAAAAAAAGACAAAAATAAGTATTTTTTATTTAATATTTTAATATTTTGTAAATAAACATCATTAATTGACTTTAGTGTTAAATTAGGTTTAAATCTTAATGTTTTTCTAATAAAACCTAAAATTGGTAGAATTAGGGTTTCAAGCATTTTTCATCTTTTTTTTATTTTACTATATTAATTATTAATTCTTAATTAGTTATTTTTATAAATCAAGTTGCAATTAATTAATTAGGCTTAATTTTAGATAATTGTCATATTTTCTTAATAAATAAAAAAAATTTAGAATTAGGTTTTTAATTTCATTAAATTCTCATAAATACAAAAAGACCTCAAAAATAATTTCTTTTATTTTAATTTAATTAATTTGTAAATAATAATTTAATTTCATTAAAAAGGGTCCAACGCCCTCATTTCCAATCTTAATTCAACTCGCTCGATTTATTTCGTTTCTTATAATTCTTATGTACTTCTCCCAAAGCCGTGTAATATTTACCTTTCGCACTTTGCTTTACTTTAATTCTTTATTTTTTCTGTCAAATCGGGTCTTGGAAATTTTGGCGATGTGGACCCGCGCCTTTTGTAATAGTTTAGAACTTTACCTTTTTCGCACTTTTAACTATTAAATAAATGCATGCAAGAATGAATGACAATAAATAAAAACAAACGCATAGATCACTTTGACATGAACAAGATAAATGCAAATGAACATGACACACAAATCACACACCACTCCTAGGGTACGCCTCACTGTTGCCTTGCCTCGAAAGGTGATCGTCGAGTAGAGGATGTCTTAGTAAGTCCTCATGATCCAGGAACCTGGCATGAGGGTAGCTTCTAAGGTGTCTTCCTATTGCTCTGGTGATCACCATGTCCCGAACCTCGAATTGACCCGAACACCTCCAACGGTGGTGCTACCTACCTCTCAATGGTGGGATGTCATTACTTTAAAGGACATTTACACAGACGCATTCCTTAGGGTAGGTAGACGACTCTAGATACTTGCTCTAAACTTCAAAACAAATCAAAAAAATACTTTTCACACTGTGATCGGTGGATCTGGAACTGACTGTTTAACACTGGATCGCGTATGTCGCGGAAGCAAGAGTCGCCACTGTCTTTTATTTTCTCCAAATGGAAAGGACAAAAGCACAGAAAAATTCCTTAAAGAGATTGCTCTCGGTTCGGGAGGTAGGTTATAGAAAGGGAAGGTGTTAGCACCCTTTCTATCCATGGTTATCCATGGGCTCTTAGATACTTGCTCATTGTGTTTTCAAAAATGGTTTGTTTGCTTTTCAACTGTGGGTTTTAAAAAAGTTTCTTTGAAAATTCCAGTTCGACTCTTGTATCGGTCCTCAAGAGTGTTTGAAAAATTGCTTTCGAAAGCTTTTTGAAAAGGTGTTGGTGTGAAAAGTATTTTTGATTTGTTTTGTTTTGAATTAGAGCAAGTATCCACGAGTCGTCTACCTACCCTAAGGAATTCGTCTGTGTAGATGTCCTTTAAAGTAGTGCCATCCCACCATTGAGAGGTAGGTAGCACCACCGTTGGAGGTGTTTGGGTCAATTCGAGGTTCGGGACATGGTGATCACCGGAGCAATAGGAAGACACCTTAGAAGCTACCCTCATACCAGGTTCCCGGATCATGAGGACTTACTAAGACATCCTCTACTCGACGATCACCTTTCGAGGCAAGGCAACAGTGAGGCGTACCCTAGGGGTGGTGTGTGATTCGTGTGTCAGATTCAGATATTTTATCTTGTCATGTTATTGGTGATCTATTGCGTTCATTTTTATTTGGTCATTCATTCTTGCATGCCTTGATTAACAGTTAAAAAAGTGCGAGAAAAGTAAAGTTCTAAGCTATTACAAAAGGCGCGGGTCCACATCGCCAAAATTTCCAGAACCCGATTTGACAGAAAATAAAGAATTAAAGTAAAAGTAAAGTGCGAAAGATAAATGTTACATGGCTTTGGGAGAGGTACATGAATATTAAAAGAAAAAGAAATAAATACGCGAATTGAAATTTAAATTAGAAACGAGGGCGTTGGACCCTTTTTAATGAAATTAAATTATTAGCAAATTAATTAAATTAAAGAAAAAGAAATTGTTTTTGGTATTTTTGTATTTTATGATTTTAATGAAAAAGAATTAAATGAAATTAAAAGATTAACCCTAATTCTAATTGTTTTTTAGTTTATTAAGAAAGTATTAAAGTTAAACCTACATTAACCTAATTATTTACATGCAATTTTAATTTATAAAAATAAATAATATTTAATTATTATGAAAGAAAAGAAAAAAGGATAAAAAAAATTATTACAAACCCTAATTCTACCAATTTTAAACTAATTAAGAAAATATTAAGATTTACTCCTAAATTAAAACTAATTAATTAATAAAGGTTTTATTTACAAAAATATAACATTAAATAAAAATATTAATTTTTGTCTCTTTTCTGATTTTTTATTGTTTTTTATGTTTTTTATGAAAATATTTAAATTAAAGAATTAAAAGAACTTAATTAAAATAAAGAAAAGAAAAAAATATAAAAAGAATAAAAAAACTAACTTTAGGGGGTTCTGACCCCAAGTAGAGGTTTTGATTAGCATTTTTGGGCCCATTTAGACCTTGGCCTGTTTGACTTTTGCGCTGGCATGGGTGTCTGTTGACTGATGTCTACCATATCCTTCAGCTCATAGCCTTCTGATCATTCCATTGGGCACGTGGATGGCTTGATTTGGTGAACGTACGGTGGTCTTTAATACTGAAACTGCATAGAAATATTAATTGAAAAATAACATGAAAGGGGTGGGGGACCTGGGGCTCGAACCCAGGTCCTGTTAGTTATCAACGTATATGCCTGCCAATCGTGCCAAACGCGCTTTCTGTAAATTAACTAACAAACAATCATTATAAAATAAAAACACGCATTAGTGCCTTTTTAGCGCGAAAGTTTAAATGAGCCAATCAGTCTTGGCCACATAATCGTCTTCTCCATGACTTGTTTTTTTTCTGAAAATAAAAAGAATCAGCAACGGTTTTTGCACCGTTCCAAAATAAGCCATTTGGGAAAATAGCGATTAGCTCAGGGAGGCTCATAAATTGAGCGCGAGGGTGCTAGTCTGATCGTCCAAGCCTGCTGGTTTTATTCATGGTATTGACATGTCTTAATTTTACAATGATGAGAAACGCCCAATTTAGAACTTGGGAAACCCTAGATGATAACAATGGTGAATCCTTCCATGGTGCACGAAAACAAAATCAAACCACACAGTTAGCTTCAGAATTGAATAATGAACATCAATCAAATGTTAAAAATTGCAAAAGATGCGTGAATTGAGATGCACGAATATGAAATATTTTCTGTACAGGTTACGATCGTGTTACCAATTCAGGGCATTAGGATGATTGATTTTGATTGGAAAACTTTCCTTGAAGCCTCAGAAAGCTAATGCAACAACTATTTGGCCTTGAATCATCCTAAAACTCAGTTTTCAGTATTGAGTTTTTCTTGAAAAATTCCAAGTTTGCATATGGTTTTTCTGCGCAGCTTTCAGGTAATGGGCACGAGGGTTAGCATTAGTATGTATAGGTGAATGATTTAGGTTAAGAACTTGATCAAAAATCCATGCATTGATGTGAAAAAATATTTGATTTGCAAACCATAATTTTCCAAATCTTTTTCATGCTTTTTGGCTTCAATCATATCCAATCACTTCAATTCCTTCCATATTTGATTGTACACGAAATATTGATCCTATTTTATGCACAAAGAGATTCAAAAGATTAGGTTTAGTATTTTTCATGTATTTTATTTAATTAAATGAATTATTAATAATAAAAAATCCAAATAAATAAATAAAAAATGATAAAAACTTCCCTTTGGGCCAAATGGTCGTGCACATGCCTTGGATAATGAATTGTGGAAGAAAAAGAGGCCCATTAGCAATTTTAGGTCATTTGAAGCAATGTTGACTTTTCAAAATATCCAAAAATTTCCCAAATTCCACAAGGCATAACTTGCTCAATTTTTAGGCTTTGCTCATGTTCTTGGACATTTTGAAAAGGTCTTTGAGTCCTCTAACCAATTCCTTTGGTCCCATGTCATTTTGATTTACCAATCTCAAGTTATGGCCTTTGACTTAAAGTCCCTTTTTGTTGACTTTTGAAAATGACCTATAATGTTGAAATTGATAACTTTTTATGAGAGCATTTCTTGGACTTGAAGTGTGAAGAGGAGTTGTAGGAAATGTCTTTCTCTTCAAAATGAGCTTTGGATGGAATTTTTCTGATAATCCATGTGAAAGTTATGCCCTGGTCAATTTACAGTTGACTTTTTCAACTGTCCAAATATGGAAACTTTTGCATCTTGATGATTTTTGAGCCAAGCTTTGAGAATCATGATAAAGCATTGATCAAATGATGTTTGTGGCTTCAAAATGAGATGTTGACCAAAAATTTAAACTTTTGACTGTCAAATGACCATTTTGCCCCTACAGTTGACTGTAGTGCAATTAGGGTTTTTGACTGTGCAATTTTGTGCTGAAAGTCTTGAAACTTAGTATGAGGATGCTTGACCATATTTATAGGCATGTGGGACTTGATTGGACCCTTGGAAATCTCAACTTCTTTGTCAGAACCAAAACCCTAATTTTTGACTGTTAGGAGGCCCTTGAACTATGCAACCCTTGGGGAGATTTTGAAGCTTGACTTGGCAATTTCTTGAAGAATATGGGAGGGCAAATTTTGGGGTACAACAGTTGCCCCTGTTCAATCTTCTTAGACCTGAGGATGCAGATTGGCTGACGTGCCTTCCGTAATCCGAAGGTGGAAGATGATTGAACACTAGAGTGCCCAGAAATTTGCGCTCACATAGTAGCTGTGTGATGGTGGAATGGGCTTATAGAGGCCATTTAGAGATTGATGGATAGGATGATGGGCTTATATATGCCATGCTAAGAGATGATGGAAGGTGGATGGGCTTATAGATGCCATCTGGATGTTGATCGTGTAAGAGCTTCCTTAGCGAGAACTTGCATACCTGCAAAAGAAAAATGATTACCTGACCTGTTACGGGAGCTGGTTTTCCAATTCTTTGTGTAGATGTGTCCTGACTGGTTACAGGAGCTGGGTCTGGAGCTTCAAACGGTGATGAATGAACCAGGGATGGTTACTACCTCAACAGGAACAGTGAGAGAACCTTGGGTGACTTTAACTTCAACAGCAATCGTTGAGAAAATCTTGGGATGATTACTACCTCCGCAGAATCGGGGAGAGAACCAATAGGTGACTACAACCTCAACAGCAATCATTGGGAAAACCTTGGATGGAATTATCATCTCCGCAGTATCGGGGAGAGAACCATAGGCGACTACAACCTCAACAGCGATCATTGAGAGAATCTTGGTGGGAATTATCATCTCCGCAGTATCGGGGAGAGAACCATAGGCGATTACAACCTCAATAGCAATCATTGAGAAAACCTTGGATGGAATTATCATCTCCGCAGTATCGGGGAGAGAACCATAGGCGATTACAACCTCAATAGAAATCATTGAGAAAACCTTGGATGGAATTATCATCTCCGCAGTATCGGGGAGAGAACCATAGGCGACTACAACCTCAATAGCAATCATTGAGAAAACCTTGGATGGAATTATCATCTCCGCAGTATCGGGGAGAGAACCATAGGCGATTACAACCTCAATAGCAATCATTGAGAAAACCTTGGATGGAATTATCATCTCCGCAGTATCGGGGAGAGAACCATAGGCGACTACAACCTCAATAGCGATCATTAAGAGAATCTTGGTGGGAATTATCATCTCCGCAGTATCGGGGAGAGAACCATAGGCGACTACAACCTCAATAGCAATCATTGAGAAAACCTTGGATGGAATTATCATCTCCGCAGTATCGGGGAGAGAACCATAGGCGATTACAACCTCAATAGCAATCATTGAGAAAACCTTGGATGGAATTATCATCTCCGCAGTATCGGGGAGAGAACCATAGGCGATTACAACCTCAATAGCAATCATTGAGAAAACCTTGGATGGAATTATCATCTCCGCAGTATCGGGGAGAGAACCATAGGCGATTACAACCTCAATAGAAATCATTGAGAAAACCTTGGATGGAATTATCATCTCCGCAGTATCGGGGAGAGAACCATAGGCGATTACAACCTCAATAGCAATCATTGAGAAAACCTTGGATGGAATTATCATCTCCGCAGTATCGGGGAGAGAACCATAGGCGATTACAACCTCAATAGCAATCATTGAGAAAACCTTGGATGGAATTATCATCTCCGCAGTATCGGGGAGAGAACCATATGCGATTACAACCTCAATAGCAATCATTGAGAAAACCTTGGATGGAATTATCATCTCCGCAGTATCGGGGAGAGAACCATAGATAACTTCTACTGAGTCTTTATCAGAAAAATCTGTTTGGGGTCGATTTAACTGGACTAGAGAAGGCCTTGGACTGGATAAGAAACAGAGAATCTTAGGGTCGATTAACTGAACTGGTTTAGGTCTTGGAATGTCTTCAACTGGGTCTTTATCAGAAAAATCTGTTTGGGGTCGATTTAACTGGACCAGAGAAGGCCTTGGACTGGGTAAGAAATCTTTGGAGTCGATTTAACTGAACCGGTCTAGGTCTTGAAATATGATTGAGAATTTAACTGAATCTTTCCTGAAAGGTAAAGGTCAGTCATATGCAATGCATGATATGGACCAAGCAATGATGTTTGTAAGATATGATGCGTCTATGCATGCTATAATGATGTATGGAAGTACGATGCTTATGAATGTATTTTTCATCTAGGAAAGTAAATCCTTGACGGGTGCCGGGAAGTCACTCCTGGGCTGATGTTGGAGAATAGATTTTGTTTCCGCTGGGGATGATAATTGCAAGAATACCGGTAGGAGAAGATGACTCCGTTGGGGAATAAACTTGGCGAATGGAATAACTCTGCGGGGAGGAAAGTACCCTAACAATCTTGCTGGGAAGCAATACTCTGTGGGGAGAGAGATACTTTGCTGAGTTGTTGATAATAACTTGTTGGGGATACCATTGTTGTGTTGGAAGTGCTGATAGACTTCGCTGGGGATAAGGAGACTTCGTCGAGGACGCTCTTTCCGTGGCTTTTGGCTGAGGATAACCCAGTTATATCCTGGTAAGGAAATAACTCTTTGAATAAAGCCGGACGACGCGTTCGTGCTCTGCGAGGATAAGCTTCCAGAATCTACTGGGGATAAGCTTACTGCTTGGGGAGATGGATTCCACTTTCCTGGGGAAACTGGATTGGACTCTCTTGGGGAAGTATTGAACTGTATCGGGGAAGTGACTCCACTGAATGTTTGATATACCGCCGGGGAACAATCTTTAGACCAAGACTGTCGGGGATGCTTGTTAAGAATATATATGCTGCTGGGGAATGTTGAGATCTGCTGGAGGATACTCAACTTCCTTAAGTTTGATAGTAGCTTTGCTTGAGGAGAGTGTACTGACTCGCTGTTTCACTCTCTGGGGAATTAGGATATCTGGTTATGTTCTTTAGCTGAACCTACCTTGGTACCTTAATGGATAGAACAATTAGATTGCTTAGACAACTCTTTATTGCCCCTGTTTCTAATGTTACCTGTAACTAATCCTTTGTTTCGTATGCAAATATTTATGAGTTAGCAAATTATTGTCAATGCATATATCACAAATTGAACCTTGGACGTTCTTCGCAAAACAAAACAGAAAAGGAAAAACAATTGGCGATTTTAACTGAAAAGTATATTTGTATTGATTTTAAATGGCCTGTAAGTAGGCGTTTTATGTACAAGAGGCTGACGTCCTAGTAAGAGAACGCCGCCGAACAAAAGAGTTTGTACAAATTTTGTACAAGAGAAAATAAACAGCCGTGTGAAATGAACGATCCCACTGGGTTTCAATTCTGCTATTGCCTTTATAACTCCGAGCGTCTCATCACTTGATGACCTGAACGAAGATGAAGCTGACTGACCGATGCCGTCTGAACTTGATATAGATACCGGATTCTGGATGCAAGGTGATCCAATGAGACATAGTATTACGCTTTATCCCTAACTTTTGCCTGGACCGCCCTTTCGGGTTTTCAGTCCACCGGGATACCCATTTTTGCCCAAGCCGCCTTTTCAGGTTTTCGACTTGTCGGGTGTACAGATTTTTTCATTTCATCCCTTCATTTTGCCCGAACCCTTTTGGTTCGCCGGGAAGCCCTAATTTTTGCCTAGGCATGTCAGCCTAGTGGGTCTTTTTTCATGCGTAGTATCTTTTTACTATGTCTGCATTAGCGGGGTGAGGAAGGTCGTCACCGTCCATGTTGGTTAGAATCATGGCTCCTCCTGAGAACACATGTTTAACCACAAATGGTCCTTCATACGTAGGGGTCCATTTGCCCCTTGGATCACTCTGAGGAAGGATGATTCGCTTGATTACCAGATCCCCAACTTGATATTCCTGTGGTCTGACCTTTTTGTTAAATGCCCTGATCATCCGTTTCTGATACGTCTGACCATGGCAGATAGCAGCAAGTCTCTTTTCATCAATTAAGTTTAGTTGATCAAGTCGTGTCTGGATCCAATCATCTTCGTTCAGATTTGCATCCTTCATTATCCGGAGAGAGAGTATTTGCACTTCGATCGGTAAGACTGCCTCCATACCATAAACCAAGGAGAAAGGAGTTGCCTCGGTTGACGTCCTGGCTGAGGTGCGGTACCCATGTAGAGCAAACGGTAACATCTCGTGCCAATCTTTATAAGTCACTGTCATCTTCTGCACAATTTTCTTGATATTTTTATTTGCTGCTTCTACAGCCCCATTCATATTCGGTCTGTAAGGAGAAGAATTGTGGTGCTGTATTTTGAACTGCTCGCAGAGCTCAGCGATCATCTTATTATTCAGATTGGTACCGTTGTCTGTAATAATTCTCTCAGGGACGCCGTATCGACAGATCAGGTTATGCCGAATGAACCGTGCCACAACAGTCTTGGTTACCGTAGCATAGGATGCTGCTTCGACCCACTTTGTAAAATAATCAATTGCCACTAGGATGAAGCGATGCCCATTAGATGCCGTAGGTTTAATCTCACCGATCATGTCTATGCCCCACATTGCAAACGGCCAAGGCGCAGTCAGAACATTCAGAGGAACTGGAGGAACATGCACCTTGTCTGCATAAATCTGGCACTTATGGAATGTCCTAGAATGTTGGTAGCAGTCAGCTTCCATTGTGGACCAGTAATACCCTGCCCGAAGGATCTTCTTTGCCATTGTATGTCCACTGGAATGTGTACCAAAGGTCCCTTCATGTAGCTCTTCCATGATCCTTTCTGCTTCAGTTTTATCCACACAACGCAGTAGGGTTGAATCATGGTTTCGCTTGTACAAGATGTCGTTGCTAAGGAAGAACTTTGCCGCGAACCTTCTCAGGAACTTCTTATCATTGACCGAGGCACCCTCAGGGTACTCCTGAGCTTCCAGATATCTCTTCACCTCATGGTACCAAGGCTTCTCAGTCACCAATTCAGTCTCGAGATCGCAACAGTATGCCGGTTCGTCCAGTTTCCAGATGATGATCCGGGGAGCCTCATTATCCCATTTAACTTTGAACATAGAAGACATTGTAGCTAACGCGTCCGCCAACTGATTCTCTTCTCTTGGAAAGTGTTCAAAGGTTATCTTCGTGAAGTGGGGGATCAAGGTCAACACACATTCTCTATAAGGAATAAGATTTGGATGTTTCGTATCCCACTCTCCTTTGATCTGATTGATCACGAGAGCGGAATCTCCGAAGACACTCAGAAACTTGATCCTTAAGTCGATCGCAGCTTGAAGACCCATGATGCATGCCTCATACTCTGCCATGTTGTTGGTACAGTTGAAACATAGCCGGGCAGTGAGCGGAGTATGAGTGCCTTGCGGTGATATAATTACAGCGCCGACACCATTACCCAAAGCATTGGAGGCTCCGTCAAAGTGCATAGACCATCGGGATCCTTCCTCAGGTCCTTCATCCGGTCCAGGTACTTCACAATCAGTCACTATCATGATGCTCTCGTCCGGAAACTCGAAGTTCATTGACTGATAGTCGTCTACGGCCTGATGTGCCAAGTGGTCTACCAATACACTTCCCTTGATGGCTTTCTGGGTTGTATACTGAATGTCGTATTCCGTCAAGATCATTTGCCATCTTGCAATTCTCCCAGACAGAGCAGGCTTTTCGAATATGTACTTTATAGGATCCATCTTTGAGATCAACAAGGTAGTGTGAGTCAGCATATACTGTCTCAGCCGGCGAGCAGCCCATACCAAAGCGCAGCAAGTTTTCTCAAGCAGTGAGTATCGGGTCTCACAGTCGGTAAACTTTTTGCTAAGGTAATAAATGGCATGCTCTTTTCGGCCAGACTCGTCATGCTGCCCCAGCACACACCCCATTGAGTTGTCAAGTACTGTCAGGTATAATATCAGAGGTCTCCCTTCAACCGGTGGCATAAGGATGGGTGGTTCTTGGAGATACTCCTTGATTCTGTCAAAAGCAGCCTGACATTCATCATTCCAACGTACTACCTGATCTTTCTTCAGCAGCTTGAAGATTGGCTCACAGGTAGCAGTCAGGTGTGAGATGAAGCGAGCAATGTAATTCAGGCGTCCTAAAAAGCCTCTGACCTCTTTCTCTGTCCTGGGAACTGGCATCTCTTGAATAGCTTTGACCTTGGCAGGGTCCACTTGAATACCTTTATCACTTACCACGAAGCCTAGCAACTTTCCAGATCTTACCCCGAAGGTGCACTTGTTCGGATTCAGCCTCAGCTTGTACAGTTTCAACCGGTCAAACAATTTCTACAGATGATCTAGGTGCTCTTCCTCAGTCTGGGACCTTGCGATCATGTCGTCCACATATACTTCTATCTCATGATGGATCATGTCATGAAATAAAGCAACCATGGCACGTTGGTAAGTTGCCCCAGCGTTCTTTAGTCCAAAAGGCATGACCTTGTAGCAGAAGGTGCCCCACTGAGTAACAAAGGTAGTCTTTTCCATGTCTTCAGGTGCCATCTTGATCTGATTGTAACCTAAAAAGCCATCCATGAAAGAGAATACCTTGTGCTGAGCTGTATTGTCAACAAGGACTTCAATGTGAGGTAGAGGGAAGTCATCCTTGGGACTGGCCCTGTTCAGATCCCTGTAATCGACACACATTCTGACCTTACCGTCTTTCTTCGGTACCGGCACCACATTAGCAACCCACTGAGGGTAAGAAGTCACTGCAAGGAACCCAACATCAAACTGTTTCATAACCTCGGCTTTAATCTTCTCAGACATTTCTGGACGCATACGGTGGACCTTTTGCTTAACCGGAGGGCAGTCTTCCTTAGTTGGCAAGTGATGGACCACAATATCGGTATCCAACCCGGGCATGTCTTTGTAGGACCAGGCAAATATCTCCATATAATCGTGTAGCATCTTAGTCAACCGTTGCTTCACGCTGAGCTCTAGGTTGGCACCAATCTTTACCTCTTTCCTGTCTGCCTCAGTACCCAAGTTTATTATCTCCACTGGCTCTTCATGTGGTTGAATTGCCCTTTCTTCCTGGAGTAACAGTCTTGCAAGCTTGCCAGGCACTTCGCAATCATCTTCACCTTCGTCTTCGGCTAAGTTGATCGGATTTTCGAAGTCATAATTGGCAGTAGCAGAGTCGTTACCAGTGAGATCCAGAGTGGATTTAAACCTGTATAAGTGAGTGTGTGTGTAAATACAGCTGTTTTTGAAACATATAAAGGAAGGAAAGACAGAAAAGGAGCATAAGATTTGAAATGCGAGAAAACGTCCAAGATTTTCATTTATGATATATGAAATGACAATTTATATGCCCTCACAAATAAAACCACGGTGCCTCGGGTAAGACACCGGGCCATAGAGTTTATTTATTGTTTATTACAAATAACAAAACAAAGAAGTTTATTACTGCGTAACAAAAGTAACAGGAGTATGGTCTTTGATAATCCAATTGGTCAATCCGCCTTCAGTCGTCGGGTAGATCCAGCTATTAAATTCTGCTTCATCCACTTCATTGTCCTCCCCAATAGCATTCACTCCTGGATTTGTAATGAGCACAGGAGGTCTTCTGATCTTCGCCTTCCGCATAGCTTTCTGACCCTCTGCAGTAAAACCCAGCCCAAATTTATCAGTTTTCTGTGTAAAGTCGGGAAGCCTGCCCCAGTTAGCACATTCACCTTTTTGAACCACAGCCCGGGCATCCTTCAGGGAAGCCCTCTTCAAGGGAACATCCTCTTCGACCGCTGTTTCTGCTGCTGCTGAAATTGGAAGCACCTCCTCGAAATGCTAAAAGGGGGTTTCAATAAACTCCCCATCCATCTCAATGTATCTGAAGGAATTCAAATGGCTCACCATATACTCCTCATCTCCCTGCACAGTGACAATCTTCCCTCTGACAGGGTACTTCAGCTTCTGGTGCAAGGTAGAGGTCACTGCCCCAGCTTTATGGATCCAAGGTCGACCCAGTAGACAAGAATACGATGGACGGATATCCATTACATAAAAAGTAGAGTCAAACACCTGAGAGCCCACACGAATAGGAATGTCGACCTCTCTATGAACCATCCTTTTTGAACCGTCAAAGGCCCTGACGATGATATTGCTGGGTTTTAATTCCAGGCCTTCACAATCCAAATGGTCTAAAGCCTTCTTTGGTAGAACATTCAAGGAGGAACCAGTATCCACCAATACATGTGCCAGAGTAGTGCCCCTGCATTCCATAGAGACATGCAGGGCGTCATTGTGGTCTCTTCCCTTCGCAGTCAGGTCAGCATCTGAGAAACCCAAGCCATTGTCCGCTGTCAGATTTGCTACGCAATCAGTGAACTGGACTGCAGATGTTTCCTGTGGCACATGGGCCGTCTTGAGAAATGAGATTAAGGCCTTAGCATGGGCCTCGGAGCACAGCAATAAGGAGAGCATGGAGATTTTGGAGGGCGTATGCCCCAGCTGTTCCACAACATTGAAGTCACTCTTCTTTATTATTTTCAGGATTTCCTCCATCTCTTGTTGGGAGGCCTCAGCATTTATAGGTATCGGTGCCTCCATCCGGGCAGGCTTATCTTCAATTCCCTTGCCCCGAGCATTGGATGACTCGGCAGCAGGGGAAACAACTTGGTCAGCAACAGGAACAGGTACACTTGTAGGTGTTATAAGGAGGGGTCTTCGGGTAGCAGGCGGTGCAATTTCAGGCGAGAAGAGCCTGCCACTGCGGGTAACCTTGGCTGGGCTAGTGATATCACAGATACTGGCGCCAGTGTTGAACTCTTGTTTGATTCCGTTCACATATACGTCTGCCCCATAGTGCCAGGGGACAGCTTTATCAGATACGTAGGGGAGAGGCCCCGGAACAGTAATAACCACAGGTGCAACAGTCATGATTTGAACAGGCTTCTTCGGGAGAGCCTTGATTGGATTATTGAAGATGGTAACCACATAAACTTCTTCTACCGGAACCAACTGAACATCAGACTTTTTGAACAGAATCTCCTTACTATCCATCAGGCTTTGGATGCCTATCTTCAGCAAGGGACAACCAGATAGGGAAACAGCACAGAACAGGCAACCCTCACTGCAACCCAGAAATAAACCGGCTAGCAGTAGGTTCTTCTTGACAGTCATTAAGGGAGTGGCTAGATCATCCACAGAAACAGCGTACACCTCTTCATCAACAGCATTTACCCCATGCTGCGGCATAGGAGCAGTCACCACATTCAGCCTCTCAGGCGCTTCAAACTGTATCTCCTTTGCGTCAATAAGGTTTTGCACCTTATTCCTTAATGCCCAACAGTCATCAGTGGAATGCCCCGGGCTATCAGAATGGTAAGCACAACGAGCATTTGGGTTGTACTTGGGGGAAGCAGTGTTTACACCCTTGGGTGCCTCTCTAACAGTCACTAGATTGGTGGATAGCAACTGTGGCAAGATCTGCGATAAGGTCATGCTCAAACGGGTAAACTCTCTCCGGGGTCTTTCAGCCCTTTGAGGATTGGTTGGCCGAGGAGCGGCAGCAGGCTTGGCAATCATTACCGCACTGACAGATTGGCGGCGCTCAGATTTCTCTGGTCTCCGGGAGCCATATACAGCACTAGCCTCCTTTTTGAAGGGTTTCTTCTCAGAACTAGATGATGCACCCTTCGGAATCTTTCCAGACTTCAACCCAGCCTCAATTCTCTCTCCAATCAGAATCAGATCAGTGAACCCTGCAGACGAATTCCCGATAAGATGGTTGAAAAAAGGCCCAGATAGGGTCCCCAAGAACATGTCTACCAACTCCCGATCAGTCAACGGAGGCTGTACTCTGCCAGCCAGATCCCTCCACTTCTGAGCGTACTCTTTAAAACCTTCACTTGAACCTAACGACATACCCTGGAGTTGGGTACGTGTAGGGGCAAGGTCGGCATTATACTGATACTGCTTATAGAAAGCAGTAGCCAACTCCTCCCAGTTACGAACCTTGGTCCCATCCAGCTGATAGAACCATTCGAGATGAGTCCCTGAAAGACTCTCCTGGAAGAAGTGGATCCACAAATTCTTATCCACTGAGTACGGTTGAATCTTCCGAACATAGGACCTGAGGTGTAGCTTGGGACAAGACGCCTTGGTGAAGGATGGTGCTTTGAATTTACGAGGAATGATCACACCAGTAGACAAACCCAGATCTCCAAAATCCAGCCCAGGTACCTGTTGTATTTCCATAGCATTCAGCCTGTCCTCCAACTGCTTGTAACGGTCTTCTGCAGGAGGATATTGCTCTTCATCAAAATCAGTCTCGTTGTTAGAGACTACCAGACTAGGACCTTTTTCCGCTTGAGGAGTACCTTTGCCAATGGAAGAACCAGCCTCTTCATTTTGCAGAGTATTGCCAAACCTTCGGCCCGAGTTGAACAGAATAGTTCTTCTCTTCTTCTTCTTTTCCTTTTTCAGGAGCAGAGCCTTCAGCTCTTCTTGACCCTGAGCCAAACCCATGATTAGTTCCTGAAATTGCGCATTCTGCGCCTGAAGAGCTTTGATGGACATCTTAGTTGATGATGAGTCAGGATTCATGATGCTGAAATAAACAGCGAAGAACTGTAAGCAACCTGAAAAGAGGAAAACCTGCTATGCACATGATGAATGATATGTGTTTATGCAATGCATTCAAGGGTTCGAAAGTTCAAATTTGTTGTAGACAAAAAGGAACACACGTTATCATTAAGGAAATAATTGTTCAGTACATCAAAGCCTCATGGGCAAAATAATACAAAAGCAAATCAATCCCAAAATATACTACGCATCCTCTTCGGAGCTATGTAAGTGTTGAGATTCCTCTCCTCATGCAACAGGCGGGTGAGCTCCAAGACCTTCTTTTCACTAGCATGTAGACTGGTCTCAAGAGAATTTCGTTCTTCCTTAAGCTGGATCTAGCTCTTCTGCATCTCTTCCAAGGATGTGGGCATATCAGGGTGCTGAATAGTGCAGGACACTTCTCCTTCCAAGACTGGCTCTTTGATCACAGGGAGCATATGGGGATAAGGCATCACTAACTTCTGGGAGCGGGCTCGTACCCACTTGGGATAAGGTTCCAACGGGATGGAGTTCCTGTGCCCTAGTGTCTTACTGTCTATCCTACTTGGCATCCTCCAGGCTCTGATAAATCTCTGGCGAAGTCCTTGAGTATCGTTGACGAAGTCAAAAACTATGTCAGGAATTAACATGTCATGAGGACCATCCCTCCGAGCATAGCCAAACTGTCTCCAAGCCAGGCATGGGTTGTAAGTAATACCTCCTCTGATTCCAAGTAAAGGAACATTAGGGTACTCCCCGCAACGATCAATGATAGTGACATCTTCTCTGGACCTAGGGCACCAATGTATATCTGCATGTGTAAGAGTCATCAACCGTTGTGACCATCTCAAACCCCGCTAATTCTTCAAGACTGATTGTGGAAGGTGCAAAATAAACCACCTTCCCAGGAGAGGAGTGCAACACATAAGGACACCTTTTTTTCTCATGGTTCGAGTGTAACATGAGTGAAGGATGTCCCCCAGCAACGTAGGTATAAGATTCCTGGACATAAAGATCTGGACAGCACTGATATCTATAAGCTGATCTGGGTTAGGGAACAACACCAAACCATAGACAAGGAGGGCCACAACTTCTTCAAAAGCTTGTAAGTCAAGGGAGTTCCAACATTCATGGGCCTTTTCAAACAGAAACCTGGCTAAGAACCCTTTGATCCCACTTCTAACTTCCCAATGTCCCTTGAGGTCAGATGACTGTAGGTGCAAGGCTTTAGAAATCTCTTCAAGCTTGGGTTCCTTTTCTGTAGCGTTGTAGGGTAGTTGATCAAGGATAGGGATCTTCAGGAGCCGGGAGAACTCCTCCAATGTAGGTACCAGCTGATAATCCAAGAAGGTGAAACAGTGATGCAGAGGGTCAAAGAATTGGAACAGGACCTTTATCATGTCTTCCTCAATGTTGGTATTGACCAAGCTGATGAGACTTCCATGTCTTTCACTGAATGAAGAGTTCTCGGGAATCCTGGATATAAGTTCCTTAAGCTGAGGAGGGACCCTTACAAGGCTGACTTGAATTGTCTTTCTACGAACAGTTTCCATGTCCTACAAAACAAGAACAAAGATGAAGATTCGAACCCCTGAAATGGTTAGTCAATGCATATGATGCTCGATGATGTCATGATGCTATGATTAAACACACCACAGATATTTACAAAGACAAACATGTAAGGCACACAAGGCACACAAGACGAGCCCTTAGGGTTTAGGCCAGCATGGGGTCTGGGTATTACCCTCTTGAAGTTGGTGGGTTCAACCTGTCCTATTAGAAGTAACCGGGTTCTAAGGGTCCCAATATCACGGGATTGCTTTCATTGTTCATCGTTTCGATTTAGCCACTGAACTGGCGATCGAAATATTCTAGGAAAGCAACCCTCAATTGAGTGTAGTATCGAGTATCAACCAACCTCGGACTGCACCAAAGTCAGTTATCTCACTACCCTAAAGAGGCCAAGATAGTTCAATTAAGGTTCCTAAGGTCTGTTGATGCTTCACGACACCACGCGGAGGCCCCATACTCTCCTTGACTGAACTCAAGGGTTACCGGTACACACCAAAGTGCCACATCAACATAGCAGACTGTTTCAACCATGTCGGTATACCCCGCACAGTTCTCTCACAGCCTTGTTGCTACTTTCTAAGAAGGTATCCCCCAGATCCTGGTTAGGATCTATAGAACTCCCAAGCAACCCACAATTTAAAGCACACAAGGAAAGCAATTGAAAACACAGTGATCTTAGTCCTAAGGTACACCTCACTTTATAATAATTCCCCAGCAGAGTCGCCAGTTCTGTGATCGGTGGATCTGGAACTGACTGTTTAACACTGGATCGCGTATGTCGCGGAAGCAAGAGTCGCCACCGTCTTTTATTTTCTCCAAATGGAAAGGACAAAAGCACAGAAAAATTCCTTAAAGAGATTGCTCTCGGTTCGGGAGGTAGGTTATAGAAAGGGAAGGTGTTAGCACCCTTTCTATCCATGGTTATCCATGGGCTCTTAGATACTTGCTTATTGTGTTTTCAAAAATGGTTTGTTTGCTTTTCAACTGTGGGTTTTAAAAAAGTTTCTTTGAAAATTCCAGTTCGACTCTTGTATCGGTCCTCAAGAGTGTTTGAAAAATTGCTTTCGAAAGCTTTTTGAAAAGGTGTTGGTGTGAAAAGTATTTTTGATTTGTTTTGTTTTGAATTAGAGCAAGTATCCATGAGTCGTCTACCTACCCTAAGGAATTCGTCTGTGTAGATGTCCTTTAAAGTAGTGCCATCCCACCATTGAGAGGTAGGTAGCACCACCGTTGGAGGTGTTTGGGTCAATTCGAGGTTCGGGACATGGTGATCACCGGAGCAATAGGAAGACACCTTAGAAGCTACCCTCATGCCAAGTTCCCGGATCATGAGGACTTACTAAGACATCCTCTACTCGACGATCACCTTTCGAGGCAAGGCAACAGTGAGGCGTACCCTAGGGGTGGTGTGTGATTCGTGTGTCAGATTCAGATATTTTATCTTGTCATGTTATTGGTGATCTATTGCGTTCATTTTTATTTGGTCATTCATTCTTGCATGCCTTGATTAACAGTTAAAAAAGTGCGAGAAAAGTAAAGTTCTAAGCTATTACAAAAGGCGCAGGTCCACATCGCCAAAATTTCCAGAACCCGATTTGACAGAAAATAAAGAATTAAAGTAAAAGTAAAGTGCGAAAGATAAATGTTACATGGCTTTGGGAGAGGTACATGAATATTAAAAGAAAAAGAAATAAATACGCGAATTGAAATTTAAATTAGAAACGAGGGCGTTGGACCCTTTTTAATGAAATTAAATTATTAGCAAATTAATTAAATTAAAGAAAAAGAAATTGTTTTTGGTATTTTTGTATTTTATGATTTTAATGAAAAAGAATTAAATGAAATTAAAAGATTAACCCTAATTCTAATTGTTTTTTAGTTTATTAAGAAAGTATTAAAGTTAAACCTACATTAACCTAATTATTTACATGCAATTTTAATTTATAAAAATAAATAATATTTAAGTATTATGAAAGAAAAGAAAAAAGGATAAAAAAAAATATTACAAACCCTAATTCTACCAATTTTAAACTAATTAAGAAAATATTAAGATTTACTCCTAAATTAAAACTAATTAATTAATAAAGGTTTTATTTACAAAAATATAACATTAAATAAAAATATTAATTTTTGTCTCTTTTCTGATTTTTTATTGTTTTTTATGTTTTTTATGAAAATATTTAAATTAAAGAATTAAAAGAACTTAATTAAAATAAAGAAAAGAAAAAAATATAAAAAGAATAAAAAAACTAACTTTAGGGGGTTCTGACCCCAAGTGGAGGTTTTGATTAGCATTTTTGGGCCCATTTAGACCTTGGCCTGTTTGACTTTTGCGCTGGCATGGGTGTCTGTTGACTGATGTCTACCATATCCTTCAGCTCATAGCCTTCTGATCATTCCATTGGGCACGTGGATGGCTTGATTTGGTGAACGTACGGTGGTCTTTAATACTGAAACTGCATAGAAATATTAATTGAAAAATAACATGAAAGGGGTGGGGGACCTGGGGCTCGAACCCAGGTCCTGTTGGTTATCAACGTATATGCCTGTCAATCGTGCCAAACGCGCTTTCTGTAAATTAACTAACAAACAATCATTATAAAATAAAAACACGCGTTAGTGCCTTTTTAGCGCGAAAGTTTAAATGAGCCAATCAGTCTTGGCCACATAATCGTCTTCTCCATGACTTGTTTTTTTTCTGAAAATAAAAAGAATCAGCAACGGTTTTTGCACCGTTCCAAAATAAGCCATTTGGGAAAATAGCGATTAGCTCAGGGAGGCTCATAAATTGAGCGCGAGGGTGCTAGTCTGATCGTCCAAGCCTGCTGGTTTTATTCATGGTATTGACATGTCTTAATTTTACAATGATGAGAAACGCCCAATTTAGAACTTGGGAAACCCTAGATGATAACAATGGTGAATCCTTCCATGGTGCACGAAAACAAAATCAAACCACACAGTTAGCTTCAGAATTGAATAATGAATATCAATCAAATGTTAAAAAATGCAAAAGATGCGTGAATTGAGATGCACGAATATGAAATATTTTCTGTACAGGTTGCGATCGTGTTACCAATTCAGGGCGTTAGGATGATTGATTTTGATTGGAAAACTTTCCTTGAAGCCTCAGAAAGCTAATGGAACAACTATTTGGCCTTGAATCGTCCTAAAACTCAGTTTTCAGTATTGAGTTTTTCTTGAAAAATTCCAAGTTTGCATATGGTTTTTCTGCGCAGCTTTCAGGTAATGGGCACGAGGGTTAGCATTAGTATGTATAGGTGAATGATTTAGGTTAAGAACTTGATCAAAAATCCATGCATTGATGTGAAAAAATATTTGATTTGCAAACCATAATTTTCCAAATCTTTTTCATGCTTTTTGGCTTCAATCATATCCAATCACTTCAATTCCTTCCATATTTGATTGTACACGAAATATTGATCCTATTTTATGCACAAAGAGATTCAAAAGATTAGGTTTAGTATTTTTCATGTATTTTATTTAATTAAATGAATTATTAATAATAAAAAATCCAAATAAATAAATAAAAAATGATAAAAACTTCCCTTTGGGCCAAATGGTCGTGCACATGCCTTGGATAATGAATTGTGGAAGAAAAAGAGGCCCATTAGCAATTTTAGGTCATTTGAAGCAATGTTGACTTTTCAAAATATCCAAAAATTTCCCAAATTCCACAAGGCATAACTTGCTCAATTTTTAGGCTTTGCTCATGTTCTTGGACATTTTGAAAAGGTCTTTGAGTCCTATAACCAATGACTTTGGTCCCATGTCATTTTGATTTACCAATCTCAAGTTATGGCCTTTGACTTAAAGTCCCTTTTTGTTGACTTTTGAAAATGACCTATAATGTTGAAATTGATAACTTTTTGTGAGAGCATTTCTTGGACTTGAAGTGTGAAGAGGAGTTGTAGGAAATGTCTTTATCTTCAAAATGAGCTTTGGATGGAATTTTTATGATAATCCATGTGAAAGTTATGCCCTGGTCAATTTACAGTTGACTTTTTCAACTGTCCAAATATGGAAACTTTTGCATCTTGATGATTTTTGAGCCAAGCTTTGAGAATCATGATCAAGCATTGATCAAATGATGTTTGTGGCTTCAAAATGAGATGTTGACCAAAAATTTAAACTTTTGACTGTCAAATGACCATTTTGCCCCTACAGTTGACTGTAGTGCAATTAGGGTTTTTGACTGTGCAATTTTGTGCTGAAAGTCTTGAAACTTAGTATGAGGATGCTTGACCATATTTATAGGCATGTGGGACTTGATTGGACCCTTGGAAATCTCAACTTCTTTGTCAGAACCAAAACCCTAATTTTTGACTGTTAGGAGGCCCTTGAACTGTGCAACCCTTGGGGAGATTTTGAAGCTTGACTTGGCAATTTCTTGAAGAATATGGGAGGGCAAATTTTGGGGTACAACACACACCAACACATTTTCAAAAAGCTTTCGAAAGCAATTTTTCAAACACTCTTGAGGACCGATACAAGAGTCGAACTGGAATTTTCAAAGAAACTTTTTTTAAAACCCACAATTGAAAAGCAAACAAACCATTTTTGAAAACACATTAAGCAAGTATCTAAGAGCCCATGGATAACCATGGATAGAAAGGGTGCTAACACCTTCCCTTTCTATAACCTACCTCCCGAACCGAGAGCAATCTCTTTAAGGAATTTTTCTGTGCTTTTGTCCTTTCCATTTGGAGAAAATAAAAGACGGTGGCGACCCTTGCTTCCGCGACATTTCGCGAACCAGCGTTAAACAGTCAGTTCCAGATCCACCGATCACAGAACTGGCGACTCTACTGGGGACTTATTTTAAAGTGAGGTGTACCTCAGGGTTAGTTCATAACTGTGTTTTCAATTGTATTGATTTGCTTTAAATTGTGGGACTGTCTTGGGAGTTCTATAGATCCTAACCCGGATCTGGGGATACCTTCTTAGAAAGTAGCAACAAGGCTGTGAGGGAACTTTGCGGGGTATACCGATATGGTTGAAACAGTCTGCTACGTTGATGTGGCACTTTGGTGAGTACCGGTAACCCTTGAGTTCAGTCAAGGAGAGTACGGGGCCTCCGCGTGGTGTCGTGAAGCATCAACAGACCTTAGGAACCTTAATTGAACTATCTTGGCCTCTTTAGGGTAGTGAGATAACTGACTTTGGTGCAGTCCGAGGTTGGTTGATACTCGATACTACACTCAATTGAGGGTTGCTTTCCTGGAATATTTTGGTCGCCAGTTCAGTGGCTAAATCGAAACGATGAACAATGAAAGCAATCCAATGATATTGGGACCCTTAGAACCCGGTTACTTCTAATAGGACAGGTTGAGCCCACCAACTTCAAGAGGGTAATACCCAGACCCCATGCTGGCCTAAACTCTAAGGGCTTCACTTGTGTGACTCGTGTGCCTTCGTACTTGACTACTTGCATGCTTGGTATCTGACACTTGAGTTTCTTGCAGGTTTTGTTTATAGTCCTTAACTGGGACTCATAACAGGGTTCACTGGGTTTCTTGCAGGTTTTGTTTTAGTCCTTAATTAGGACTCATGACAGGTTTTACTTAGGTTTCTTGCAGGTTTTGGTTTGCAGTCCTTAATTAGGACTCATAACAGGGTTTCCTACATTACCCCATGCATAGCATAGCATCATACCATTGCATACATCCTAACCTATTTCAAGGATCTCAAGGGCTTGTGATGCAGGTCATGGTGAATCAACTATCCCAGCAAGGGGCAAAGAGGATTTATTTTCCTCTAGACAGAGTTGTCAGGGGCTATGACCCACTTGATATGGTGAGCTTTGACTCTTGAAGAAGGTTCCCTTAACCAAGGTTGTTTGGAAATCAAAACCAGACATGATGACTAAAGTCAGGGGCTATGACCCACTTGATATGGTGAGCCTTTGACCCTTGAAGAAGAATTCTCAACAACATGGGTTTCCTTCAATCAAGCTACAAATTCAAATGCTAACAAATTTCTTGTTTACCCCGCGAGGTCCTTGAAAACATTGCATGCATAACATACACATCATTGCATAACAGATATCCTTGTTGCAGGTCACTTACCCTTCTGTGCTGTTTATTTCAGCAAATGGCCTCCCAACAATATAACCATGACCTTCACGCTCAAGAGACTCAATTCAGGGAAATCTTCCTAAGCCTATCCAAGGGGCAGGAAGAGTTGAGGACACTCCTCATGGGAAATCTGATCAGAAAAAGTCCTGAAGATGACAAGGACGAACAGCTGAAACGTCTACAAGCTGAGGTAGACACATTGAAAACCCAGATGCTGGGGCAAAGGGCCCTCATTCAAGGTTTAGCTCAGGAGCAAGGAGAGCTGAGAGCCATGATCAGCCAGCTTCCTCAAGGTATGAAGCAACCAGCCCAAATCAGGGACCAGGTCATAGAACAGCTTCCCAGAAGGCAAAGGTCGGGTCCAATGAATAGACCTCTCCGAGTTGCTACTACTCCTCAGGTCTAACAACGACCTCGCCAAGAACAGTGGGTTGATCAGAACAGGTCAGACGAACCTAAGAGACAATTCACCTACATCAACATGTCATGGTCACGAGCTTTGCAGCACATGTTAAGGATTAACCTGATTGCGGTGATCAACCCTCCTGCAAATCCAAAGACTTCTTCTCCAAATTACAACCCAGAAGCAAGGTGCGCTTACCATTCTGGTAGCCTGGGGCACGATACTGAGGACTGTTGGGCACTGAAGTACAAGATTCAGAATATGATCGATGCTAAAGAGATCGAGTTCGAGCCCGCCGAGACTCCCAATGTGATAATTGCTCCCTTGTCAAAACATGGCTAGGATTGAGAAATTTTTGTTCATTAGAATCTTTCAAGTTGTAATTTTCTGTTGATTGTTCAAGCATTCCATTCATATCAAACGTTGTTATTTCATTAATGCATCGCATATGTCTGTTCTGAAACAATATATTCGTATTCACTAAATGCAAATTATTTTCATATTTTTCTGATGATCAACGCTCGATTAATAATTCTAAGCCTCTTGAGGGAGGATGACGAAAACGATACCACGATCTTTACAGTATGCTTTTGAATAGACCCCGCTGATGAGGTACAGGCATTGTTTCGAATCCCTAAACACTGGAGTTATAAGGATGATAATCCCTCGTCAACCTCTCTGAGCCAAAGAAGTAGGAGTTTTTCTTTTCGAAATTTAAAACCCTTAATCATAACCTGGGGCAGGGTAGTCTCTCAGTTGATCCAAGTGCATAACAAATGGCACCAAAGAAGTCCTTACAAAACGAAGAAAGACAGTGATGGTTCCGAATAATCAATAAAGAAAGGCAGTCATTATCTCAAAAAATAAAAAACCCATTAAGTCAAAACCCATGAAGGAGACTTACAAAACTGGGGCATCCCGCTGACTGTGATTCCAAAAAAGGAAACAGTTCAGGCAAAAGAGAAAGGGATAACAAAAAATTCTTAAAAGAAAGAGGTCTTACAAACCCTCAACAAAAACAAAAATGACTGCCTATTCAGAATAAATCATCAATATCTGAACCATCATTGAAACATCAGGATAAAAACTCAAATAAGGTCTAACGCACGATCAGTTGAGTTTAGGATTGAAGAACATCACGAAGAGCGGGTGGGTACAAATAATTTGAGCCTTTATCCTTTGTTTCTTAAACCGTGAACCAAGCCACGTTATAACCCTTAAAAGTCCTAGCTGAAGCATGGGTTAGTTCAAAAGCATACTGTTACGAAAGGTATCCTGACTCCTTAAGGCCTACGGTAAATACAGAGCTGACATCACGTTTTACAAACAATCACTTGTTTTATGAAAAAGAATGCATTTTCAAAAACTTCAAGACAGACATAAGCTTTGCATTTTTAACATAACTTTGTTTGCATATGACTTTTTGTTTGAACAGCATAGAAATTCGCACGACGAATGCCTGATGAACAAAAGCACCTCCAATCAAGGGGCATGGCCTGATCATTGTCCATCATCTGGGGCAGTCCAGTCAAGATTCAAGGAATCTCTCAAGATGCCAAACAGCCAGGGGCAAACCTCTGCCTGAGCCACTTGGGGCATTAGACAGGAATTCCAACAACAAATCTTGCATGACCAAACATCTTCTGGTAGCGTGGCAACACAATAACAGGGGAACCTCCCTACATCCTGAGAGCATAGACATAGTCGGAAAAAATACCACGCGTAATCAAAGACCCGCTAGGTTGACACACCTAGGCAAAAATAAGGGCTTCCCGACGAACCAAAAGGGTTCGGGCAAAAATGAGGGATGAAATGAAAAAAATCTGTATACCCGGCAAGTCGAAAACCTGAAAAGGCGGCTTGGGCAAAAATGGGTATCCCGGTGGACTGAAAACCCGAAAGGGCGGTCCAGGCAAAAGTTAGGGATCAAAGCGTATGAATATGTCCTGTCATCTCGTCACTTGCCTACCAGAAGAAGATTTGTCAATTGGCAGTTGTCTAATACTCCACAAGGTATCTTCTAACATCAGAAACAGGGGCAGTAATGAGTTGTCTAAGCGATCTAGTTACTCTGTCCACCAAAGTGCCAAGGTAAGTTCAGCTGAAGAATGCGACCAAGATACCTTCACTCCCTGCAGAGCGAACGCGTCTCCCAAGGTCTTATTCAAAGGTTATTTCTCCACCAGAGCTTATAACTGGGTTATCCTCAGCTAAAAGCCACGAAAAGATCGTCCCCGACAAAGTCTCCTTATCCCCAGCGAAGTCTATTAACACTTCCAAAAGAACAGTGGTATCCCCAGCGAAGTTACCATCAACATTTCAGCAAAATATCTATCTCCCCACAGAGTATTGTTCCCCAGCAAGATCATTAGAGTACTTTTCTCCCCGCAGAGTAATCCATTCGCCAAGTTTATTCCCCAACGGAGTTATCTTCTCCTACCGGTATTCTTGCAGCTATCATCCCCAGCGGAGGCAAAAATCTATTCTTCAATATCAGCCCAGGATATGACTTCCCGGCACCCGTCAAGGATTTATTTTCCTAAGACGAAAACATACATTCATAAACATCGCACTCCCATACATATACGCATCATATCTTACAAATCTCATTTATATTGAGAACATCATTGCTTGATCCATATCATGCATTGCATATGACTGACCTTTACCTTTCAGGAAATATTCAGTTAAGTTCTCAATCATATTCAAGACCTAGACCGGTTCAGTTAAATCGACTCCAAAGATTTCTCTGTTTCTTATCCAGTCAAAGGCCTTCTCTGGTTCAGTCAGATCGACCCTAAGATCTCCCTGTTTCTTATCCAGTTGAAGACATTTCAAGACCTAGACCCGTTCAGTTAATCGACCCTAAGATTCTCTGTTTCTTATCCAGTCCAAGGCCTTCTCTAGTCCAGTTAAATCGACCCCAAACATATTTTCCTGATAAAGACTCAGTAGAAGTTATCCAAGATTCTCTCAATGATTGCTATTGAGGTTGTAGTCGCCTGTGGTTCTCTCCCCGATCCTGCGGAGGTAGTAATCATCCCAAGATTCGCTCAACGATTGCTGTTGAAGTGAGGTTATCCAAGATTCTCTCAATGATTGCTATTGAGGTTGTAGTCGCCTTTGGTTCTCTCCCCGATACTGCGGAGGTAGTAATCATCCTAAGATTCGCTCAACGATTGCTGTTGAAGTTGAAGTTATCCAAGATTCTCTCAATGATTGCTATTGAGGTTGTAGTCGCTTGTGGTTCTCTCCCCGATACTGCGGAGGTAGTAATCATCCCAAGATTCGCTCAACGATTGCTGTTGAAGTTGAAGTTATCCAAGATTCTCTCAATGATTGCTATTGAGGTTGTAGTCGCCTGTGGTTCTCTCCCCGATACTGCGGAGGTAGTAATCACCCCCAGATTCGCTCAACGATTGCTGTTGAAGTTGAAGTTATCCAAGATTCTCTCAATGATTGCTGTTGAGGTTGTAGTCGCCTATGGTTCTCTCCCCGATACTGCGGAGGTAGTAATCATCCCAAGATTCGCTCAACGATTGCTGTTGAAGTTGAAGTTATCCAAGATTCTCTCAATGATTGTTGTTGAGGTTGTAGTCGCCTATGGTTCTCTCCCCGATACTGCGGAGGTAGTAATCATCCCAAGATTCGCTCAATGATTGCTGTTGAAGTTGAAGTTATCCAAGATTCTCTCAATGATTGCTGTTGAGGTTGTAGTCGCCTATGGTTCTCTCCCCGATACTGCGGAGGTAGTAATCATCCCAAGATTCTCTCAATGATTGCTGTTGAGGTTGAAGTTATCCAAGATTCTCTCAATGATTGCTGTTGAGGTTGTAGTCGCCTATGGTTCTCTCCCCGATACTGCGGAGGTAGTAATCATCCCAAGATTCTCTCAACGATTGCTGTTGAAGTTGAAGTCGTCCCCAGATTTTCTCAATGATTACTGTTGAGGTTAAAGTCATCCAAGGTTCTCTCACCGTTCCTATTGAGGTAGTAACCATCCCTGGTTCATTCATCATCGTTTGAAGCTCCAGATCCAGCTCCTGTAACCAGTCAGGACACATCTACAAAGAATCTGAAGACCAGCTCCTGTAACGGGTCAGGTAATCTTTTTCTTTTGCAGGTACGCAAGTTCTCGCTAAGGAATCTCTTACGCGATCAACATCCAGATGGCATCTATAAGCCCATCCACCTTCCAGCATCTCTCAGCATGGCATCTATAAGCCCATCACCCTATCCACGAATCTCCAAATGGCATCTGTAAGCCCATTCCCCACCATCACACTATGTGAGCGCAAATTTATGGGCACTCTAGTGTTCAATCATCTTCCACCTTCGGATTACGAAAGGCACGTCAGCCAATCTGCATCCTCAGGTTTAAGAAGATTGAACAGGGGCAACTGTTGTACCCCAAAATTTGCCCTCCCATATTCTTCAAGAAATTGCCAAGTCATGCTTCAAAACTCCCCAAGGGTTGCACAATGCACAGGCCTCCTAAACAGTCAAAATTAGGGTTTTGATTCTGACAAATAAAATGAAGGTTCCAAGGGTCCAATCAAGTCTCACATGCCTATAAATATGGTCAAGCATCCTCATACCAAGCTTCAAGACTTTCAGCACAAAATTGCACAGCCAAAACCCTAATTGCATTACAGTCAATTGTAGGGGCAAAATGGTCATCTGACAGTCAAAAGTTCAAATTTTTGGTCAACATCTCATTTTGAAGCCACAAACATCATTTGATCAATGCTTGATCATGATTCTCAAAGCTTGGCTCAAAAATCATCAAGATGCAAAAGTTTCCATATTTGGATAGTTGAAAAAGTCAACTGTAAATTGACCAGGGCATAACTTCCACATGGATTATCAGAAAAATTCCATCCAAAGCTCATTTTGAAGATAAAGACATTTCCTACAACTCCTCTTCACACTTCAAGTCCAATAAATGCTCTCACAAAAAGTTATCAATCTCAACATTACAGGTCATTTTCAAAAGTCAACAAAAAGAGACTTTAAGTCAAAGGCCATAACTTGAGATTGGTAAATCAAAATGACATGGGACCAAAGACATTGGTTAGAGGACTCAAAGACCTTTCCAAAATTTCCAAGAACATGAGCAAATCTTAAAAATTGAGCAAGATATGCCTTATGGAAGTTGGGAAATTTTTGGATATTTTGAAAAGTCAACATTGATTCAAATGACCTAAAAATGCTAATGGGCCTCTTTTTCTTCCACAATTCATCATCCAAGGCATGTGCACGACCATTTGGCCCAAAGGAAAGTTTTTTATCCTTTTTATTTATTTATTTGGATTTTTAATCATTAATAATTCATTTAATTAATTAAAATACATGAAAAATACTAAACCTAGGTTTTAAATCTTTTTATGCATGATATATACTCAATATTTCGTGCATGGCTAGATTTGGAAAGAATCAATATGATTTGTCATGATTTGGTAGCAAATATGCATGAAAAGATTGGAAAATATTTTGCCATGAAAATCAATATCCTCTCATCAATTCCTTGATCCTTTGGACCTCTTTTTCAACCCTAATCCATCCATACATAAGCCTAATCAAAACCCTAGTGGTAAGGACCTCCCAGCTGCGCAAGAACCTGATCCACAAGTTTGCAATTTTCTCAAAAAAAGCCAAATACTGAAAACCAGGATACAGGGCGATTCAAGGCAAAATATCTGTTCCATTGGCTTGCTGAGGCTTCAAGGAAGGAATTGGAATCAAAACCATAAGCTTTAACACCAAGAAACGTGAGAACGATGGTGTCCTGTACAGAAAATTTTCCACATTCTTGCATCACGATTCATGCATTTTTCATAATTTTTGATGTTTGATTTATGTTCAGTGTTTAATTCTAAAGCTAACTGTATGGTTTGATTAAGTTTTCGTGCCAAAATAGCCATTGATGCAGGTTAGGGTTTTTTAAGCTTTGAATTGGGCGTTTCTTAACGCTGTAAAATTGGAACACGAAACCTAGGCCATTCAACTCAGCATGCTTGGACGATGCTAAATCCACCCTCGCGCCTAATTTATATGGCCATATGGCCTAATCGTTATTTTCTAGAATGGTACTTTTGGGGATGGTTCAAAACCGTTGCCCATTCTTTTTTTGTTTCAGGAAAAAAAGCAAAACGGGGAAGACGATGAAGTGTCAAGGCATAAGTGGCTCGTTTGAAATTTCACGCGAAAGCGCCCCACTAACTTTGGTTTTCTTTCATATTATTTGTTAGTTATTATAAAAACAAAAACGCGTTGGTGGCTCAGTGGCAAGCAAGCTTAGTGGTAATCCCTGGGACCTGGGTTCGAATCCCAGGTCCCCCTTCCTATTCCATAATATTTTTCAATATATGTTCCTATGCAGTTCAAGCTTCAAAGCCTACCATGTGCTCATAATCTCAACGCACCACGTGGCCACTGAAGACCATCCAAGGGCCTAGATCTGAGGAGCTCCATATACCCTGGTCAAATATGCCTCACACGCCCAGAAAGGTCAAACCAAGCCAAGCTTCTTGGGCCAAAAAATGCTAAGCAAGCCCTCCAATTTGGGGACAGACCCCCCCTAGGTTTGCAAGCTTTTTTACATTTTTTTCATTCTTTTTATTTATTTCAATTATTGTTTTTAATTAATTTAATATTTTCATAAAAAACGTAAAAACAATATAAAATCAAAAAAAGACAAAAATAAGTATTTTTTATTTAATATTTTAATATTTTGTAAATAAACATCATTAATTGACTTTAGTGTTAAATTAGGTTTAAATCTTAATGTTTTTTTAATAAAACCTAAAATTGGTAGAATTAGGGTTTCAAGAATTTTTCATCTTTTTTTTTATTTTACTATATTAATTATTAATTCTTAATTAGTTATTTTTATAAATCAAGTTGCAATTAATTAATTAGGCTTAATTTTAGATAATTGTCATATTTTCTTAATAAATAAATAAAAATTTAGAATTAGGTTTTTAATTTCATTAAATTCTCATAAATACAAAAAGACCTCAAAAATAATTTCTTTTATTTTAATTTAATTAATTTGTAAATAATAATTTAATTTCATTAAAAAGGGTCCAACGCCCTCATTTCCAATCTTAATTCAACTCGCTCGATTTATTTCGTTTCTTATAATTCTTATGTACTTCTCCCAAAGCCGTGTAATATTTACCTTTCGCACTTTGCTTTACTTTAATTCTTTATTTTTTCTGTCAAATCGGGTCCTGGAAATTTTGGCGATGTGGACCCGCGCCTTTTGTAATAGTTTAGAACTTTACCTTTTTCGCACTTTTAACTATTAAATAAATGCATGCAAGAATGAATGACAATAAATAAAAACAAACGCATAGATCACTTTGACATGAACAAGATAAATGCAAATGAACATGACACACAAATCACACACCACTCCTAGGGTACGCCTCACTGTTGCCTTGCCTCGAAAGGTGATCGTCGAGTAGAGGATGTCTTAGTAAGTCCTCATGATCCAGGAACCTGGCATGAGGATAGCTTCTAAGGTGTCTTCCTATTGCTCTGGTGATCACCATGTCCCGAACCTCGAATTGACCCGAACACCTCCAACGGTGGTGCTACCTACCTCTCAATGGTGGGATGGCATTACTTTAAAGGACATTTACACAGACGAATTCCTTAGGGTAGGTAGACGACTCTAGATACTTGCTCTAAACTTCAAAACAAATCAAAAAAATACTTTTCACACCAACACATTTTCAAAAAGCTTTCGAAAGCAATTTTTCAAACACTCTTGAGGACCGATACAAGAGTCGAACTGGAATTTTCAAAGAAACTTTTTTTAAAACCCACAATTGAAAAGCAAACAAACCATTTTTGAAAACACATTGAGCAAGTATCTAAGAGCCCATGGATAACCATGGATAGAAAGGGTGCTAACATCTTCCCTTTCTATAACCTACCTCCCGAACCGAGAGCAATCTCTTTAAGGAATTTTTCTGTGCTTTTGTCCTTTCCATTTGGAGAAAATAAAAGACGGTGGCGACTCTTGCTTCCGCGACATTTCGCGAACCAGCGTTAAACAGTCAGTTCCAGATCCACCGATCACAACTCTCGAAAGGTATTTTTCTGTTCTTTTCACCCTTTCCTTAGTTGGATAATAGAAAATTCGGTGGTGACTCTTGCTTACAGCAACATTTGCGAATACAAATGCAAAACCAGTATAACAGTCAGTTCTGATACCATATTATAGAACTGACGACTCTGCTGGGGAAATAGTTATAAAGTGGGGTTACCTTAGAGTTTAGTTCATTTTAAATTGCTCTACATTGTGTGTTTTGTATGGTTTACTTTTGAGGGCTTGTTTGGGTTGTTACTAAAAGATCCTACACCCAGATCTGGGGAACATTATTAGGTAAGTAGCAATAGATCGTGGGGACTGTGTGCGGTATATCGACATGGTTGAAGCGATAGCTACATTAGTGTTACACATTTGTTGGTACCGGTAGCCCTTGAGTTTAGTCAAGGAGAATACGGGGCCGTTGTGTGGTGTCATGAAGCACTAACAGACCTTAAAACCTTTAATTGAACAACTTGGCCATTAGGAAGTAGTGAGATAGCCAGATTTGGTGCAGTTCAAAGTTGGTTGATACTCGATACTACGCTCATTGAGATTGGACATTCGAGATATTTCAGTCGCCAATAAAGAGGGTTGCACTGAATTAATGCCTGATGAAGAAAGATCAATGATATTGAGATTCCTTAGAACCCAGTTACTTCTTTTAGGACAGGTTGAACCAACTAAATCTCAAGAGGGTACTTACCTACAAACTCCATGTAAGCCTGAATGTAAGGCTACTTGTGTGACTTGTCTGCTTTCATTGCAGGGCTTTGTTTGTACTCCTTGCAGGACTTGTTTGTAGTCATTATCCAATAACTTGGATTTCCTGTAAGACATACTTGTCTTCGTCCCCTTACAATTTAGTTTGGTTCATATCGTACACATCATAACATCATGCCATAGCATTTCCTTAACCATTTCAAGAATCTCAAGGCTTTATGATGCAAGTTATGATGAACCAGACGTCTAACAAGGGGCAAGGGGATTTATTTTCCTCTAGCCAACACCTTCAAAGCGATAACTTGAGTTAGAGGCTATGACCTACACGACATGGTGAGCTTGATTCTCGTAGAAGGACATTCAATGATACGAAGTTATTTAATCAAAGTTGCAGTCAGATTCATTTGCTAACATTTTCCTGTGTTTACCCCACAAGATCCTTGAAAACATTGCATGCATGTCATTACATAACAGGTCTTCCAGTACAGGTTTCTCATTTTCATGCTGTTTATTTCAGCAAGGAGAATGTCTCTCAAACAGAATGGCAGAGATCCCCAAACTCAAGATGCTCAGTTCAATGAAATGTTCCTAAATCTATCCAAGGGGAAAGAAGAATTGAAAGCACTCCTCGTTGGGAACTTGACCAAGAAATATCCTTACGACGACAAGGATGACCAGTTGGAACAACTGCAAGCTGAGATGGAAAGGATGAGAATCCAGATGAATAGTCAGATGGCTCTTATCCAAAGTTTAGCTCAGGGACAAGAAGAGTTAAGGATTCTCATCAGTAAGCTTCATCGGGACAGATACGACCGTCTGGGGAAAACTTCTAGAATTTAGGGCCTAATTAATGGTTAACGTCTCTTGGCAGATAGGGAATTGGGTGACATGTTCATGCGGGAGCACGTCAAAAATAAACTCAGGAGCAGTGAAATTCAAAAGAATGCATCTTCAAGTACTCAGAAGAGACCATACCATGGAAAGAAGGAGTCCAGTACTGTGTACAACCAGAAGGGGTGCAATAAGAGTAATCTCAACCAATTTGTGGGGGTAGTGCGTATCTCTAATCCAGCATAGATACAACAACAACGACAAGGCAGTCAGCATAAGTAGGACACGCCCACAAGGCAATTCACCAAAATCAACATGTCCTTGGCTCAAGTATTGCAAAACATGTTGAAGATGAAGTTAATTACATTGAGGGATCCTCTTCAAAATCTCAATACCTCCGCTCCTAATTATCATCCTGATGCAATGTGTACATACCATTCCAATAGTTCTGGACATGATACGAGTAGCTGTTGGGAATTGAAGAATAAGTTTTAAGACTTGATCAACAAAAGGGTGCTAGAGTTCACACAAGATGGTCAGATTGAATTCTTCTGCCATCCCTCAAAGGCACACCATCTGAAGTGAGAATTTCAGACAAAGAGGCTTTTTTGTTCATTAGAATTTTCAAGTTGTAATTTTCTTTTGATTGTTCGAACACTTATTTCATGTTAAAATTTGTTATTCCATTAATACATTACATATGTTTGTCTTAAATTAATCCATTCCTTGTCACTATACTGAAACTATGTGTTTACTTCCTTTTTGTGATATTTAACTCTCAATTGAAAACTGTAAGCCTTTAGAGGGAGGATGACGAAAAAGATTCAAAAATCTATACAATATGCTTTTGAACAGACCTGGATGACGATCTACAAGCGTTCTTTTAAATCCTAAAATAGTGGAGTTATAAGGAGGATAATCCCTAGTGAACCCCTTTGATCCTAAGAAGTATGAGTTTTCTTTTTCACACAAATTAAAACCATTAATCACAACCTGGGGAAGGGTAGCTTCTTAGTTAATTCAATGGTGCATTCAATCACAAGCTTTCCCTTCGTACATGACGAGTAGTGTCGAAGGTATCATTCCAAAACAAAAGATGGTGATGGTTCCGCGTAATCATTAAAACAGGCAATCATTATCTCTCAAAAGAAAAGCCCGCTAAGTCAAAACCTACGAAGGAGATTTAAGAAAAGAACTGGGGCATCCCGCTAACTGTAATCACAAAAGAAACAGTTCAGGAAAAAGTAGGGATAATAAAAAAATCAAAAAAAGAGGTAGCTATGAATCCTCCTCAAAAATAAAATATTACAAAAAAAAGTGATGACTGCCTCCTCAAAATAAACTTTCAGTATCCTAACCATCACGAGAATATCAAGGCCAAGATTCCAGAACTCAATTGGGATCTAAACGCACAGTTAACTGAGTATAATACTGAAGAACATCATGAAGAATGGGTTGGGTACAAATAAATTCTGAGCCTTTATCCTTTGTTTCTTAAACCGTGAACCAAGCCACACTACAACCCTTAAAAGTCCTAGTTGAAGCAGGGATTAGTTCGAAAGCATACTGTTAAAAAGGTATCCTGACTCCTGTAAGGTTTACTATAAATCTTGAGTTGAATTTATATTCTAACAAAAATATGTTTGTTAACTAAAAATGCATTTTTAAAACTTCAAGACAGGCATAAGCTTTGCATTCTTTAAATGTCATTGTTTGCATATGACTAATCGTTCGACAGGAGAGAAATTCGCGCGACGAAAACTTAATGAACAAAAATCCTCTCAATGGACAAAATCACCTCAGATGGAAAGACACTTCCAATAACAGGCCTTTCATAATCAAGGGGCATGACATGGTATCTATCTGATCTGGAGAAAGTCGAGTCAAGATTCGAGAAATATCTCAAAAGTTCCAAATAGCCAGGGACAGATCTCCATCTAGATCACTTAGGGAATTAGACATGAATTCCAACAAAGGACCACGTGCGATCAAGAAAACATTTTCTGGAAGTGCTGCAACACTTACTACTATAGACAGTGACACTTTGCCGCATCCTGTGAACGTGGACATAGTTAGAAAATACTACGCATGAAAAAGACCCACTAGGTTGACTGGCCTATGAAAAAATAAGGGCATTTCGGCGAACCAAAAGAGTTCGGGAAAAAATTAGGGACATATAAATAAAATTGTACACCCGGCAAGTCGAAAACCTGAAAAGGTGGCTTGGGTAAAAAAGGGTATTCCGGTGGACTGAAAATCTGAAAGGACAGTCCAGGCAAAAGTTATGGATTAAAGTGTATAACTATATCCCTTCATCTCATCACCTGTCTATTAGTAGAATACTTATCACCTTAATCAGTAGTCACCAAGGGCTCTAGAAGTTGAGGTATGTTTAAGTCTCCACAGACCCCCACAGAGCCAATTCCATAAGATTATCTCCACAAACTAATCTTCACAAAGACATATATTCCCTGCAATTTCCCCGGAAGATCGCTCCGACGGATAAAGGAGTATGATCTTCTTCCTGGAAATATCACCAACCTACGGAGTTTCAACATTATAGTCCAAGGGAATGCCTCTCCCCAGCTGAGTTTTCAAAACTACAAAAGCCCCTACAAACTACTTCTCTCCAACATAGCTCATTCCTCCATCGCCAGGTTTTATTTCCCCAATAGGGTTTATTTTCCCAATAGGATTCATCTCCCCAGCTTGAGTCTATTACTTAGATGACAATGAGTCACCGGCAAAACTTCCCTTCCCTAGTGAAGTGATCACTATCCCCAGGGAGTTACTACAGAACCTGAAACCGGACCAAATGTCATTCAACTTTATCCTCCCCAGGAGAGTCAGAAGGAATATTTATCTCTTTTATCCCCAGTCAGGGTATAAACTCCTTAGTAGAGCAATAAGCAACCAACGTTCCTAAATTATTCTCCCCAACCAGGAATTAACACTCTCCAACAGGGTTTCCTCAAGTAAAAAGCAAGAAATCAATGTTCCCTAACAGAGTTTCCTCAAACAAGAAAGCAGGGTTCCCCAGCAGAAATAATCCCCAGAAGATTAAAGATATGCATACTCTTCATCCTCAAGAATAATAGGGGATTTATTTTCCCCAGTTTAAGATGCTGCCCAAACTTGTGAATGCACTTCAATAACATTTCACATTCACCATCATTTACCAATATCATAGCATATGCGTACAAAACTCATATAGCACAGTCTCATTTATTTTGAGAACGTCATTATATAATGCACTTCATACATCATGACATTGCAGACATCTAACCCTTTACCTTTTCAGGTAATGTCTATAAACAGACGAATATCATCAACTGTCTACATGATCAGACAAATTTCTTCATAAACTAAATTCTGACAAGTACTTCCCTCAATGATTTTCCCCAGAAAGTCGTTATGAAAAACATCTCTTCTAGATGAACTCAGCTGTAGACATCTTCTAGTGCATCATTTAGACGAAATCAGGCGCGGATTCCTTCTGGTACCTTGTTGAAGTAGTAGTCATCCAATATTCCTTCATTACCTATTAAAGTAGTAGTCGTAAAAGATTCCTTCATTACCTGTTGAAGTAGTAGTCGTCAGATTCCTTCATTTCTTGTTGAAGTAGTAGTCATAAGATTCCTCCATTGCCTGTTGAAGTAGTAGTCATCAGATTCCTTCATTACCTATTGAAGTAGTAGTCGTAAGAATCCTTCATTACCTGCTGAAGTAGTAGTCATCAAAGATTCCTTCATTACCTATTGAATTATTAGTCGTCAGATTCCTTCATTGCCTGTTGAAGTAGTAATCTTCAGATTCCTTCATTACATGTTGAAGTAGTAGTCGTCAAAGATTCCTTCATTACTTGTTGAAGTAGTAGCCGTAAGACTCCTTCATTACCCGCTGAAGCAGTAGTCGTCAAAGATTCCTTCATTACCTGTTAAAGTAATAGTCGTCAAAGATTCCTTCATTACCTGTCGAAGTATTAGTCGCCAAATATTCCTTTATTATACGTCGCAGTCAAGCTTTATACTTACCAACAGTCACTTTGGATGGCATCTATAAGCCCGTCTCTGATAGCTCCTTATCACCTCTCCAAATGGTATCTTTAAGCCCATCTCCGACAACTTTCAAGCATCTTCTCCAAATGGAATCTATAAGACCATTCCTGATATCAACAACCAACGATGTTACCTCATGCGACTACAAGTTTCTAGGAACTCTAGTGTTCAATCATCTTCCACCTTCATCTCAAAAAAGGACGACAAGCCAATCTAAATCTTCAGGTTTAAGAAGATTGAACAGGGGCAGTTGTTGCACCCCAAAATTTTCCCTCTCATTTTATTCAAGGCATGCTCATTAAGGTCCTCAATTTCTCAAGGTTGACCAAGAATTGATCAGACAAATTCTCCTCCTATGTAATAGCCTTTCAACTAGTTTCACTTTTCACCAAGATGTGTGAGCTCCAAAGGTCTCAAATGTTTTCCATGGCCCTAATATGTCTTCAAGTTTGTCCATGCCAAGTTTCATGCCCTACAACTTATCTTTTATCCTCAAGCTTAAGAAATGCACCATTTGGAAGGTACAAGCTCATACATTATAGGAGGTTACTGCACCCTATACGCCTCAGCATAATGGCATAACTGAAAGAAAGAATAGAAGTGCACTGAACTTGACGAGATGTAAGTTGAAAGACAAATAATTGACTAAGAGATTTTGGGTCGAAGCAGCTTCGGCAGCAATATACACTCTAAATAGATGCTCAATGAAGAAGATGGTCGAAAAGACACTGCATGAGGCTTGGATAGGGTCAAAGCCAAATGTAAGTCATCTTAGAGTTTTTGGATCAATGTGTTTCAGGCATGTACCTGAACAATTGAGAAAGAAACTGGATGATCGAAGTGAAGTCATGGTGCTCATAGGCCATCATTCAATTGGTGTATACAAGTTGTATTCACCAATTTAAGATAAACTAGTGATCAGTAGATATGTTCTTGAAGACGAAAGAAAAAGGTGGGATTGTAGTCGAAGGTCAGTTCGACAAGAATTAGACAAAGTCACAACTTTGTTTGAAGAAGATGAATATAATGAAGCTTCGACAAGTCAAAATGAACAAGGTGATACTTTGACTGGTCGAATTGAAGAACCACATGTGCAACTTTGTTCGAAGAAGATGAACAAAATGAAGCTTCGACAAGTCAAAATGAACAAGGAGATACTTCAATTGGTCGAATCGAAGAACCACCTCTGCAACTTTGTTCAAAGAAGATTAACAGAACGAAGCTTCGACAAGTCAAAATGAACAAGGTGATACTTCGATTGGTCGAATCGAAGAACCACCTGTGTAGAAGGAAAGAAGATCCACATGAACAAGAACTGAGTTCGACTTGGCTGATTGGATATGAAAGGTTTCCAGATCAAGCAATCGATGCATATGGTGACTTAATCAAAGAAGCCATGATGGTGAAGCCTTGAGCAATTCGAATTGGTACGAAGCCATGAAAGAAGAACTTAGAGCCATCGAGAAGAACAAAACTTGGGAGCTTGTCGAAAGAACCAACAAAAAAACCAATTGATGTGAAATGGATCTACAAGTCGAAACAAAAACCTAATGGGATGAAGCTTGTTGGGCTTGGACTGATTAGCTTGAGTCCCAAATTTGAGCAAGACACCGACCATAACATGTCTTGGTTCATTATGTTTCAAGAATGGCAAGAAAATTATCAAAATGGAAACTTTTCAAATCTTTTGATTTTTCTTTCAAAGCCATGGTTAATGGATGATTCATGCCATATTTGTTCACCACTACACCTCTACATAAATACAAGACCATATAAGAAGCATAGGACACGCACACATTTCCTATCAAAGCTCCACGAAAAAAAATAATCAAAGTTGTGAAACTCCCAAAATCCTTTCTCCATCCAAACAAGTGCTGAATTCACATTCTTAAGACTCCCAGGAGTTTATTTTAGTCCATATCCACACCTGAAGTGCCCAGAATCTAGCCAATCAAATCACTTCACTTTGGTGAAACTCTCCCTTACGAATCTCTTAATGCATACAGCTTAAATGAATTCAACGCGTATATTCTTGTCTATATCATTATTTTGATTTGTTCTAACATAATACATGACATATTAGATGCAGAATTAGGGATTTACCAAATTTAGGGAACAATCTAGATCGTGGATCGAACTAGATGGTATAGCCACGATCTGTCGAATCCAAGACCAAATTCGAACCCAGGTCTAGAATTTGGCTTTTCTAATAAGTTTCCTACAAATTAAGTGTTCCCAGATTGAAGTGCACCGTACACCATCATTCCCCTATAGCCAGATGCTGGCCAATCCAGATCCAGTGCCCTCAACATGCAGCCCATCATGCACTTTTGACAACCTCCCTCATTTGATCAAAAGGCAGCCTGGGCCTCTTATTGACTTGGGCCTGCGTTTTGCCAACTACACCCCCTCTATCTCTTTTACTATCAGGCCCATTTTCATATTTCTTTTATTTATTGGTTTTAATTATTTATTTCTTTTAATAATTTTTATAATAACAATATAAAAATAGGAAAAAAAACATAAAAAAATATAGTTTTAGGTTTTTTTTATTAAATTAATTTTGTTAGTTAATTAATTAATTACTTTAACCTTTTTTTATTTGATTTTAAATAAAATAGACCTAGACTAACTCATGTTCTTTTGATAATAAAAATACCAAAAAAATATGATTTTTTTTTCCTTTTAGTTTCATTTTAGACCACTTTTTTATTAATCTTACTTAAACATTTTCCCAAAATAAAATAAAACACAAAAAAAGATTTCCTTTCACTTAGGATTTAGACATTATTTTCAATTCGTGCGCGTTTATTACTTTCGTTATCATTTTAATACTAATGTATATACTCATGGGATGTAATAGATTTTATAACTAGGAATTTACTTTACTACTTTATTTTCCCCAAGTTTTTGGACATGTAATTAATCCCCCTCTCCGAAGCCTTGTAATAGTTTAGGATTTATATTCCCGCAAATTTAATTTCTACAAATTATTAACTGTCTAGATGTATGGTAACTAGGATCGTATGGCAAGAATAAAACAAAATGCTAGCAAACCTAACATAAGATAAAAATAACTGAATACAATACACTCTCAAATATACACTTCTAGGGTATCCCACTTTGGTTGCCTTCAGAAAAACAGTCACATCTCTCGAAACGTGACAGATTTTAGTGGCTATCCTCTGGTTTAAAGATCATTAGTCCCTCGATGATCCTCTCTACATTGCCTCAGTATGATCTTAAAAGCCCTAGGAAAGTTACTAAAGTTTCTTGCCAAGTTTCCTTTGTGACTGTATAAATGTCCCTTTGAATGTCCTTCAAACATCCAAACGACTAGGGCTACCTACTCACTAATAGTAGGATAGCACTGTCTAAAGGAAAAAAGGAAAAGAGTAACCTTTCGAGTAAAGTAGATAGCTATTATATGCTTTCTCAAACAATGTTTACACTTACACAAAACTTCTTTCAAAAACATTTTCAAACACTTTATATACGTTCTCTACCATTCCGAGAAACATTACAAAGTTCGCTGCACTAAGGCGCTTTCAAACATACTTTTCAAAACACAAAAAGAACAAGGTATTTCAAAATGAGCTAAGCATCTAAGAGCCCGTAGATAACTACGGATGGAAAGGGTTCTAACACCTTCCCTTTCCATAATCTACCCCCTTACTCAGAAAACTCTCGAAAGGTCTTTTTCTATTCTTTTCACCCTTTCTTTGTTGGATAAAAGAAAAGTCGGTGGTGACTCTTGTTTTCCGCAACATTTACGAATTTAAATGCCAAACCACTATAACAGTCAGTTCAGCCACCGTATTACACCTATCTTCAGAATACTTGTTATGCAATGATATGGTATGTAAATGTATATGCATATGCAATGTTTTCAAGGACCTTGCGGGATTTAAATTTGTTAATTAAAAGGAATCCAAGAAGCTTAGTAGTAAGTTCAAATTATAATTGCCTTTTAGGCTTACAATGAAAACAAGATAGTTAAATTATGAAACTCCTAAGGCCTAAGGCATTAAGTCTCCCATGGATGCTTCCTCTTTGGGTTGACATATGACTTAAGGCTCTACTCTTCGTGGAGTAATTTTTTCAGCTCCAATACTTTCTTCTCACTAGCATAGGGTTGAGTGTGAAAGGTATCCCTTTCTTTCTTGAGTTGAATCTAGGACTTCTGTAGTTCTTCAACGTCAGTAGGAATATCAGGATGAAGAATCCTATGGGGAACATCTCCTTAACAACAAGCTCCACAATTACTGGTAGGACAGCAGGATATGGCATTATAAGATTTTGAGCACGAGACCACACCCATATGAGGTAGGGCTCCAAAGGGATGGAGTTCTTATGCCCCAAAGTCTTTCTATAAATCTTACTGATCATGAAACTAGCACGGATAAACCTTTGATGGCAACCTTGAAGATCATTCTTGTATTCGAATACAATACCCTGGATAGACATATCATGAGGACCATCTCTTAGAGCATAAGCAAACTGACGTAGAGCTAGAGAAGGGTTGTAAGTGATACCTCCCCTTATGCCAAGGAGTGGCACATTAGGGAATTCCCCACAGTGGTCAATAATAGTGATGTCCTCTTAAGATCGGGAACACCAATAGATATTTGAATGAGCGAGTGACATCAATCTTTGAGACTACCTCAATCCTTGTTCATTCTTCATCACTTATCGTGGAAGGTGCAAAATAAACCACATGGAAGGTAAAGGTATGCAACACATGAGAGTCCCCCACTTCCTCATAGTACGAGTGTGAAGAGAAAGAAGAATATCTCCAAGCAAAGTAGGCACAAGATTATGAGTAAGAAATATTTTGATGGCGTTTACATCTATGAGTTGGTCCGGATTAGGGAATAGTACCAAACCATAAATTAGTAAAGCTAAAATATCTTCAAAAGCATGAAAACTCATGGAATCTAGAAACAACCAAGCCTTCTCTATCAGAAATTTAGAAAGAAGACCTTTAACTCCACTTCTTGTTTCCCAATTAGAAATGATGTTTGACCACTTCAGATGTAAGGATGCTGCAATATCTTCAGGTTTTGGAACTTTCTCTAGACCAGTGAAGGGTGTCTGATCAAGAATAGGCACTCCAAGTAGCTTAGATAAATGTTCCATTATGGGCACCAACTGATAATTTGGGAAGGTAAAATAGTGATGCTTAGGATCAAAGAACTGGAACAGAAAACTCACCATGTCTTCTTCAAAACCAGGGGTAACCAAATTGAGTATATAGACATGCCTTTTTGGTGATTTGAGAGTTTTCGGGAACCTTTGAGACTAACTCCTTAAGCTTGGAAGGCACTCTTACAAAGTTGGTTCGGATAGTATTTCTGTAAGCGGAAGCCATGAATTGCAATAAGGAACAAAGATAAATCCCTAAATCCTTAAAACAGTTGGTGAAAATGTTATGATGCCATGATGTTATGATGTTATGTTCATGTTTAAACAAGTAGCGAACAAAAAAGATCACACAAGATCCTTAGGTCTAAAGGCTTGCATGAGGTCCATAGGTAAGTACCCTTCTCTATTGAAGTTAAGTTGGCTCAGCCTATCCTAAAATAGTAACCGGGTTCTAGGAATCTCAATATCACGGATCATGCTCGAAGGTTTTATTTTAGTAGGACAACTTATTTTCTACCAAAACATCCCGAGAGTCAAATCTCAATGAGTGTAGCTTCGAGTATCAACCAACTTTGGACTAAACCAAAGCCGGCTATCTCACTACCTTCTAATGGCCAAGATGGGTCAATTAAGGTTCTAAAAGTAAGTTAGTGTTAATGACACCACGCGGAAGCCTAATGTTATCCTTAACTGACTCAAGGAACATCATTACAAACCAAAGTGTCACACTAACTATAGCCATCAAATTAACCATATCGGTCTATGCCGTACAGTCTTTATGATCTATTGCTACTTACCTAAGGCGTCCCTAGATCTGGGTGTAAGACCTTTCAACTAAGGTGACCTAAACTCTTAAGGTAACCCCTCTTTTAATTATCTCCCCCGCAGAGTCGCCAATTCTGTAATACGATGGGATAACTGACTTGGTTAGCATTTTATCACAAATGTTACGGATAGCAAGAGTCGCCACTGACTTTTCTTTTATCCAACAAGGAAAGGGTGAAAAGAACAGGAAATACCTTGATAGATTTTGAGTTCGAGGGGTAAATTATGAAAAGGGAAGGTATTAGCACCCTTTTCATCCGTAGTTATCTACGGGCTCTTAATAGCTAGCTCACTTTTTGAAATTTGCTTTGTGTGTGTGATTTGAAAATATTTTTGAAAAGCAAAAGTATGGTTAACTTTGTAATGATTCTTGTATCAGTCCTCAAGAACGAGTACACAGTGTTTGAAAATGTTTGTTTTGAAAAGGTGATGTGTGAAATGTTTATTTTTTAGAAAAGAGTTGTGAGAAAGCGATTAAAAGTTCTTACCCACTCAAGGTCGTTCTTATTTTTTTTCCTTCTCCTTTAGAGATAGTTCTATTCGTACCATTAGTTAGTAGGTAGCTCTATCTATTGGATGTGAAGGGACAAGCGAAGGGTCGTCAGATGGTCATAAAAAACAACTTGTAAGGATACTTTAGCAATTCGAAGGGGTTGTCATTATATTATTTGTAGGCAACAAGGGACTAGATCATTTTTTGTAGGTAACTCGAGGGACATCACGGGACCATGATCTATATTCGAAGGGACTATGATGATTTAATCGAGGGTCTTTGCTAAAGTACCCTTACTTTTGAGGGACATGACCATTGTTTTCCGAAGGAAACTGAGGGAATTACCCTAGAGGTGTATGTGTGCAAAGTGAGTTTAGTTCAGTCATATTTATCTTGTGAATTAGGGTTTTCTACCATTGATTTTATTCTTTCCATACAAACCCTATTAGCATACATCTAACAATTATATATACAGGTATATAAAGTAAGTGCAAAAAGTAAAGTGCGGAAGATAAAACCTAATACTATTACATGGCCTCGGTAGAGTTACATAATAATTAAAACCTTGTGAAAATTAAAATCTAATTATTACAAATTCGACACAGAACCTATACAATCGTTAAAATAATAAAATGAAATAAATAATAAATAAAATGGAAAATAAGTCTTGAGAAATTATTTTTTACAAACCTAAATGTGTAAATATTATAAGTTAATATTTTTTTTATTTTTTGGATTAAAATGATTAGTAGAAAATTAAATAATAAAATAAGTAAAAATAATTAAAAGTGGAAAAATTTAGAAAACAGATAAAAGATGGTTGCAAGCGCCCAGGCTCGAACCCACGCCCTCTCCTTTGCCAAGCAAGAACATTACCCATGCGCCATAAAACAAACATAATTTTATGCCCTAACAATGTAATCTCATATTCCTCATGTTAAAACTTGCATGTAAGGCTTCAAACCTGTTCTAAATAATCATACTAAGCGATTTGAATTGTTAGAATAAGTTGACAATGCGTATAATTTGTAATATGAATAATAAAAAACAATTCAAACCGGACATGGCATGTATGCAAGTTTGAGGTACAAATAGGCATGTAAAGTTACCTATTCTTACCTTGGAGATGTTTTGGAAGTGATTTGAGGTGGTGGTTTGGACTGAATGAAACTGGAACTTGAGATTCAATGGTGCATATTCTTTTAAAATTTGTGATGTTTGATACTTTTCTTGAGGTAAAATTTTTCGTGTCATTGTAGTGTGAGGGCTTGAGTATTTATATAGGAGCATATTTAAGTCACCAAAGAAGGAGAGAATCAAGTGATCACGGTGTTATCAAAAATCAACGAAACATGTTTTCTAACTTGCCATTTTTCAAGATCCTTGTCTCAAACATGTCCTCTCACGGTTTTAGAAAGCTTTTATGAGGTCTGAGGCCTTCTAGAAGATGTTCAAATGATCATAGTCCAACATTAATCCAACTATTTGTTATTTTTAATTTAATTCTTTTACAAAAATTAAATAAAAATTTAAATAAATAGGATAAAACATATGACCATGTACCAATGGACTTAGAGGTATTCTATCATGTCATAAACATGTCTGATCCTCAAAAGTTAGGCCCATTAGTCCAAAAATTGAAAATTGCTCAATTTAGGTTTTATGCATTTCTCAAAAATTGTCCAACTTATGCCAACCTCAATTGTCACAATTTTTGCAATATGAAGGTAATCTTTGACTTTTTGGGAACCTCAAGATGTATCCTACAACTTTCATGTTGGTAATATTTTCATTTGAAGTATTTAACTTGATGTAAATTGCCTTGAAAAAATGTCTTTTTGTTGACTTTTAAAATGATCTGTAATGTTTTGATACATATCTCTCAAATGAAGCATTTTTGGCCTTGAGCTTAGAGAGATAAAGTTGTAGATAATTGAATTTCCTTCAAAAAGGGCTTTGGTTTAAAAATTTCTAAAGAATCATGTGAAAATTATGCTTGGTCAAATATTAGTTGACTTCTCCTTAATTAGTAACATTTTACTTTTGATGAATCCTGAGTTTTCTTGATGAATCATGATCAACCCTTGATCAAATGATGAATGTGACTTCAAAATCTTGATGTTGACAAAAAAATCTTGAAGTTTTGACTGTATGTTGACCACAATTATCTTTTTATCCAATACAGTTGTTTTTCAATCATCTGAGCAATTGACTGAGAAAACTTGTGATGTAAGGCTTGAAACTTGTCATGAGGTTACCTTGAAGCATATAAGGAATCATGGAATCCACTTTAGGCATTAGAAGCTCAATTTTATTTTAGAAACAAAAAACCCTAGTTGGAGGTCAATTTCTTAAGAGAGGTGCTTGTATGCTCAAACCCTTGAGTATTCTTGAGCAATTCAGAACCCTAGGAGCATGAGGAGGTGACTTGAATCAATTTTCTTCAAAAATTAGAGGGTAAATTTTGGGGTACAATAACATACTTCTCTAGCATTATTCATAAAAAAACACACAACAAATGGAAACTATTTAGTCGAACTATGGCCCTCTGATTCCTTAAAAGGGATACGTAGGCATCTGGTCATGGGGCTCAGCCGAGCAAAACTTTGTAAATATTTCTTTCTTTTCCTCGTGTTTTCTTTTGCATGCATTCCCCCTTTGCATTTTCCCTTTTTAGCTCGTAAAATTTAGACATAGATTAGATACACACAGACGCGAGGGTTGCTAATACCTTACCCTTGTGTAACCAACTTCCTTCCCTCAGCTTTACTCAGTGTTTCCTTTCCATCTCTTAGGATAAATAACATTGATGGTGACTCTTCTATCTTTTCTCCTTTGTTCGTGTTTCGATGAAAATCCCAGACGTGACAAGCACACTGATCCAAAAGTCCACAATTGACTATCTTAGAGAAGCAAAAGCTTCTCCCCCACTTATCTCAATCCCACCTGCAGACAAACAATTAGAAAAGAAAGCAAGCAACGACAATGTTTCACACACATGTTGCATACTAGAGAACAAACAACATTAGACAACCTGGTCGGACAAACCTACCTAATCTGATACCACTAATGTTATACCCTTCTAAACCCAATGGATAATTCATGAATAATTATAATATTAATCAAACATAAAAACATCATATAAAACATCCTGCTCTGTAACATGGGTTTTCAAATCACTTTAAACAATTACTTCTTTAATAACATTAAAAAATAGATTTAAACCTTGAAACATAATAATAGTCTAAAAAATAACCTCATTTAGTTCATCAACATCAAAACCATTTCGGTCAATATCAAAAGTCATCATCATATACATCCATCATAGTAAAACTCATAAAATAGGTTTATCAAAACAATTGAAACTTCAACTTAAGCGTTTCCCCACCCGATGTTACAATATCATAGCAAGACCACTATCATTAATGAAAATAAATGAATAACTCCAAGATATCCTCAAACTACTATGAGCTGTTATTGATTACCTACAAGTTACCCACGTATCAAGGCAACATTTCCAAGTTGAAAGGATGAGTAATCACAAATCATTATAAAAGGTATACATAATAAGTACAATAGTTACAACACATTAACATGAATCCACATATCGTCATACATCATATGTCATAATCACTCTTTCACATCATAATTTATTCACACCATTATCATGTCATCAAATCAACAATCATTAATAATACATCATTAAGTCCCAAATCATCATTAATTCTACACATAATCATATTAACATCTATCATAAAATACCACTTAGATCACAATGTCATCAACATCAATTAATCAATCATTATGCATTGTTACATAGAATGCAATACAACATCATTGACCCATGCATGTGGTACCAAAACTTCACTGATGACCAAGTCATCTTTCTCCAAAGATCTCCACCATAGGATCAATTCTGGCTTGGAGTCAAAGCACTTCAAAATATTGCACTCAATCTATACTATGAAATTGAGGCCATCACTGGACCAACATCCTATCAATATCACTGGACCAATTGTCCTAACAACATCACTGGACCAATGTCCTAACATATGCCATGAATGCATGATACGAACCAACACAATAAAACATGATCACTGCTATTCAAAATGCATCATCATTCATGTAATCATCATAATATCATCGCATACTTCATATTGAATACATCATCATCATAACAACATCAATTCATCATAAGAACATACATCATATCACATCAAGGCATAATCATATCAATTCATCATAAGAACATATTTCATATCAGATCAAGGCATAATCACATCAATTCATCATAAGCACATACATCATATCACATCAAGGCATAATCACATCAATTCATCATAAGAACATATATCATATCACATGAAGAAATAACCACATAAATTCATCATAAGAACATACATCATATTGCATCAAGGCATAATCACATCACTTTATCATAGAACAATCACTGGAGAAATACCTCATATGATTCATTTTATTTCACCAAAGTATAGTATATTAAGTTAGCTATCCAACGCTCCCGAAACTCAACTTACGGCCTTTATAAAATCTATTAGTTGCCACTTGCCCGAGGCTTGCACGACGAATCAGTTCGCTTGCCCAAGGCTCGCCTTGCGAGGCTGGGGAGAAAAGCCTCCCCCCATAAAAAATTTCAGAATCATTTATTTTCCATCATCTCTTTCACCCGACGAATCTGAAGCGAGACACCTTCTCTATATATTTTCAAGAACCTTCCAAAATCATGCCTCTCTCTTTCTTCACTCTCGCCTGATGAATCTGGGCGAAGATGATTCGCCCGACGACTTGGGAAGCTCGCCCGGCGAGGGTGGAAAATAGAAACTCTATTGTTGTATTTTTTGCAGAGAACCAGTACAAATTCCTTACGATTTCATCATCCATTTTGCCCAAAATTCACACGATTCATCATAGTTTCATAACATCTCAATACCACATCATAGTAGGCATCAAATACATCATTTCATAGCATTAAAACATCATAAATCATCATAAATTTGTCACAATAGCATGTATTATATTTGTACACGCATATCACCAAATCATCATCATGAATCAAATCATTTACGTCACAACAACATCATTACCAAATCGCTACAATAGAACATCATAATCAACATCATGTCTATCATCAAAATAGCACATCATATTATAACAACATGTAATAAATCAATATCATAAACACACAGATATTGGAATCATGCATCGAAACACACATATAATTCAATCATAACATTGTTCATCACGCCAGCTTCCTAACACTTCGAACGGTGCATCAAACGGATACCTAAAACTCAAGTTATGATGTTTTGAACATTGCTGCTAGACTGCTCCGCATGAGGCTCGCCTGGTGCTGATGGGGCACTGCATGCGGGATAACACTCCTCAACCTGCGGTTTTTCACAATTAGAGGCCTTCCAGACCTCCAAATTCGATTCCATAAAAATTCCCAAATTTAGAATTTAAAATCCTATGATTATATAACATTTATAACATCCCATGACACATATTTAGAGGTGCTAACATCATCCATTCATCAAAGATGCATTCTTTTATTTATTCAATACATGGTTTTCACCAATTTCATCAAAATCATCGCACAAATCACAAACCTACCAACACCTTAACCCGATATAAATTATAATAAACGCGATAAACCCCTTACCTTAGTTCTTATTAATGAATCTCTTTCAAGCTCTACATAATGAATTCCTCTCCTATTCTCTCTTTGCCCTAGCCGCTTCTTAGTTTTCTCCGAAACTCGATCATAACAAGTGAATGAACAAAACCCCAATCTTTTCTTTTTGCCCATCTTACCCCTAGGACCCTTCCTTGCCCTCACTTAATCCATATAACTTTACCATTTAGCCCTTCTTGTCTCTACATCATTTTTCATTTATTTTATTAATAATAATTCTAATTATTATTATTAAATCTAATTAATCTCAAATAATCATTTAAATTCTAAACAATATTAAATTAATTAAGAAATCCTCATATTTCTCTTATTCCAACATTACCTCATAACGCTGTATCATCGAGACACGTCAATGCATCATATAAATCATAATAATTCATATATTCGCCAATAATCATTAAAATTTTCACACTAAATCAATTAAATAATTAATTAAATAATTAATCTAAATTTTTGGGATGTTACAGTGACCACGACGTTGTTGAATGCATGTTTAGTAGTAGTAAAAAATAAAATTATCCTTGCTAAAGCAGAATCTATTCACTGGAAGTCCCTCGAATTCACCAAAGAAACAACAAATGTACTAAAGTTAAACTACTTATAGAGATAAATTAAACAAACCTCAATTAAAGAAAACAAAACAAAAAGATCAAACAGATCGGAAAAAACATCTTTGTTGTCTAGGTAGTCTGAAGAATGGCGAGACAATGGACCTTTGGTGGTTGTGATTGCGTTTACGGACGGTGGTTGTGAAAATCAGGGGTTCTAAAAATCGGTTGTTGTTAAAATTAATGGTTTGCGATAAAATGGTGGTGGTGATTACGTTTCTAGGATTTACAAAGACAATCGATGGTTTGTGAATAACTTCAATCGATGGAGCGAGATTCTGATTAAGTTGGAGCGACTCTAGGTTTCTGTTTAACAAAATTTGCTTTTAGTTAGAGTTTGAGCGTTTTGAAATAAAATAAATCAAAACTTTAAAAAAAAAGAGATTAGTAAACTATACATAGATTTTGTTTCAGAAAAATATCAACTTAAAATGTTGTGTTGTCTTAGTGGTAGATTACCTTGTCCATTATGAGAGAGTTCGATTCTTATAAATTGTAAATTTTATCAGATTTTGTTTTACAATTTTTTTATATTTCTACTGACTTTATTTTTATGTAAACTTTATCAAATTTTGTTTTACAATTTTTTTATATTCCTACTGACTTTATTTTTTTGTAAACTTTATCAAATTTTGTTTTACAATTTTTTTATATTCCTACTGAATTTATTTTTAACAGTTTCTTTACAATTTTTATACTATTTTTCAAATTTATTTTTCAAAATTTTGATATTTTTTATTAAAATAGAAATTGAAGAATTACATACCAAATTATATTCATATATAAGTTTGTATTTTTAGTTTTTACAAAAATAGAAAAAAAATGTTATATTTACTTAAAAACAAGGAATTATATTATTTTTTAATAAAAAAATACTAGTTTTAAATTTACATATTTTTTTAAATTAAAAAAATATATTAAAAGTAGTACAAAATTTCCGCATCAAAATCCGTAAAACAATTTCCTGCGAAATTACATGCAGATTTCTAAATGTAGTTTGATTTTTACAGAAAATGAGAGTTCTGCAGAAAATTTCGCAGGCATACCTGCGGAATTTCTGGAAAAACGAAATCCGCAGGAAGATTTATTTTATTTAATAATGTTACAGGAAAATCCTCAAGTATATCTGCAGATTTATTTCCGCAGGAATATCAAGTAATTCTAATAGTGAAATAACAATGATGGCATTTAGTGCAATGTCTTTTCACATTCGTGAAATGAGGGTTTGAGTTAAAAGTTTGCTTTTATGTAAAAAATAAACATTTTTTTATAAAAAATAATATTGAAAATTGCATAGTTGAACTCTACGGGTGCAAAATTAATAACGGATTTTTACGAGTGTATATTTAAAAAGATGAGATTAATTGCAATGTATTGTTAATATAATTTTTTTTATATAGTTAGTGTATGATAACCACTTATTAATAGTATTTAATAAATAATTAAAATAAAATTAAAATATAATTTATAATCTAACCGTCATAATTTAGTGATAGTGGAAAAAAAATTATATTATCAATATATTTAATTAAATTCTAAATCATATTTTCTGTACCTTAAATCTCTGAAATGTAAAAATTTTAAACGTATTATTATTTAAATATTAATAACACTTTTTTAATTAAAAAAGAGATGTTAGTTTTCATTCCTATCTTGTTTTAGCGCATTTTTAAAGAGACGTTCTAGAAAGCCAAATTTAATATATTTGTTATCACGATTTATCGAGAAAAAGCATTTTTATTTATTTTGAAGATATAAATAAACTTTGTTAAAAAAACATGTAAATAAAAAGGATTAAATTATGGATACAGACAAATTGAATGATATGATATACTATTTTAAATTAAATTGTCTATTAAACTATAATATTAATACGAAAAATATGTTGGTAACTATTAAAGATTCTTACCTGTTGATTAAATAATGTACATGTAAATATTTGATTGAATTCATTAATTATTAATTGCTTAATTATTAATGAAAGAATTGTAAATAATATCTTTTTAGCATGAAAAATGGCTATGTTGTTGAACCATGAAAAAAAAACAAAAATAATTAGAGAATTTATTTAATTATGTTTTAATATTGACATAGATTTAATATTATTTAAATATAATTTAATTGTGATAAATTTTAAATCATATATAAAGGTGACAAAATGAATTGTCGTCTGCCGGTCCGATCTGCACTTCCACCAAAAAATAGTAGGTTGGGATGATATTTTAAACCCGCTATTTACCAAAATCCGTCTTGTTAAAAACAGCCGTCCATCAAAGTCCGTCTGTCAAAACTCAACGCATGTTAAAGTTCGCCGCACCTATTCGTTAAGCTTGTCTCACCTTAAATTCGTCTTTTTTAGTTAATTCTAGTAGTCCAATTTGATACTTTTATTTTATATATTTATTTATAAATATATGTGATCTTTTAATTTCGTTAAAAAGATGTTTTATAAAAAATTATTTTAAAAAATAAATAAAAAATTTAATCGAAATGTAAAAAAAAAAAAAGACTTTTAATATATTAAAAAATAAAAAATAAAAAAATAAAAAAATAAGCGGACAAACTAGATTTTTATGTCAATTTCTATTTGACAGACTTTTCCGCTTCGCTCTTCTTTTAACGAGCTCATGGCGGTGTCGGAAGGGACGACGCATGCAGTATGTTTTATCACCCCTAATCATATGCAATACCTATGATTCATTTTAGATAGACTGTTTTTTTTTATAAATAATTCTTACATAGTTTTTAATTCCATAAAATATTTTTTGAAACTAAATATTATAATCTTTTAAATAAAAAATAACAATTGTAATGAGTTATTGGCTAATTTTTTGTCAAAATAAAATCTTAATGTATATTATTAAACTCTGTTTTTGATAAACAATGATAATATAAATTATATTATGTTTAGGACAGATAACGTTATCTATAACTAATGAATCAATCCTTTTAAAAACTAAATTAGTAAATATTTTAAAAATCATCCAAGATAAGAACGTATCCTTAAAGAATTAATCAATTCTCCTTTTTGATACAATAAATATAAAAAAATTCTTATTAGAGCATTGAATAGATCCCGAATTTGGTCAAACTTTTGCTATTATTCTATATTAAAATATTCTTAAATTTTCTTTTAAAAAGTGCTTAGTGGCTAAGAATTTCATATCACTTTTCAAAACAAAATATTCATCAAAGAGAAAAGCATGACAGTTGAAAGTAGCTTCTCGATAGAGAATAGTAAATACGACGATGATGGTCGCATAAAAAGAACAGGTGTGTATTATCAAACAGACATCTTTGATAAAAGGCTTGTCAAATATTAAACAAATAATAATATATTTAACTGTGTCTTCTGTAATACCGACACTTTTTGTTAAAATTTATTAATGTAGATATTTCTTTTGTCCGTGTTAGTTATTTATGGATTAAATTATTTGTTTTGTCGTTGACATCAATTATGTTTTGATTACGATTCATAAGGAACATGCATGACCGCAAGTGCACACATTGTTACTGCTGTAATTGGATCTGGAGTGCTATCATTGGCATGGGCTGTTGCACAATTGGGATGGATTGCAGGGTCTGCCGTTCTCATGCTCTTCTCCATCATCACTTATTTCACTGCTTGTCTACTTAGTGATTGCTATAGGTATCCTGATCCGGTCCACGGAACCAGAAACCACACCTACATAGACGCTGTTAAAAGTATTTTAGGTCAGTAAAAAAATTCCATGTTTAATGTTTCAATTTCTAGTCATAGATTTGGATCTGTTTTAAAAAATCTAATATTTTTGTAACGAAAGTGGAAATGAGTTGAATCAAGAGTTACTGAGTGCACTAAATCTTGTAGATGGTTATGATGCAAATTTTGATCTAATGAGCCCCTAATAAATTATTTAATCTTATTATATCTAGTTGAACTTTATTTTTCTTCGATTAAAATTTTGGTTCAGTAAAAATGCACTGACGGTATGAAAAAGTTTTACACTGTCGTATAATAGAAAACTAATATTAATCTGTCATGTCAACCAAATAATTTTAAAATTTAAATGTAATTTAGCAACAAAGTTGTACCTAATTAGTTTTAGTTGTAAAAATTTATGCTAATATTAGAAAATATTGAATATTATTATTGATTTATATAGTGCGAAAGATAAATTGTATAATGATTGTTTCATTCTAATCTCTTTATTTACAGGAGGATATCAGCACAAGTTGTGTGGATTGGCACAATACACAAATCTTGTGGGTTGTACCATTGGTTACACTCTAACAGCTGCCATTAGTATAGTGTAAGAATCTCTCACCTAAATCTATAATTTATTTTATTCAATAAGCCTGTGAGAATAGTAAAAATAATGATAATAAATTTGCTTGTTTTTCCTAACTAGGGCCATAAAAAAATCCAACTGCTTTCATAAGTATGGTCATGAAGCAGATTGTGATTCAGCCAATTATCCATATATGGCCATCTTTGGGATCTTTCAGATTTTTCTAAGCCAAATTCCAGATTTCCATGAACTTTCATGGCTCTCTATTGTTGCTGCTGTAATGTCTTTTGGTTATGCTTCTATCGGCATCAGTCTCTCCATAGCAAAAATTGCAGGTTATTCATCAACTATTTTTAGCTAAATATAAAATTAGAGAATTTCACTTGTGGTTATGCTTATAAGTTATTTAACACATACATCACTCTATTTGATATATCTTTAGAAAAAGGACACCATTGGGAGACAAGTCTTACAGGACTAGTTGTTGGAGTGGATATCACAAGTTCAAAAAAGGTGTGGAATACCTTTCAAGCACTTGGAAACATAGCTTTTGCATATGCTTTCAGTATTGTTATTGTTGAGATACAGGTAGGTGATGTTAAAAATGTTCTCGTATATCTTTCTTTTATCGTAGATTCTTCATAAGTTAAATTAAAACGATGAAATCTGATTTTTTTTTTTTATACAGGACACGCTAAAATCAAGTCCGCCAGAACATAAAACCATGAGGAAAGCATCTCTAATTGGAATTTCGATCACCACATTCTTTTATGCATTATGTGGTATTTTAGGGTATGCAGCATTTGGGAATGATGCACCGGGAAATTTTTTAACCGGATTTGGATTTTATGAACCGTTTTGGCTGGTCGACATTGGTAATTTGTTCATCGTTATTCATCTAGTCGGAGCCTACCAGGTATTTGCACAACCTATATTTTCCCTTATGGAAAATTGGGGCTGTGAGAAGTGGCCACAAAGCAAATTGATGACAAAAGAATATAATATAAGAATTCCATTGGTTGGTATGTGGAGAATGAATATGTTCAGGTTGATATGGAGGACACTTTATGTGATAATCACAACATTGATTGCTATCTTACTTCCGTTCTTCAACAGCATTGTGGGTTTGATAGGAGCTTTATCCTTCTTTCCCTTGACAGTGTACTTTCCAACAGAGATGTACCTAACACGAACTAAAACGCCCAAGTATTCTTCTATATGGATAGGGATGAAACTTCTAAGTGTGTTTTGCTTGATTGTGAGTCTTGTTGCTGCAGTTGGATCAATTCAAGGAATCATCTCAGAACTTACGATCTACAAGCCCTTCGGTTAGATAATTCTACTATTAGTGTATTTGCTGATCAACTGGTACTATACGCGGGTGCCACTTTTTTTTTAATGGTATGTCAATTTTGTCATGTTAATGAAAAGGAATGCACATTTATTCGTGTTTTTTGCGAAGTTCAATTGATATGTATCTTCAATTGTTTGAGACGTTCACGTGAAAAGAAATGGTTGTGATTGTGATTAATAAGTTTGTTTGTTTATGCAAATTTTGATGTTTTTTAAATGGATTAGTGTATCAATTGTTATGTGAGATATTTTTAGTGAGAATAGAAAGAAAGAATAATAAAGATAATAAAGATTTAAATTATTGAATTGTATAAATAATAATACAAATTAGGACTATTTATTTACAACTCTAATTGGGTTTGGGTCTATACAACTTGAATTATATTTAAATATTAAATTTAATCTAATATAATATTTTAATAAATCTAATTTAATATTTGAACACACCTCATAATCCAAGTAGTTGAGCGTCCTCAAAAATAGTTTATCTGAATTATTCTTAATTTCTTTCTCAAATTCAGAAATTTTTCAATCTTCAATCTTTTGGTGAAAATGTCGGCCAACTGTGTTTCACTCGAGCAATGTCTTACTTCAAGTTCACCTCAATTTACCTTTTCTCTCAAGAAGTGAAACATTATTTCAATATGTTTACTTCTTCCATGCAGAACCGGATTCTTCGTCAGATTTATGGCTGACTTGTTGTCGATTTGCAATACAAGAGGTTTCTTCAATTCGACCTTCATTTCTTTAAGTACATATCTGATCCAAATTGCTTAACATGCAGCATAGGATCCTACTATATATTCGGCTTCACAAGATGATAATGCCATCACAGGTTGTTTCTTCGAACACCATGATCTTGGAGCATCAAATACTTGAAAGAAATATCTAGTTGTGCTTCTTCGATCTTCCTTATCTCCACACCAATCAGCTTCTGAAAAACAATTAACTATTGCTTCTTTGTCTTCAAAGTCTCATCGAAATAGTATTCCACGGTTTATCGAACCCTTCAAATATCTCAGAATTCTTCTTGCAGCCTTCATATGTGACACTTTTGGTTCACTCATATATCTACTTACTAATCCTGCAGCGAAACCTATATGAGGTCGACTGTTGCACATGCTTTAGAGACACCACAATTTGCTTGAACAAAGTTACATCGACTTTGTCTTCCTCTACATTCTTCTCCAATTTTACATTTGGTTCGACACGTGAGGATGCATGATTTGAATCATCCATTTTGAATCTCTTGAGTATTTCTTTGACATACTTCCTTTGATGTAGCATCATTCATTGCTTCGACATTTGAAATTCCATAACTAAGAAATAAGACAATTTTTCCATATCAGACATTTCAAATTCCTTCATCATCAGCTCTTTGAACTTCAACAAGTTGTCCAAGCTATTTCCAGTTACTAGCAAGTCATCGATATATAAGCAGATGATTGTTATATCGTGTGCTACAACCTGGACATAAACACCATACTTAGATTTGCATTTTCCAAATTCCAATTCGATTAAGTATGAGTCGATCTTCTTGTTACATGCCCTAGGTGCCTGCTTGAGGCCATAGAGCACTTTGTGCAAATTATATACTTTACTCACTTCCTTCTGAATCACAAACCCTGGATGTTGTGTGACATAGACCTCTTCGTCTAAAGGACCATTAAGAAATGCTGATTTCACATCTAAATGAAATGTCAACCAACCTTGGTTGCATGTCAAGGCCACGACTAGTCGAACAACCTCCAATCTTGCTACTGGAGCAAATACTTCAAAGTAGTTGAGTCCTTCTCTTTGAAGAAACTCTCGAGCTACTAATCTCGCTTTATGTCCTTCTATCGAGCCATCAACATTATGTTTCAACTTTAATACCCACTTTACTTCGATAGCTTTTATATATGCTGTCAACTCGACTAACTCACATGTGTTGTTTCTTTCGATTTACTATAACTCTTTGATCCTAGCTAAATTCCACTGTTTAGTCTTCAAAGCTTCGCTATAGTCAATTGGTTCAGCACCTGCAAGTAAAGCAAATTGAATTAATTCTCCATTTGGTGTGACTTCATCATCACCAACCACTTCATACGCATAATGTCTTGTTCGAAGAACTCTATTTCTTTGAGGTCTTTCTCTTGTTTCAGCCACAGCCTCTTCGACTTCGACAGTGTCGGTAATGTCTGCAACTACTTCTTCTTCGACTTCGACTAGATTCTCAATAATTCCTTCGGCCTCTATTTCAACAGTTTCTTAATCGACATAAAAAATCATCAATGACTTGTTAATAGAATTGCTAGAATTCCAATCCCAAGCAGAATTTTTATTAATCACAATATCTCGACTCAACACAATCTTCTTATTAACTGGATTGAATAGTCTGTATGCACCAATTTTATGATATCCTACCAGAATCATAGGTTCACTCTTATCATCAAGCTTCCTTCTTCTTGCATCAAGAACATACTTGTAACACATAGAGCCAAACACCTTCAAATGACTCATTGATGGTCGTTTTCCACTCTATACTTCTTCAAGAACTTTTTTCTTTAATATCTTGGTAGGACACCAATTAAAAATATAAATTGCAGTCGAAACAGCTTCTCCCTATAAAAACTTTGAAAAATTCTTTTGCTTCAGCATGCATCTCACCATATCTAATATAGTTATGTTTCTTCTTTCAGCAATTCCATTATGTTGAGGTTTATAAGAAGCAATTACCTCATGATCAACATCATGTTCTACACAGAAATCTTCAAACATCTTGGATGTGTATTCACCACCTTTATCTGTTCGCAGAACTTTGATCTTCTTTTCACTCTGGTTTTCGACAAGTGTCTTGAATCTCTTAAAGATTTTGAATATTTCGTCCTTTTGTCTAAACTCATTGAAAAACGAAACAAAATATTTGTTCCACCAATTGTATGTTCTTTGAATGGACCACATACATATGAATGTACCACTTCGAGTATGCAAGATAATCTCATTGGCATAGTCGAAACGAAATAATTTATGGATTGCTTTCCTACTAAAGAACCGTCACAAAGATTTTCAGGCATCACAAGACTTGGAACTCCAGTAACCATATCTTGAGTAATAAGTTGATTGAGTGATCAAAAATTCAAATGTCCAAACCTCAAATGCCACAACCAATTATCCTTGTGGTCAATAACATTTTTCAAACATTGAACTTCAGTCGAACTGATCATAGTATTAAATGTCTCGTTCTTCAATAATGGAGATTTTAAGACCAACTTGTTCTTGGTGTCGAACAATTTCAAAACTCCATTTTTCATGACAACTGAGAAACCTTTTTCGACTAGTTGTCCAACACTTAGCAAGTTGCACTTTATTCCAGATACATAAAACGCCTCTTTGAACATAGCTTTCCCTCAATTACTCAGTTGTAAGACTATATTTCCAGTACCTCCTGCTTGCAATGAACTATTATCAGCACATTTTACCTTACGCTTCTTCGACTCGTCAAAATTTGCCAAACACTCCTTTCGATCAGTCATTTGGTTCGAGCAACCTGAGTCGAGAAACCTAATTTTAGATTTGACATGGTTGTCTGCAACTCCAGCCATAACCACCATACCACCTTCAGAATCATCTGAATCTTGGCGTGTAAGGTTTGCTTCTTCATCCTTGCTTGTCGATCCCCTATCTTTTTTGTACCAACAATTCTTGGCTACGTGACCCCACTTTTCATAGTTATAGCACTGCACAACTTTTTTATCTTATTTTCCCTTTCGATAGTTTCCATTTCTTCCTTTCAAGGATTTAGAAGCTCCATCTTCGACCTGATGTTTGTGAGGTTTCGACCAAGACATCTTTATCTGAGTCTTGTCGAACTTGCCTTTGAATTTGTTGGAACAACCATCCTTTTTCCATGACTGGGCTTGAGGAGCCTGTATCGAGTCTTGCACTCCTTTCCTTTCGACAATCCTCATCTCATGTGCCTCCAACGAACCAGCCAAATCTTCCACTTTAATGGTTTCAAGATTGTTGGATTCTTGAATAGCTGCGATAATGTGATCAAAGTGAGAGGTCAATGTTCTCATTACCTTCTCAACTATCATCTTATCGGTTATGGTTTGACCACAACCCTTCATTAGATGGACAAATTTTTGAACCTTCGACACATATTCTACAACTTTTTCATCTTCTCCCATTGACAACAACTCATATTGTGGACGCACGGTTTGTAACTTGACAATCTTGACTTTTTCACCTCTTTCATAATACTTCACCAGAATATCCCATGCCTCATTTTTCATTTCAGCATGAGAGATTTTATCAAAATTAATAGCATTGACCGTCGTCTGAATGCAATAAGTAGCCTTGCAATCTTTCTTCTTGACTTCGTTGTGGGATTTTTTATGTTCGTCGCTTGCATTTGCAGCCAACGCATGAATGTCATTGGTAACCACTTCTAGAGTTTCATAGAAGCCAAACAAGGATTGCATTTGTTTTTTCTATCGGATCCAATTCTTACCGTCAAGCATTGGAAGAGAATTCAGAATGCCCTTATCACTAGCCATCTTCATATCGGTTGATTCACTTGCCCTAGAAACACAATCTCTAATGTGAAATTCTGGAAAACTCAATCAAGAATAATAACTGAAAACTCTGGATACCAATTTGTTGTGCGTGAAGCACTTTTAGTGAGAACAGAAAAAGGGAATAATAAAGGAAATAAAAATTTATATTATTTAATTGTACAAATAATGATACAGATTAGAACTATTTATATACAATCTTAATTAGACTTGGGTCTACACAACTTAGATTATATTTAATATTTCAATATCAATATATACAATTTATATAAGGAATGAGATGATTTATTATGTCAATTTATGATATTAAAGTAGGACTATAATATAAAACTCACACACACTTATAATAGAGAGAGAGCAAGAGGAAGTATTACTTTCTATTTCTTGAAACTAATATCATATACATCATGATAAGATACATTTATATAGGCTACCAATCTTATGAACTAAGGAAAGAAAATGGCAGTGATCTGGCGGTGTGAATTTTGTTAGCTGGGTTCTGATTTTCTTTCTTACTAAATAACTTGTCTCTTAAGTATATATTTCTAAGACTTAGTAATTAAGAAACAAACAAAATATCTAATTAATAGGCTGTAGTCACTATTTTAAATTCTAGAGTTTTTTTGATTTAATTCTTTCATTGTCTCCTTTAAAGCAAGCATACATTATTTCAACTATTTTCTTTAACTTGTAAAATAACTCAATCTTTAATGGCTTTGAAAAAACAACTGCAATTTATTCTTCAATTGGACAATATTTGATCACAGCTTTTTTCTCTACTATCAATATTCTTATCTTATGAAATTGAATATCAATATGTTTGGACCGTCCATAGAAAATTGGATTCTTACTCGGTCAATAGCTGACTTGTTGTCACAATATATCTTTGTAAGACTTATCTGCTTTTGATGTATTAGTTCTAACATTCTTCTCATCCATACAGTTAGAGTAGCACAACTGGTTGCTGCAATATATTTTGTTTTAGTAGTAGAAAGAGCAACAATTGGTTGTTTTTTTGAAGACCATGAGATTGCACCTGTTCCCAAATGAAATGTGTATCCTGACATGCTTTTTCTTGTATCTATATCTCCAGTCTAATCAATATATGTGTGTCCAACAAGCTCCCCATCATTATTACTAGCATACAAAATTTCATCAGTCAGTGTACCTTTGATATGCCGAAGAATCCTCTTAGCTTCTTGCAAGTGGCTAACATGTGGTTCTTCCATGAATGTGCTAAGCAATCCAACTCCTTATACTATATCTGGTTTTGTCCCAGTCAGATATCTCAAGCTTCTGATCAAACTTTTATAATAGGTTGAGTCAACACTTTTTCCATCATTTTCTCTTGTCAATTCAACTTTTCTTCAACAGATGTGTAAACTAGTTTTGAATGCTCCATCTTGAACTTCTTCAGAATATTGTGGCAGTGGTAAAGCGATAAACAAAACGTAAAGTATTGATTTTACCGAGTGATATAGATTATATCGTATCGTGTCCACCGATATTGATTATTGAATCGTCGTTCGACAAATCATCACTTAATGAGTTTGGGGATAGATGGGTCATTATCATTACCCTAAACACATTCTTGCAATCTGGTTGGTAATCTACGCGAAGTTTGTTGTCTGTTGGATGTTTCTGACACGTCAGGTGTTGTTTGTCCTCTGCTGGATGTTTCTGGCTCATCAGGTGTTGGATTATATTCAATCTCATCTTCGTAATCATTTGAAGTTACTATTGGATCTTTTTGTGACTTTGAGGACCAATCTCACATTCCTCCTTCATGAAAAGTCACATCTCGACTGATAATCACCTTTTGTGTCTTTGGATTGTAGAGCTTATAAGCCTTTGAGGTTGAAATGTAACCAATAAAGATACATCTATCTCCTTTGTCATCTAACTTCTTTCTCAATTGATCTGGTACATGGGAATATGCAATACATCCAAAAACTCTAAGGTGCCGGATTGAAGGTCTTCTTCCACTTCAAGCTCATTCGGGATTCTTTTCTTAGACATTCTTCATAGCACACCTGTCTAAAATATAAATCAAAGTAGCAACAACTGTGCCCAAAACTCCTTAGGCATTTTTTTGGCTTTTAACATGCATCTTACCATATCCATGATTATTCTATTCTTTCTTTCAGCACCTCCATTCTGATGTGGCGTGTATCTTGTTGTTAATTGGTGTTAAATTCCATGTTTCTCAAAGAAACTTGTATCAACGAGGTAATCTTGGCCTCTGTTTGTTCTCAATGCTTTGATTCTACAACAAATTTATTTTTCTACGAATGCCTTGAATGTCTTAAAGGTGTCACAAGCTTCTGATTTTTGTTTCAAGAAATACACCCAAGTCTTTATACTGAAATCATCAATAAAAGTAATAAAGTACTTACAGCCACCCGGTGTTGGTATTTCCACTAAACACAATTCTGAATAAACTATCTGCATTAGATTTTTTTCCCGCCAAGACATTCCAGTTGGAAATGAATCTCTATGCTTATTTCCAATTTGACAAGTCTCACATACTCTATTTGAAATATTCACAACAGGCAATCCAAAAACATATCTTTTCTCGACAGGTAATTCAAGCCAGAAAAATGAAAATGACCAAATCTCATGTGCCACAATCAATCATCATTTAGAATGATAGAACTCAAACAAGGAAACTTTTCATGTTGAACTTTCAAAGGCAATAAGTGGTTTGGTGTCATTCTTACCTTTGTGATAAATCTGTCGTTTCTGTCTATCAACGTGTAGAAACCATTATGAATTTACATGTTGTAACCTTTCTCTGACAATTGTCTCATACTCAAGATATTATGACAAATACCATGAGCATAGAAAACATCACCCGTAAAGTTTTAAGACCCGTCTTTCAACCTGATAGAAATTCGACTTTTCCCCAAAATTTGAATATTTGAATTGTTTCCAAACTTCATGGTATATTTTACCGTTTGTTTAGAGAAGAAAACAATTCCTTTTTCCCACACATATTATTACTACACCCAGTATCCAAATACCATATATCCTCTTCTTCACAAAATGTATTACTGGCCAAAAATAAAGTTTGTTGATTTTCAAAGTACTCACCAGTATTTTGATACGAGTTTTCTGCCACATTTGCCTGATGTTCGTATCTGCAATCAGATGCTTTGTGTCAAAACTTTCCACGATGATAACAACTATAATTCATCTTTTTTTATTGTAGTTACATCTTCCTCTGCCACGGTATGTAGATCCTAAACTATGACCATCTCTTATTTGATGTGTTGGATTGAAATCGTTAAAGTTATTGTCTCTCTATTGGTTAAAGTTACCACGTCCTCTTCCTCCATAAGTTCCTCAGTCTGTCTCTATAATTTCCTCTTCCTCTGTTGTAATTATTTTGACCTCTTTCTTCTACAATACGACTTGACTTAGAAGTGTTGTTGAAATTTATCTGACTCTTGAGAGCTTCTCTTTTACCACTTTCTCGGTCTTTTCTAATATTCTGTTGACATGACTTTCATTGCTTTCCTGTAACTCTTCTACAGACAAGGTGTCTGTATCTTGTGACTCAATTATTGTAGTCACGACATGGTCATACTTCATCGACATCGTACGTAGAATCTTTTCTACCACTTTACTATTTGGAATATCTTCTCCATATACTCTCATCTTGTTGACGAGATTTATAACACGAGAAAAATATTGTTCTACTGTTTCTGAATTATACATCGCGTACCTTTCATATTCTCTACACATCGATTGTAATTTGGACTTCTGAGTCTTCTCAACTCCTTTATGTAACAACTTCAATATGTCACATGCTTCTTTAGCGGTCTTGACATTTGTAATTTTGTCAAATACTGAGTAATCAATTCTTTGATGAGTTTGTGAAAGTGCCAAATGATCCTTTCTACGAGAGACTTCATCATTCCTTGTTGTAAACTGGGATCCACAAAACTCCAAATATTATGAGCTTCTAGAAGTGTTGTCATCAAAATTTTCCCAGTAACTAAAATCTAAAATCTAACTTTGCAGTTAATTTTAGACCGGGCCAGATAAAATTGATATTATTTACTATATCTCTTTTAAAAAATACTCACAATAATTTTTAACACAATGAGAACTCTTTTATTCGTCACACACTCAATAATATATTTTTTTGAGACTCACACACTAGCAGGACCCATGCTCTTATAACAATTTGATATTAAAATAGGACTATAATATAAAACTCACACACACTTATAATAGAGAGAGAGTAAGAGGAAGTATTACTTTCTATTTCTTGAAAGTGATATGATATACATCATAATAAGATACATTTATATAAGCTACCGATCTTAGTTGAAAATGGTGGTGATGTATTAGTAATTAAGAAACAAACAAAATATCTAATTAATAGCTTCTAGTAACTCTTTTAAATTCTAGAGCTTTCTTGATTTAATTCTTACCATTTATACAAGGAATGAGAATAATTTATTTGTATCAAACGAATTAAATTTGTTTATATAAGAAAATTGATCAAAAAATATTTGAATAACTTAATATAGTTATACAAACATCTACATGTTTATCTGCGTCACATCATTTGTATAAAAGTTCTATATTAATTAATCGCTTAATGCTCACATAATTTTTATTAAAATAGACTCATGTTCCTTCAATCAATTTTATTTTATCAAATCATAATATCTTCTTTTTATAAAATAATATATTTTTCTTTCACTCTTTCTAACCATCCACATGATTCCTCATATACTCTATTTAGAAACTTATGAAATTTTATAGTTTACTATAAGTAAAGAGAATTAGTTTAAAATAATAAAATAAATTTAAAATTAAGAGGAAAATATTAAAAATTAAATTTATTATTATGAAATATTAAAAATCATGTTATGTTAACAAATATTAATAGTAGTTGTTACAAAAACTAGAGAAAAGTATTTTAATTCAACAAACTAAAATTTATTTATTATTTAAAAATAAAACATGATTTATTAAATAAAAAACAATTTTCTAATTTTTATTAACAAATCTCATAACTAAGGTGAATCTTGTTAATATTTCCTAAAAATTTTTTTTTTAATATTTCTTAATAATAACTATATTTTTTATACAAATTTGTTTCCTCTCAATTGTGAATAAATTTTACTATAAGTTATTATATTTTATATCAATAAATCAGTTTCTATTCGCTAAAGTTAAACCACCAAATTTTATAGAATTTTAAAGAGTAAATACTCTCATTTGAGACGTGAATTTCACGTCACAACATGAAAAATCATGTCACAACAAATTATTTGTGACGTGTACGTTCGCGTGATTTGAGAGGCGGTGGCAAATTATTTGTGATGTGATTTTCATGTCACAAAGTTGTGACGTGAATATCACGTTGCAACATATTTTGATAGGGATTACAAAACGTTGCAGAAAAGCATGCGTAGTAGTGTTAAAATAACTTTAGTTGCGACATGTTTTTCACGTCACAAATTATTGGTGTGAAAAATATGTCACTAAATAATTACATTTAATGCCTCTTATGTATTCAGCTTTTGTTTTTTTATATAAAAAAAGAGGTTGCAACGTAATTTTCACGTCACAACTTGTGACGTGAAAAGCACGTCACTAATTTTTTTTTTATAAATTTAATAACTGGATTTGTTTTTCTTTTATATAAATTTAATTTAATAAAAGCAATATAACAAATTAAAATAATAAATTCAATATAAAATAAATTTAATATATAACAAATTTAATATATTAAATTTTATATAATAAAATTAATAAATTAAAATTATATAATAAAATCATCAAGATCAACAAACTTTGAATTGATAAACAAACAAAATATTTTCATCTAAGGTTGTTGAAGACATTTTTGAAGAAATTAAATGACTTTGAAACTAGGTTTAAAGACACAAAGAGTTAGAAATGAGACGTTGAAACTAGAAATAATATTGAAAATAGGAACTGAACAATCAGATAAGCTCCTTGGATATTCAAAAGATATGTTATGTTTTTGAATATGGATGATCATTGCTATTCTAGTTATATGATTCCAATGTGCATCATGATTTATTTTTTTTGGAAATAAAAATTACAAATTACTTCAGTTTTTTTAATAACCGAGAGGTCAATCAACTTATTATCTTAGTTTTTCTAAAAATCAAGGGAAAAAATAATTCAGGAACATTTTTTATTATATTTTTTATTTGTAAACTAAATAATATATCATGCTGGTTTCTTTAATAACTGAGCGATAAGATAATCAGATTTTACTATAAAAACACTCGTTAAACAAATTTTATTCTAATCCAGACTCGTACGCATCATTCTTTGGGATGGATTGTAAGACAAAAATTTTTTCAATGTTCTTGTCTTGAACAAAACATTTTTTCTTCCCTTGCAATCTATCTCTCATAATGGTGTTGATGTTGTTGTTGTTGTATTTTTGGAATAACTTTCCAATATTGTGAATCAAAGTAAACATCCTTGCTTTCCTCGATTGACAATATTGAGACATTTATTCTCAAAAATTGAATATTTTCATGAAAACATGTACTCCTTTAGAAGCATTAAAAAGTTTTCTATGATGGATTGTAAGTGCATAAAAAGTTTTCTATGATGCTGGGAATAAATAACTCCTTTATAAGTTGGATGCATGCAATGTGTGCAACCGATAACTCCTATAGAAGTTGGTTGCATGCAATATTTGGAACATATAAATCCTCATAACAAAGGTTGGTTGTTCTCCAAGAATCTGAATTTATTGTATTATTTTGTTTTAATTTGTTTTAATTTGTTGTGTAAATAATATAATGAAGAAAAAAAAATTTACCTCAGTTTTTAACAAAATCGAGGGAATAATTTAGCGTGATAATTTAAGATATTGATCACCAAATCTTTGTCCTCTATTTCATGAGTATCAACGATCAAGACACTACCATTAGTAATCTGCGTGAAACTTAAAAAACTTTCATTATAAAAACATTCTGATATCTATAATTGACAATGAAACATCATGAAGTGCTTGAAACTATTTGCATCATTTATGTTAACTTTTTCCATGAATAGCTCTCTATGATGGATTACAAGAGCATAAAATTATTTAATTTTAAAGTTGGTGTTCTAAAATATTTATTTGAGTAGAAATTCGTATATTTATTTAACCCTTTTTTGTTTAGCTTAAATACGCTTTTGGTCTCCGTATTTATATTTTTTTGAACTTTTGATCCTCCCATAAAAAATTCAGTTTTTTAGTCCCCAAATATATTATTTTTGGCAATTTTAAAGTCTCTCCATAATTACATACGTGGCCCATAATTACATGTGATATGGACCCATGAACATACTGTCACGTCATTAAATTAAGTATATAATTATTTTTAATTTAAAAAAACATTTCTGAAATTCTTAATTGCAATAATTTAATATTAATAATTTTATAGTAAATTAACTTATTAATAGTATTAATTATATGTTAGATCAACCTTTCATCTGATGAATGTGAAACCATTAAAGTACAGAAATATTACAGTTAAAGTTGGGACTGAGACTTACCCAAAGTTTGCATCGATTTGGAATGGAGGATGTGCTGTGAACAGGTTACTGTAAAGTCCTCCTTCGTAATTTGCCTCATGCTCATGGGTCCATGAAAAACTGATTTGAGTTAGTTTAATTGATTGAAATTGAAGCTTTGAGTTGCAATGGTGACAATGTTTTCAGCTTTGAGAGAGAGACAGTGTTCTTCTCATGATTCCGATTTGTTGCAGGTGTGTTGTTTTCTTCAAGTTGCAAGTCCCATATCGTTTGATTTAGAAATAGTTTTATTGTTTATATAGTCTACACATCAAAATATCAAGGATTTGAAGATCTAAGGAGGAAATTCAAGCTAAAGCAATTGAGAATATTCTGCCCGACATTTGATCTTTCCAAAATATCAAGGATTTGAAGATCTAACATATGATCTTCATAAATAAATTGATTTTTATTTTAATATTTTTGTATAAACAATGTAATATTCTGATTAAACATTGTTGTTTGTAATCAAATTAATTTATTAATATTTTATACAAATAATGTAACGAGTTTTAATTAAAAAGACAATCTATCTTACCCTTGTTTGTATTCTTAAACAAAGATGCATGATGCACTAGTTTTGAAAATAATAAAAGTATAGATGTCGGGATTCGAACTCATGTGCAGATAATTTTGTCCCTCAGTGTTTTAAAAATCGAGGTGATAAGTCGATATTTTTCATGAGGTCTTTTGTTACCTCGCTACTGCGGCCTGTTGGCGATTTTGTATCACCAATGTATTTTAGTAGTAATGTGATTTCTAAAGGCCGATGCAATTATGCGTTAAGTTCGGAGACGAGTTAGGGAAGTGCGGAGTGCACGCTCGTCGAGCCAATGCATAATTGAATACGAATAATTGAAACGGGGTTCCAAGGGGCGAAGCCCCTGGCGGGGTGCGGGGCAGCGCCCCGTTGGGGTTCCAAGGGGCGAAGCCCCTGGCGGGGTGCGGGGCAGCGCCCCGCGGGGTCCATCTCGTATACAAAAAAAAACGCATCCTTCTCTCTATAATTACAATTCGTTTTCTTTTGTCGGAAACAGAATTTCTTCGAGAATTATCCCCACAAAGATTTCGTGAACCCAGACAAGAATAGGGTCGAAATACTTTGTTCGGAAAGTGTACGAACACGATTCATCGAAGTTATCCAGGATTATCACACCCTAAATTTCTAACAAACGAACAAAGTATTTTTCTGATAATCATGGCTGGAGGAAGCACCATCAAGGAGATGACAACAAAGTTCGGAAAATTGGACAAGTTTCAAGGACAAGATTTCAGGCGTTGGCAGAAGAAGATGCACTTCATGTTGACAACGTTGAAAGTGGTACACGTCCTGTCTACACCGATTCCAGAACCTCGTGAGGATGAATCAGTCGAAGATATAAGACGCAGATCAAAGTGGGAGAATGACGACTACATATGCAGAGGGCACATTCTTAACGGTATGTCTGATCCCTTATTTGATATTTACCAAAACGTGGAATCTGCTAAAGAATTGTGGGATCAACTCGAATCCAAGTACATGGCAGAGGACTCATCCAGTAAAAAGTTTCTGGTAACCGATTTTAACAATTACAAAATGGTTGAATCGAGGTCTGTCATGGAACAATTCAATGAACTCCTTCGAATCCTTGGACAATTCACACAACATGGATTGAATATGGATGAAACAATATCTGTCTCAAGCATCATAGACAAATTGCCTCCTTCGTGGAAGGATTTCAAACACAATCTGAAACATGGAAAAGACGAACTGTCTTTGATCCAACTTGGAAGTCATTTGCGCATAGAAGAATCTCTAAGAGCGCAGGAAGATGACAAAGGAAAAGGCAAAGGAATTGCTGGACCCTCAGTTAATATGGTTGAAGAGGGTGGTAAGAACAATAACAACAAAAACAAAGGAAAGAAGCGTGCCTTCAAGAACAAACAGGGCGGTTTCGGTAATAATAAGAAACCAAAACTAGAATGCTGGAAGTGTGGCAAAACAGGCCACTTCAAGAGGGACTGTCGTTTCGGTAAAAAGAACGACAACGCAAATGCAAGTGGTTCAGGAAAGGGGTCTAAGGACCACTCCGAAAACCAAGGTCAGAAATCAATTCGTGATTTGAATAGTTTGATTAAACATTCGGTTTCACTAAATTCTGAAGCATTTTATGTGCAGGATGATGTTGCCGCGTGGTGGATTGATTCTGGTGCCACAACACATGTTTGCAAGGATCGTTTCTGGTTCAAGACTCTTGTTCCAGTGGAAGATGGTTCTGTCCTCTACATGGGAGATGATCACTTCGCTCCCGTTGAAGGCAAAGGAAACGTGGTGCTAGAATTCAGTTCTGGAAAGACTATTACTTTGTTTAATGTATTGTATGTTCCTAAATTACGTAAGAATTTAATTTCTGGTCCTGTATTAAACAAGCTTGGATACAAGCAAGTGTGTGAATCCGATAAATATGTATTATCGAAGTCTGGTGTGTTTGTAGGATTTGGATATTATAATAATGGTATATTTATGATGAATTTGAATGGAGTTCCTAATGAATCTGGTTCTGTTTTTATGTCCTCGTCAAATGTTATTAATTTTTCGTTATGGCATGCTCGTCTAGGACATGTACACTATAAAAGAATGCATGAAATGTCTAAAAATGATTTAATTCCTAATTTTAATGAAAATATAGAAAAGTGTAAAACTTGTATGTTAACAAAGATCACTAGGCAACCTTTTAAAAGTATAACAATGAAATCTATCATTCTTGAATTGGTACATAGTGACTTATGTGATTTGCATGCTACTCCTTCGTTAGGGCATAAAAAGTATTTTATCACCTTCGTAGATGATGCGTCTAGATTCTGCTATGTTTATTTGTTGCACACTAAGGATGAAGCCTTAGATAAATTTAGAATCTATAAAACTGAAGTTGAAGTGCAACAGAATGTACTGATTAAAACATTACGTACAGACAGAGGTGGTGAATATTATGATCCTGTGTTTTTCCAGTCCGTAGGAATCATTCATGAAACTATGGCACCTTATACACCTCAACAAAATGGTGTGGCTGAAAGGAAAAATAGAGTTCTTAAGGAAATGGTGAACGCCATGTTATCCTACTCTGGTCTGAGTGAAGGGTTTTGGGGAGAAGCTATGTTAACGGCTTGCTATTTGTTAAATAGGGTTCCTAATAAAAGGAACAAGACTACCCCATATGAACTTTGGTATAAGAGACGACCCAACTTAACATTTCTACGTGTTTGGGGTTGTAGGGCCGTGGTTAGACTCCCGGACCCAAAAAGGAAAACTTTGGGTGAAAAGGGTATAGCTTGCATCTTTGTTGGATATGCTGAGCACTCCAAGGCCTATAGGTTTTATGTTATAGAGCCTAATGACTCGATTTCTATTAACACAATAATAGAATCAAGAGATGCCATATTTGATGAGAATTGTTTCTCTTCTATACCTAGGCCAAAGATTTCTATACCTAATTCAGATGAATCTCCAAGGGATGATCATTCAAATGATGTGCCAAGTGAGACACTTGAACCTCGTAGGAGCAAAAGAGCTAGAAAATCTAGAACTTATGGATCTGATTTTCAACTATATTTGGTTGAGGGATCAAAGGATCAGATTGATACTCAATACTATTATTGCTATAGTATAGAGGAGGATCCAAGAACATATGATGAAGCTGTGAAGTCTCGAGACTCTGTTTTTTGGAAAGAAGCAATTGATGAAGAGATTGGTTCTATCATGGAAAACAATACTTGGGTATTGTCTGATTTACCACCAGGTTGCAAACCATTGGGTTGCAAATGGATCTTCAAAAGGAAGATGAAAGTCGATGGTACAATTGACAAGTTTAAAGCTAGATTAGTTATCCAAGGCTTCAGACAAAAGGAAGGGATCGATTATTTCGATACCTATGCTCCAGTTGCTCGTATCACTACTATTAGACTGTTGATTGCCTTGGCGGCTATTCATAATCTAGTGATTCATCAAATGGATGTCAAAACAGCATTTCTAAATGGTGATTTGGAAGAAGAAGTCTATATGAAGCAACCTGAAGGATTTGTTATGCCTGGTAATGAGCATAAAGTGTGTAAGCTAGTTAAGTCATTGTATGGGCTGAAACAAGCTCCGAAGCAGTGGCATCAAAAGTTTGATGAGGTTGTTTTGTCTAATGGTTTCATTCTAAACCAAGCTGACAAATGTGTATATAGCAAATTTGATACATCCGGTAAAGGAGTTTTCATTTGTCTATATGTTGATGACATGTTGATCTTTGGCACCGACCAAAATCAAATTGATAAAACAAAGAATTTTCTGTCATCAAAATTCTCCATGAAGGATATGGGAGAAGCAGACGTTATTCTTGGTATTAAGATTAAACGGGAGAATAAAGGGATTGTAATTACTCAATCCCATTACATTGAGAAAATACTCAAGAAGTTCAATTGTGAAAGTTGTTCTCCAGTAAGTACTCCCATGGATCCGGGAGAAAAACTCATGCCAAATACAGGTAAACCTGTGGATCAACTCGAATACTCAAGAGCTATAGGCTCTTTGATGTATGCTATGATTAGCACTAGACCGGATATTGCTTATGCGGTTGGAAAGTTGAGTAGATTTACTAGTAATCCTAGTAGACACCATTGGCATGCAATAACTAGGGTATTCAAGTACTTGAAGGGTACTATGAATTATGGATTGTCGTATATGGGATTTCCTTCGGTGTTAGAAGGTTACTCATATGCTATTTGGATAAACAATGCTGAAGATTCATCCTCAACAAGTGGATGGGTGTTCTTGCTTAGGGGAGGTGCCATTTCGTGGGCTTCCAAGAAGCAAACATGTATAACCAGTTCCACAATGGAATCTGAGTTTGTGGCATTAGCTGCTGCTGGTAAAGAAGCGGAATGGCTAAGGAACTTGGTATATGAGATTCCGATATGGCCTAAACCAATATCACCAATATCTATTCGTTGTGACAGTACTGCCACATTGGCTAAGGCTTATAGTCAAATATACAATGGGAAGTCTAGACATTTGGGTGTTAGACATAGTATGATTAGGGAATTAATCATGAATGGGGTGATATCTATTGATTTTGTTCGGTCGCAACAAAACTTAGCTGACCACTTGACGAAGGGGTTAGCTAGAGACTTAGTGAAGAAGTCGGTAATTGGGATGGGATTAAAGTCCATTTAAATCCGTTAGCTATGGTATACCCAATTCCCTTCTAATACAACGTTAGAAGCAAAATTCAATGTGGAAAGATCATAGTTAGGGATTGGAGCACTCGTGTTTATCTTCCCAAGGTATGTGCTCAGACCTGCAAGTAATGACTAGGTTGAAGTATATCTTCTTAATGGTTCTCTTTGAAAAATTGCAAATGCAGGTGCAAGATTAAAGGGATCACCTATGTGAGCATGAAGTTTTGCCGCTTCAGGAAGCTTGGACTTGGCTTTCTATATGCTTATTAATGGATAAGGACACATGGCTTGTAAAAGTGTCAAGAATGAATAGTAGAGTATTGTAAGAAACATATGTGTACTGTATCTTCAGATGTTCAAATGGATTGACGGGTTCAATCGTTATGACACCCCAATTTTCGAGTATTTGGAATGTGTATTTGTACTAAGATGAAAATTCAATCGTAAGACATTTTCGTTTATGCATGTGTTTAATCGTTTTACCTGTAGATTGTACCCTTGTATATAACTATATATACTGAGTTAATCAAGGATTACACTAAAAATGGGGGGGGGGGGGGATTTGTTGGCGATTTTGTATCACCAATGTATTTTAGTAGTAATGTGATTTCTAAAGGCCGATGCAATTATGCGTTAAGTTCGGAGACGAGTTAGGGAAGTGCGGAGTGCACGCTCGTCGAGCCAATGCATAATTGAATACGAATAATTGAAACGGGGTTCCAAGGGGCGAAGCCCCTGGCGGGGTGCGGGGCAGCGCCCCGTTGGGGTTCCAAGGGGTGAAGCCCCTGGCGGGGTGCGGGGCAGCGCCCCGTTGGGGTTCCAAGGGGCGAAGCCCCTGGCGGGGTGCGGGGAAGCGCCCCGCGGGGTCCAAGGGGCGGAAGCCCCTGGCTGGGGTCCCGTTGACATATTCGTTTCGAACAAATGTGTCTCTTCGTTTTCAATTACTGTTCTCCTATATAAGGAGTCGTTCGGCCTCGGTCTCGTATACAAAAAAAAACGCATCCTTCTCTCTATAATTACAATTCGTTTTCTTTTGTCGGAAACATAATTTCTTCGAGAATTATCCCCACAAAGATTTCGTGAACCCAGACAAGAATAGGGTCGAAATACTTTGTTCGGAAAGTGTACGAACACGATTCATCGAAGTTATCCAGGATTATCACACCCTAAATTTCTAACACGGCCTAGGTAAAATGAATTTCGCGTTCGATGTTAAATATGTTTTTTGTAGTAGTAGTGAGTAACCAGTTACATCCGATGCAAGACTGAAAAATACTTTGAAAATAATTGAGATGCAAAACCATTTGATACCAAAAGATATTTTATTCATCAAGATGAAATGTTAATGATGTTTCTGAGCACTATGGTAAAACACATGATCAAAATGTAACTTATACCTTAATGAAGTTATCATCTTCTAAGGTCTAAAGCTATCTTGACATTGTTGCTTGTGACACAATTCTTGTTATCATAGAGCTTTAATTATAAAGCTTTATCTCATCCTTTGATAATGCACATGATCTTTAAAGTTGTCGTCATCAAAACACAATGTTGGGAAAGCTTGTTTTCATAGCCTCTTCCAAGACCACAGTCACACCCACTATGCTCTAATGTTCTAATCACTTCTACCAATGTGTCATGACGGTCTTGTCACTACAAGAAATTCGATATGTACTTGTCGCGACAAAAAAATTTGAGAGTAAGCTATTGATTAACTTATGTAAAGAAAAAAAACAAAGCAAAAATGTACGGGTTTGGTTATGCAAGGGGAAGATATTAGCACCCTAACATCTACATCTACAGTACTCTATATGAACCTCTAGAAAATTTATATTTTGTTAAAATTTGTTGTTTGTAATAAGACTAGAGAGATGGGAAAATAAAATGTTGGCTTAAGTGCAATTTTAGTCCCCCTATTTGCATTATTTTGAACTTTTGATCCCCTATTAAAAAATTCAGCCCTTTAGACCCCAAACATATTTTTTCGGGCAATTTTTTAGTCCCTCCCCATATTTGTGTATCTGTCACATAGAATAGATGACATGGATGAGCAACACGCTGCCACTATCACGGTGAAAAACTGGAGACTAGGACTTGAGAAACTTGACTCGCAAAAACAAGAGTTTACCTTCGAACTTTATTATTTCCAAAGGAAATGGGTAAAGATCGAACAAAACCCACAATAAACATGCAAAGCAAGGAGCAAGACTACAAGTAAAGCAACAAGCAAAATAATAAAGAGATCTAAGGTACGGGTGTTGGTTATACAAAGGAAATGTATTAGCACCCTATGTATTTAGTGTACTCTATAGAAACCTCTTGTAATATCTATTTTTTTTTTGTTAAAATAGTGTGTTTGCAAAAAAAGAGTGTGGAGATGAGAAGATAAATGTTTTCTTATTATTTTTGATTTGGAAAGCAGGAAGTCTTATTCCTACGTATCAATGAAGGATCAAAATCTTGTAGTTATTCTAAAAAAGAACAAAGTTGTTTGTTGATTGATTTTAGAATAAGAGACAAATTGTCATCTTAAGGAGAATACACAACTAATCCACCACACAAATAAAAAATATGGATCTTTGCATCACAATGAGAGAAAGGCTCCAACTTGGATATAGAATTAACAAGTATGTCATTAACTCTCTCATATAGAAAAGTGTAAACATCATTTTAATATCATGGGGATAGGATAATTATATCTCAACTATAGAGAAGACTCATGTCTAATCTCTTTGAAAATTTTTAAAAGAAAAGCCAAAGTGGTAAAATGATTGGAGGAGTTTTATATTTTTTTAGTCTTATAAAAAGAGTTCGAGCTAATTTAAGATGTCTTAGCATTTATTAAAGAAAATAAAGTTTTGAAAATGCATTAACATAAGGCAAACAATTTTTATGAAAGAGAAGAGAGTTTGAAATTAGGATTTGAAGGATAAACATGCAACAAAAGATAGAAAAGATATGCAATAAAACGCACAATAGTAAAATACATGAAAAAAGTCAACACACAATCTTTTCCCTTGATTTTAGATACAAGGATCAAATATCACTTATAAGCAAGTCACAACTTAAGCATAAAATAAAGACTAAAATAGAAGCATGAGTTCTTACACAAGACAATTTTTTAATCAAGTGAGAATCAAGTAAGAGAAACAACATGTCATGATGTAAGGTTGAGATCAAAGCATAAGAATATGAGATGTCATGGTGAGAGCACTCAAAACAATAACATTTATACATGGATTACATGAACATGTGAAACATCAAAACACCAAACCATACAAGATACGTAATAAAGAAAGTATCATGATCAAGACATATCAAGTGTAAGCATCAAAGACAAGTGATGAGAGCGTGTCATAAACTAAACATGAGAAAGATCAAGGCAAGACATCAAGTGTAAAACACAAAGCATACATCAATTAAACATGATAAAGTAAAGACTAAACCCTAAGAAATATTATCATACATGGAATCGAGGGTGAATAAGTATTAACAAAAACTCATACCAAAGCAAATCGAGATAAACCATCAAAATAAATCGAATATCATGACAAAGAATCACTCAAGAACATATGAATAAGCATGTGGACATATTTTCATCAAACATAAATCAAAACATGGCAAAGAACATACAAATATATTATTATGAAATATTAAAAATCACATTATCTTAAGAAATATTAATAATTGTTGTTAGAAAAACAAGAAAAAGGTATTTATTATTTTAAATTAAAAGATATTTTATTAAATTAAATACTTTGTTCAATTTTTTATTAACAACTCCCATAACTAAGGTGAATCTTATTTATATTTCTTAACAAAATTATTTTTAATATTTCTAAATAATAAATGTATTTTTTATAAAAATTTGTTTCCTCTCCATTGTGAATAAATATTACTATCTTTTATTATATTTTACATCAATAAATTAATTTCTATTCGCTTAAGTTAAGCCACAAAAGTTTATAGAATTTTAAACATAGTATAATGTTTTATTAAAAAGCTATATAAAAAAATGAAAAATAATATCATGAGTAATGAGTTCATAAGAAGTAATTTGTAGATCAAAAAATATATATCAAATGTACAATGAAATTGGTAAGTTTTATTTCATTTTAAAATATTGTTAAACAAATTTCATTTTATATATTCAATTTACAACATTTTTCTAATATACTCATTAGTATTATTATTATAATTATTTATTATTATTATTATTATTATTATTATTATTATTATTATTATTATTATTATTATTATTATTATTATTATTATTATTATTATTATTATTATTATTATTATTATTATTATTATTTATTTTTACTGTTATTTCATACTTTATAAAAAAATTATCAGTTTTATTAATATTTTTAAGTAAATAGAATATAATTCAATTTAAAAAATAAAAATTGTTAACAAATAACAAGAATTATTATATTTATTAATAATAATGATTCTTTTGAAATAATAGAATTACATTATTTAATAAAAATATGAAGAATTACATAAGTTCTTAGAAAAAGTGATTTGAAAGAAGCATTGAACCAATTTAAAAGAAATGATGTTTGAGGCTTTGTTCCTCGTTCACAAAATCATCAAATTATAACTATATAATGAGTGTATAGAAATAAACACTAAAAACATGATGTGATAATAAGAAATAAGGTCCGCCTAATGGCTTAAAGGTATAAACAAAAGAAGGGAATTGATTATAAAAATACTTATGCTCCTATTACTTGACAGGAGACTATACGCCTTTTATTAGCATATACATGTTACAAGAACTTCATATTATATCAAATGATGAGGTATATGTTTGTATATATATAATTTATTTTTTATAAAAATTTGTTTCCTCTCAATTGTGAATAAATATTACTATCTTTTATTATATTTTACATCAATAAATTAATTTCTATTCGCTTAAGTTAAACCACAAAATTATATAGAATTTTAAAGAGAGTATAATGTTTTATTAAAAAGCTATATAAAAAATAAATTTATGAGTAATAAGTTCACAAGAATTAATTTGTAAATCGAAAAATATATATCAAATGTACAATGAAATTGGTAGGTTTTATTTTGTTTTAAAATATTGTTAAACAAATTTCATTTTATATATTCAATTCACAACTTTTTTCTGATATACTCATTACTATTATTATTATTATTATTTATTTTTTATATACTATTTTACTGTTATTTCATACTTATATAAAAATGTATCAGTTTATTTAATATCATTAAGCGAATAGAATATAATTCAACTTAAAAATAAAAGGAATTTTGGATTTGTCGGGCCGATCTGCGCACACGTTAAAAAATTATGGGTTGATTTGAAATTTTAGACCTGCCGTCTATCAAAGTCTATCCCATTATAATCTGCCGCCCGTTAAAATCCACCGCCCGTCAAAGCCCGCCAAACCTATTTGTTCAGTTTATCTCATCTTAATCCCACCTTTTTTAGTTAATTCTAATAGGTCCAATTTTTGATGTTTTTTTTTATATATTTATTTGTGAATATATGAAATATTTTTTAAGTAAATTTTGTTAAAAAGATGTTTCATAAAAAGTTGTTCTAAAAAATAAGTGAAAAATCTAATTGAAGTTGTTCTAAATTTTATTTATTTCCTAACTTAACAACAACATTTTTGAATTTTTTTTAATGTTTCTTCAATGTTTCTTAATCGTTATTATGTTATTTTCACTTTATAATTTTTCTCTAACACTTTGTTTGAGTATTTTATATTATGTGAGTATAACTTCCGTTCCATCAAAAGAAATTAATGTTGTTTCAAATTTCTCTTTGAAAGAGAGTTTTCTTAATTTGATGTGTTTGATTGGTTAAAATTGCTTGCAATGTTCTTAAATGAAGAAAACATGAATGTTCATTTCTAAAAAGTTTCATTGAAAATCATTGTGTGTTTTTAATTTATATGTTTATAATGACTTCACGTATGAATTCTTTCTCATTTATATAAGTTTGTTCTTGATTTCACAAACATGTGTTGGTATTATTATTTCTAGCATTCATGCATGAGTTGAATGTATGTATGTTATTTGCAATTAAGGTTCTTGTTGTAGTTGTGTCACATGTTATGATAAAAAATTTATTTTACATTGAGTGGTGAAAATTTCGTTGCCAAGCTAGGCACATGCGTGTGCGGCATCGGGAGTTCCATTATATTGTGTTACATAATCGTGACGCTAAAGAAGAAACTTGAAAAGTTTGTTCGTGCATCACATTCATTATGATTCATGCATTATATTACATGTTTGGTAATGTTTTATGCTGATTATTTATCAATTTTGCATCCTTACATATATATGTAGATATGTGATTGTTGCTCTTCTTTGCAAAAACAAATCTGAGTGGTATATTAGTATTTGTGTTGCACTATGATACTTCTCACAATTTTCTATCTTTCTTTTTTATATTGTCAAAGGGGGAGAAACATATTGTTTCCAGTGATTTCTGGTAAACAACCGCTAGTCTTCCAAACTATCGAATAATCTTTCTTACTGTTATTCAATCTCTCTGGTAACTCACAGGATCGACTAGATTGATCCTAGGACTCCTTGGATATTAAGGTTACTCTCACAATCGAACAATTATTCATGGTTGCTATTGTATAAGTGTTTGGCTTACTTCGATCTCTCTCTCTAAGAGTCTAAAAATGTAGTCAAAATGTATATGAAAACTAAGTTATACGAATAAATGCTAATTGTAATGCTGATTGTAGAGACATATAAAACTGCATGAAAAATGAAGTAAATGGTTTCGACTTACAAAAACGTTTAAAAGGTTTCTGGAATGTAGAAGTTTAAAATATTCAAAAAGTGTTTAATGCAAGAAATCTGTAAATGATTTTAAGTAAAAATATGCGTTTAAAGAACAATACTTGAAAGTAAAGGTTTTGAAAATGTAACAGTTCTCTGAAATATAAAGTGCTCGAAATATAAAGAAAGCAGTAAAATGTAGAACTTTGAGGAAAAGACTTCGAAATGAAAAGATTGTTGTGATCGGTGGATCTGGAACTGACTGTTTTTAAGCTGGTTTCGCGAAATGTCGCGGTAAGCAAGAGTCGCCACCGTCTTTTATTTTCTCCAACAAGGAAAGGACAAAAGCACAGAAAAATTCCTTATGAGATTAGTTCTCGGTTCGGGAGGTAGATTATAGAAAGGGAAGGTGTTAGCACCCTTTCTATCCATGGTTATCCATGGGCTCTTAGATACTTGCTCATTGTGTTTTCAAAAGGATTGCTTTTCAAGTGTGAGTGGGTTTTGAAAAAGTTTCGTTTGAAAAATTTCTAAGTGACTCTTGTATCTGTCCTCAAGAGTGTATGAAAAATTTGTTTGAAAACTTTTAGAAAGTGCAGGTGTGAAAAGTATTTTGTGGTTTTTGAAAAGAGCAAGTATCTATGAGAATCTACCTACTCTAAGGAATTCGTCTGTGTAAATGTCCTTAAGGTAGTGCCATCCCACCATTGAGAGGTAGGTAGCACCACCGTTGGAGGTGTTCGGGTCAATTCGAGGGTTAGGGACAGTGTGGTCACCGGGCAATAGTAAGATACCTTAGAAGCTACCCTTATGCCATTGATCTTTTTATTCCGAGGCAACTTGTTTCGAGGTAACCTATTCGAGGCAACTAGATCAATGGAACATAAGGACTCACTAAGGCATCCTGTACTTGACGACCACCTTTCGAGGGGTAAGGCAACAGTGAAGCGTACCCTAGGGGTGGTGTGTGAATTGTGTGTCATTTTCAGTTTATTGTTTGTCTTGTCATGCATTGGTGATCTACGTTTGTTTTTATTTTGGGGCATTCATTCTTTCATGTTATTGTTTAGCAGTTAAAAGTGCGGGAATTTAAAGTGCGGAAAAGATAAAGGGTCCTACGCTATTACAAAGGCGCGGGTCTACAACGCCAAATTAATCCAGACCCGATTTAAAATAAAGTGCAGAAAATAAATATCTAATAGCTATTACATGGCTTTGGAGCAATTACATTATATTTACAACAGAAATAAATAAAACGCGCGAAAAAAGGAAAATATGATCGAATGCGAGGGCGTTGGACCCTTTAAGGAATTAAAATAAAATTAATAGAATAATTAAATTAAATAAAAAGAAAGAACTTGTTTTTTATGTTTTTTTTGTATTTATGACATTAAATTAATTAAAAGTCAAATGATTAATTCTAATTCTAATTGTTTTTAATTTATTAAAGAAAATGCATTAAAGTTAAAACCTAGAATTAAAACTAAATTAATTATAAATTTTATTTACAAAGTTAATGGTTAATGATACTTATAATAAAAATATTTAATTAATTAAAAAAAGGTAAAAAGTGTTAAAGATCTATTTTTTTATTATTTTTGGTTTATTGTGAAATAGAATTAAATTATAACCTAAAATTAAATCTAAATTAATTAAGGGATTTATTTACAAAATTAATACTAAAATAAAATTATTATTTATTTTTTTGTCTTTTCTGATTTTTTTGTGTTTTTGATTTTATGTTGATTAAAAAAAAGAAATAAAAATAGTCAAAATAAGTATAAGAAAAACGACGGAAACAGGCAGCAAATAAAAAAAAGCATAATTCTGGAGGCCTGGGAAGCTTCGATCCAGAGAAGGTGTCTCCTTCGATCTGGGATGCTATACCTGCAAAAGTATGTTAGCAAAATAAACTCAGGGCCTGGTATCGAACCCCAGGTCCTTCGATCCTACGTGCGCTGAGTCTTTTCAGGATAAATCTGCAGCAAATGTTAGCAAACGAAGAACATGACATGGGGCCAAACCCAGGCCCTTTGATCCTGTCTAGGATAGTAAATTGAAGGTAACAACAAGCACGAATGTGTAATGCAAATACAAGGTTGGACAGTTTACCCTCTCTTACCAGTAGATTGGACCTTCGATTTGGGCGCTTCCTGAATGTAGGCACCTTCGATCTGGGCTTCTGGGCTTGGCTACTTTTGCTGAAGGGTGGCTTTGCTTGGAAAATTCTGGCAACCTTTGATGGATTTTGTGGGCAGCCTCTCTCCAATGTTTCTTTCGTTCTCCTGTTGTGTGTTTTTTCGTCCGTTGTAATGTGCCACTGGCCCTTGTATTTATAGGAGTGTGAGGGTCTTGTAACGGTAAGAGACAGCCATTTAACCAGGCTTTTAATGCCATGAGACAAGAATCAAACACATTAAAAGTTTTCCCTTTTTTGAAATATGCATGTCTCTTGAATGAACCTGGACACTTTCACTTGTACATGTCTTATGCAATGTGTATGAATGAAAATTATGGCCAATAATGCCTTGCATTGATGTTTAGGATTTGGCATAAACCACCATTATCACACTTTCCACTTTTGATTCAAATTTGAATTTTTGCCTTGTTTAAGCCTTAGCACGAAAAATGGTAGGCACATAATGATGCTTCAAGGTTAATCAAAGCAAAATATCCCTTTAAATTAATTTTTTGAATTTCTTTTGATTTTAAAAGATTTAAAATTAATTAAATCCAATAAAATCAATAAAAATGAAAAAATTAATAAAAAAATCTGAAATAAAAGATGGGACACGTGGGAAGCATGGCCAAGTCAATTCAAGTGGAAAAAGTGGGCCCCTTTTGTCAAAAATGGGATTTCAAGGATAAATGATTTTGGCCATTTCACAAAAATTTCCTAACTTCTCCAATGCATAACTTGCTCAATTTTTAAGCTTTGCTCATGTTCTTGGACATTTTAGAAAGGTCTTTGAGTCCTCTAACCAATTACTTTGGTCCCATGTCATTTTGATTTACCAATCTCAAGTTATGGCCTTTGACTTAAAGTCCCTTTTTGTTGACTTTTGAAAATGACCTATAATGTTAAAATTGATAACTTTTTGTGAGAGCATTTCTTGGACTTGAAGTATGAAGATGAGTTGTAGGAAATGTCTTTCTCTTCAAAATGAGCTTTGGATGGAATTTTTCTGATAATCCATGTGAAAGTTATGCCCTGGTCAATTTCAGTTGACTTTTTCAACTGTCCAAATAAGGAAACTTTTGCATCTTGATGATTTCTGGGCCAAATTTTGAGAATCATGATCAAGCATTGATCAAATGATGTTTGTGGCTTCAAAATGATATGTTGACCAAAAATTTGAACTTTTGACTGTCAAATGACCATTTTGCCCCTACATTTGACTGTAGTGTAATTTAGGGTTTTGACTGTGCAATTTTGAGCTGAATGCCTTGAAACTTGATATGAAGATGCTTGACCACATTTGTAGGCATGCGAGGCTTGATTGGGCCTTTGAAAACTTCAACTCCTTGATCAGAACACAAACCCTAGTTTTGACTGCTTAGGAGGTTCTTGCACTGTGCAACCCTTGGGGAACTTTGAAGCTTGACTTGGCAATTTCTTGAAGAATATGGGAGGGCAAATTTTGGGGTACAACAGTTGCCCCTAATCAATCTTCTTAGACCTGAGGATGCAGATTGGCTGACGTGCCTTTCGTAATCCGAGGGTGGAAGATGATTGAACACTAGAGTGCCCAGAAATTTGCGCTCACATAGTAGCAGTGGGATGATGAGAATGGGCTTATGGATGCCATCTATAGGTTGATGAATAGGATAATGGGCTTATAGATGCCATCTGGATGTTGATCGCGTAAGAGATTCCTTAGCGAGAACTTGCGTACCTGCAAAACAGAGAATGATTACCTGACACGTTGCAGGAGTTGGTTTTCAGCTGCTTGGCATAGATGTGTCCTGACTGGTTACAGGAGCTGAGTTTGGAGCTTCAAACGGTGATGAAGTTGTCTCTACTGACAGGTTGTTTCCAAGGACGGGTGGTCTTTAACGACAGGTGTCTATAGCGACTAGTGTCTATAACGACGAGTGTCTAGGACGACGAGTGTCTATAACGACGAGTGTCTATGACGACGAGGGTCTATAACGACGAAGAGTGTCTATAACGACGAGTGTCTATAACGACGAGTGTCTAGGACGACGAGTGTCTATAACGACGAATAGTGTCTATAACGACGAGTGTCTATAACGACGAGTGTCTATAACGACGAGTGTCTATAACGACGAAGAGTGTCTATAACGACGAGTGTCTATAACGACGAGTGTCTAGGACGACGAGTGTCTATAACAACGAATAGTGTCTATAACAACGAGTGTCTATAACGACGAGTGTCTATAACGACGAAGAGTGTCTATAACGATGAGTGTCTATAACGACGAGTGTCTAGGACGACGAGTGTCTAGGACGACGAGTGTCTATAACGACGAAGAGTGTCTATAACGACGAGTGTCTATAACGACGAGTGTCTAGGACGACGAGTGTCTATAACGACGAAGAGTGTCTATAACGACGAGTGTCTATAACGACGAGTGTCAGAGAAATATTTAGGCATTGATTTAACTGGATTTGTATTCTTTGACTGGATTTGTCTTTTCTGACTGGATTGGTCTTTTATGACGGGATTTGTCCCTTATGACGGGATTGGTATCTTATGACGGGATTTGTCTATTCTGACTGTGTTTGTCTATAGCTGATCATTCAACTGTATCCTTCCTGAAAGGTAAAGGTCAGTCATATGCAGTGCATGATATGGACCAAGCAATGATGCTCTCAACATAAATGAGATTTGTAAGGTATGATGCGTATATGCATGCTATGATGTATGAAGTGCGATGTATGTTTTTGCGTCTAGGAAAGTAAATCTTTGACGGGTGCCGGGAAGTCACTCCTGGGCTGATGTTGAAGAATAAGCTTTTGCTTCCGCTGGGGATGATAATTGCAAGAATACCGGTAGGAGAAGATGACTCCGTTGGGGAATGAACTTGGCGAACTGATTATTCTGCGGGGAGAAATGACTCTAGCGACCTTGCTGGGGAACCATACTCTGTAGGGAGAGAGGTACGCTGTTGAGATTTGATGATAACTCCGCTGGGGATATCTTTGCTGTGTTGGAAGTGTGAATAGACTTCGCTAGGGGTAAGAAGACTGTGTTGACGGCGATCTTTCCGTGGCTTTTGGCTGAGGATAACCCAGTTATATCCTATTAAGGAAATAACTTTTTGAATAAAGCCGGACGACGCGTTCGTGCTCTGCGAGGAGTGAAGGTATCTGGGTCGCATTCTTCAGTCGAACCTATCTTGGTACCCCGATGGATAGAGCAACCGGATCCTTTAGACAACTCATTATTGCCCCAATTTCTGTGGGAGAAGAAGGCCCATGAGGGTGCTTGACAAGTCTTCTGGTAGGTATATGATGAGATGCCAGGACATAGTCGTACGCTTTGATCCCTAATTTTTGCCTGGACCGCCCTTTCGGGTTTTCAGTCCACCGGGATACCCGTTTTTGCCCAAGCCGCCTTTTCAGGTTTTCGACTTGCCGGGTGTACAGATTTTTCATTTCATCCCTTATTTTTGCCCGAACCCTTTTGGTTTGCCGGGAAGCCCTTATTCTTGCCTAGGTGCGTCGACCTAGCGGGTCTTTGATTTTGCGTAGTATCTTTTCGACTATGTCCATGCTCTTAGCATGCAGGGAGTTGCCCCTGTTGGAAGTATTTTTCCATGCCATCAGAAGATGTTTGATCAGGCAAGATTCGTTGCTGGAATGCCCTAGGTGACTCAGGCGGAGATTTGCCCCAGGCTGTTCGGCATTTTGAGAGATTCTCCGAATCTTGACTTAACTGCCCCAGATGATGAACGATGAGTATGCCTGCCCCTTTGTTGGGAGTACTTTTGTTCACTAGGTATTCATCGTGCGAATTTCCCTGATGTTCAAACAAATAGTCATATGCAAACAATGTTATATCAAAAATGCAAAGCTTATGTCTGTCTTGAAGATTTTGAAAATGCAATTTTTTTAATAAAACGAGTGAGTTCTTTGTGAACTGTGATGTCAACTCGTTATTTTTACCGCAAGCCTTAAGGAGTCAGGATACCTTTCGTACCAGTATGCTTTCGAACTAACCCATGCTTCAGCTAGGACTTTTAAGGGTTATAACGTGGCCTGGTTCACGGTTTAAGAAACAAAGGATAAAGGCTCAAATTTTATTTATACCCACCCGCTCTTCGTGATGTTCTCCAAACCTAAACTCAGTTGATCATACGTTAGACCTTGTTTGAGTCTTTGCTCTGATATTCCAGTGATGGTTCGGATGTTGAA